>CM075855.1:40319372-40841872 GCA_037975125.1 Latrodectus hesperus
TTGGAAGAGCTATGATTGCTTAACTCAGGAGAGATTTGAACATTTGAAAGTCAACCATTAGTTGACATTTATTGATCCCGAAACTGATTGTCACACGAATACAATTGAAAGTGCGTGGAGGCATGTAAAAGCGTCGTTACCAACGTCCAATCGTAGGACAGAT
Source organism: Latrodectus hesperus (assembly GCA_037975125.1). Taxonomy (NCBI): domain Eukaryota; kingdom Metazoa; phylum Arthropoda; class Arachnida; order Araneae; family Theridiidae; genus Latrodectus; species Latrodectus hesperus. The sequence goes on from CM075855.1 coordinate 40,319,536, forward strand.
TTTAAATTCTACCTTGCAATGTATATGTTCCATAAAGCTTACATAGCAGCAAATGTTGATTATTTTAATAAATTTATTGAAATTGTGTTTCGAGAATTATTTGGAAGGAGCAACACCTTTCGGAAAAGATGTAATTATTTTATTAATGTATTTTTTCTAGTGTATTCGTATTTCAAATTGTGTTTAATTAAAAATATATATATATATATATATATATATATATATATATATATATATATATATACTGAGTGGTCATAATTAAACTGACAGTGCTCACAGGGTTCTGTAGCGCGATCTATTTGGGAGAATGACATCACATTTTGTAGGAAGATTAAACAAGACGGGGGACGAAGGATTCCACAAAAAACAAATTAGTCTAAAAAATCACCGCTAGAGGAATATTTGGCGCTGTGTAATAGGAAATAGAGTGTTAACAAATGCAAATTAATACATAATTAAATTACCTTTTATTATGCACATTTTCTGATGTAGTTCTAGTGCAATATGGCAACACTTTTAAAAAAGCGTAAAATCTACATAAACACCGATAAAGTCTCAGGATCTGCAATATCACGTACGCTGAGCAGAAGTTCTTTATTCAAATTTCACGTTACATCCATTAGCACAGTGCCAGCTGCTTGGGTTTTAAAAGGCAATGTGTTACGTTTCGAGCCAATCGGATTGAAAGTTTATGTGCAATGTCTCCTTCTTTAATCGAGTGTGCGTTACTGGTCAAATTCTTTTACCTCAATCACTGCAACGCGTCAGCCGCTCTTTGTGCTTTTAGAATGCACAAAAAATGCGTAAAGGTAACGGTCTTGTGTCAGTTAATGGGCTAGAAATGGTTGTGACATTTGAGGAAACAGGTTCTCGAAAGGTTCAGTCAGACAGAGGACGAAAACCTGTACCACAGGATACAATCGAAGCAGTTGCCACGGCGATTGTCGAAAGAGGACCAGACAATCTTCTTCTGCTTAGAGTTGGGTTTGTATGTCATTGGGCATCGCTGCTTTTATCAGCATTTTGTACTATTAACTCCAAACCCAATGTTTCCTAGTTCCAGTTGCTCGGGTCACACACTTTATTAATAAAGTCCGATAAACCTTTAATGAAGTCTAGGTGTAACTCTCTAGTATGGATGATGCCTAAAGAAGTTAATCTAGGGAGGGCAAGAGCCTCGCATTCGTAAATGATACGCTTGGCCGTTTCCTCTTGACCAAACAATATTGCTGCGACCTCTAGCGCTCGTGGAGTAGCTCGGAATATGAATATGCCTTACAGTACGGTTTGGAAAATCATACGAAAGATTATCAACTTCTATCCGTACAAGATCAGCCGTGTACAAGAGTTATTGTACCCTAGACCATGATAAGCAATTGACTTTTGCTCTTCACCTTTCTTGCCAGAATGGAGGTGGATGATGCTTGGCCATGGAAAATCTAATGGGGAGACGAGGCCCACTTTTACCTGAATGGAACTGTGAATATCCAGAACTGCCGAATTTGGGATGATAAATCACCACATGCAATCACGGCAGTTCCCTTAAATTAACCAAAGGTAACTGTTTGGTGCGAGTTCACAGCGGAATTTATCGTAGGTCCATTCTTCTATGGGAACATTACCCCGACAGGACCGGAAACCTGTTCTGTTACCGGAGAGAAATATCCCCACATGTTCACCAGCTTTGTCATTCCGGCACTTCAGCAAAGACAATGCCTGGGGGAAATCATTTTCATGCAAGATGGAGCCCCTTCACACGTGGCTGTACGGGTGAAACAGATGCTACGACAGAAATTTACAACAAAAAGAGTCATTAGCCGCTACTTTCCAACTGCATGGCCACCTGATCTTGATCTTACCCCATGCGACTTCTGGCTATGGGGTTACCTTAAGTTCAAGGTCTATCAAGGAGTGGTCCACGACCTGGCTACGTTGAAGGATAACATATAACGGACTGTACGGGAGATTCTTGCTGACATGTTACTGTCTGCTGTTGTGCACAGAATGCAATATGTGGTCCACAACAACGGCAGCCACATGGAACCTCATTTGAATGCAGAATAAAAGGTAATTTCCGTATTGATTTGCATTTGTTAACACTCTATTTTCTATTACACAGTGCCAAATATTCCCCTACCGGTGACTTTTGAGACTATTTTTTTTTTTTTGCGGAATTCTTCGACTCCCGTTTTGCTTAACTTCCTCAATACTTGAATTTCATATTTTACGGATAATTTCTCGTTGTGGTGTTATAGTGAAAGAATCACATGTTGCTTAGGTTTTGCTCATCAGTTTAGTTATAAAGTTATCAATGTAGTTCAAAGAGAGAAATACAATTTATGAAATAAACTTTATTTTTATTATTCACAGTTTAACTACCTACATATTTTACAAATGTTTTTTGTTTCGATTTAAGCATGCGATCAGCCTCTTGGATTCCTACAACGTGCTTCAATTGCAAATGATCAAGAGGAGATACTAAAACTGTACATGTCCTTTCTTCATCTCTTCTGTTAGGATGTGAGTCCATAAGGGAATTGCAAATCTCTCTGAAGAATTTTGGATAAGTAGGCAGCTTATAAAAGATAACATGCTGAATACCCTTGATCCAATATCTGAAGTAGAAATGTGTTCTTTCAGTATACAGCATGAAATGTCGGTGTCCCTTAAAAAACAAATTTCTTCCTTGAGCCTTTTTTCCTTTATCTGTATATTCACACATCATGAAACAACTTATTTCATTGTCACGGAAATGTTGTCTTATTTCTATAAACTCAAAATAACTGGGAATGAAAATTAGAGTCTGGACTGTTGATTTGTCATTCACAAAATCTGGTAGAACTTTTTCTTTAAAAAAAGTCAATCTGTCTTTGAATTCTTCAACAGGAATTTTAGAGTCGAAGATTCGAAAGCACTAAAAATAAAATGATAATTAACATACATAAAACCATGAAACATTATGAATAAAAATAAAATCAAATATAAGCACAAATATCAAGTTAAATTGAAATACTTGATACCTCAATTTTGTAATCACAAGGAATAAAATGTTCAGTTGAAAATAGGCAATACAATTTTGATGCACTTACATCATCTAAACTTATATATGAAGGAAGAATTTTAGATATAAAAAAGGAAGTCTAAGTTGCTAAAAATTTATTTATGAAAATGCTGTTCTAATAGTAAATAATTTCTGACAATTAAAATAATAAATATTGTAGGGCAGGACAAACATACTATACATAATCCCTAGTTGCATGTTTGAGTATGTATGTATGTGTGTGTGTGCGTTAAAAATACCTTGAAATGGTATAATGGAAGAGACATTTTAATGCTATTAATAAAAAAATTCAGCCTTTCATCCGTTCAGTAGGTCAATAAACTGAGTACCTATCATGTTTGGGAACACAACATTGGGGGTTTCGCATTAGGTTGACCACCTAATTGGGACATATGTTTCACATCCCAGGGGTTCTCATTCAGGGGAACAGAGATAGGTAATGTAGGCCTTAGCCCACATGGGCTTTTGTGCCACAGAGCTTAGCTAATAGCTTATGAATAAAAAAATTATTTACGATTTTTATTCAAAATTTCATACAAATTAATACACATAGAATATGGAACAAAATTTGATTGAGTTTACAGAAAATTTGGATAGCGAGTCAATTGACTTTGAGTATGGTTTTGACATCACATAATGGACAACCTAATAGCTTATACCTTATCCAAATTGGCAGGGTAAGGCATTTTAGTATTTACTGATTAAATTACCTTCCAAAAAGACTTTTTATGGATAGAGAGACACATTCATATGTTGCAGACTTTTCCTAGACATAGGCTACAAAAATCATGTGTTGCAAGGAAAAAAACAAGGAAAATTCCATAACAGCCCCCAAAAATATGATTGCAGAAGTGCAACATCATTTTTTATTGTATTTTAACTATTAATTTTATCATTATTTAACTATATTTTTTTAATCAATTAAATTATTTGAATTTTTTAAAACAGGTGATTAGTGAAAAATATCTCATCTTTCGGAAAATGAAATATTTGGGAATTATAAATGATATTAAAGTACAAAGCATAATAAATAATGCAACTGTACAAATTTCTAAGATAAATGCAAACAATAAATAGTTAGCCTGATAAATGTTGCAAAATATTTTTTCATACAATACAAAATATTTTATTGTAAACAGCATTATAATTTAATTTAAAAGAAATGTGCAGGAAAGGAAAACTTTATAAATCTTTTTGAATATAAATGAAATTAATTTGTAAAAACTAAATAATTAATTTTTAATTAATACTTATATTTAGTTTTAATAACACATTGTAGATATGTCTTGATAATTTAAAAAAAAGATATTTGCATACTTTTTGAAAAAGTAAAAACCAATATACAAAAAAAAAATATCCAAAAGAGCTTTTGAATACATTAATATGTACAAAACTAAATTAGATACTTACTTAACTTTTTTTTAAATAAAAAAAATGAATTCCATATATATTTTTAAATTAATATGCTGCCAATTGAAGATTCAACTAATTTAAAATAGTTGATTCACACTTCCATTAAAAACGTATATTATATGGAAAATATTTTTTCACTATTTTTAAGAATAAGGAAATATTAATTTACAAATTAGATTATTAACAAATAAAAAAATATTATTTTTAGAAACTGTAGAATTAAATATTATTTTCTACAGGAAATAAATAAACATTTATCCCATATTTATTTATCTTTATAAGGAAAAAAAACTAAAATTTTTTATTCAAAATCATATTAGAATTTTCATTACAGTTTTTTTTCTTTCAGCTTTTTTTTCCATCTAAAATTAAAATAAGTGATAAATAAATTCTATGTATTACAAAAACAATATCAAACACCAAACAAAATATTATCATAAAATTTATCTATCATATTTTCATATATCATCTTTACAAAAACTTTAAATAGATCGAATTCCAGAAATATAACTTTCAACAACTAAATTAAAATAATAAACTTGAAAATAATTGAGATTTGGAAAATTTCCTCAAGTGACTCATGTGAATTATAGCAACTTTAAACTTCCAAAAACAACTACATGTGTATAGTGATTAATCAATTAAAGATACTAAGAAAGAAGGCATGGTAATCTTCAATAGGATTTTAGGAATTAAGGAATTTCTCTGTTATAAAAATCAGGATTCTTCGTACTTTTAATCATAAATGCTTGCAATGATAAATTAGGTAACATATTTGAGATACACTTTTCATATTTTATAAGTATGAATTAGTTCACAAAGAGCATGATAAAAAATTTTGTTTACCCCCACATATACGAAACATTTCTTAAACTGTAAATATATAATTCACCAAGGAAAATAAATACAAAATTTAAACATCAAATTTAAAAATACAAAAACATTAAAAAAAGTTAATAGAAGTTCATTATATTGGTTTCAATCAAGTTTTTCAAGATTTAGCTACAAACAGAAGCATTAAGACATTTTTGGATTGAATGTTGTTGATCTTTGATAACCATCCTCGATAATAAATGAACAATAAAATACTTCTAAAATTTGCATTTAAAAGGGAATTTTTAATAAACTTTAAAAATAAACAAGCCTTAACTTATTATATATCAAATAAAATAAAGTCATCATTGAATTAAATCAAATTTTTTTCAAATGATATAATTTACTAATTAGGAAACATGAATACATTATATAAAACAATCTATATAAAATTAGTGATTTATATATAATATATTGAAACATTTTTTAAAAATTTAATTCACATCTTACCATTTGCATTGCAGGGTAAACATAGTTAATCATTGGATGTACTGCTTTATCAAAGGACTTAAAAAAGCCTTTATAATTGAAGCAGAAACTAGCATAGTAATTATTTTGAAATGAAACATGTTCAATAGAACTTAAAAATATAGTCTGTCTATAATACTTTGCTTTCTTATCTAAAGCATACATTCTCACTCTGAAATAGTTTATTTTTTTATTTTCATGTTCTTTCTTGACTAAATGATTAAAACACTGAAAGATATAGTGGAGATGAACAGGATTCTGTGTCATTAGAATATCAATGCGATCTACAATCAAAATCTCAATTGATGATAAAAAATCAGAGTCTCCATGTTTATTATCAGTATCGCCAATAATGGGTCTCAATCCTAAAGGTGAAGCTATAATCAAATCGGATTTGTAAAAATCAGAATATAATGAAACATGTTCATTTTGTATGCGAAGGCCAATTTTAAAATCTTCATTGCTGTTACCATCAAATATCTCATAGTAATCTTCTGCCTTATTTTTAGTTTTCTTGACATCAGGGCCATATTCTTTTTCAAAGCGACTTTTATTCATCACTTTACATTTAGGTAAAATAGATGTAATTTGATTAACTATGCGATGACAATCACCTCTGAAAGGCACAAGAATAACAACAGTTGGTTGTGTGAAGCCCTGATCTCTGTATTCTGCATCTGGGTTCTTCTTCAATTTGCTATTATGGTGGATAATTCTAGCCTTTGCCTTCAAAATATGATTAAGTATATGGATACAATAAGCAAATCGCAAATTTTCTCGTATACGGAAGAATTCCTTTTGATAAATTACATCAATATAATTTGTAATTATATTTAAGAAAGATAGCTCTAAGTTAGAAAGTTTTCTTGAAGATTGCTGAATAGCTGAGATTAAGTTCTTTTTCAAAGGAAATTCATTAATGGTCTTATTTAAGTGTGGATCTTCCATGCTACCAAGTATTTTATAACGTTCCATTGTACCTAATCCTTTGAATGACTGCTTTCCAGTACTTTTATATTTCAATCTGTTATTAGGATTAAGAGCTTCTTCAGTAAATTGTTCAGGTAACTCATATTCAAAATGACTGATATAAGGATCTGATATTGATTCCTCTTCATCCTAAACAAAATTGGATAATTAATTAACAATTATTTCTTTATCATTAGATTCTTAAAAATAATAAATATATTAAACGACACTATGTCCATGCAAAAATTTACACATTGCATTCAACAAAATATCTTAATTCTTTTTATACAACAGAAATATTTTCACAATTTCTTATATTAGTAGAACAACAAGTGGTAAGCAAAAAGGAATTTTTTTAATACAGAAAGATTAATAATTATTTTCTAAATTAACAACATTAAATCAGATGGAAACAAAACTTATTAAGGGATAGTTGATTCAATCATTTACAGCTATAATTTTTTTTAGCTCTTAACTGAATGTAGATGTTTTAAAGAATAATTTATATTAGAATATATTAAATTTCATTTTAACTCTCTGAAATAATTAGATCACACAAAAACTGCTATTTATATTAAACAAAAATTAACTGAATATATTAAATTTCATTTTAACTCTCTGAAATAATTAGATCACGCAAAAACTGCTATTTATATTAAACAAAAATTAACTGAATTAATGCCTATAGTCCTTTACATCAATCCTCAGTTTGATATTAACCCTTTCAGGCGCACTTCCCTTTAAAGTTGAAATATTAACAAACAAAATATTTGTAGGTTGTGTATTTAGGTCTTTATGAGTATACAGTGAAAATTTTGTAAAGATATAACAATGTAAGTAATCCTTTGTTGTTAATTCCTAAACATTAGTTTGTTCCAACCCAAAAGTTAGGTAAAACAGTAACAAATAAAAACAGCTATTCTCGGCATAGAGTTCAATGCTATTAACGCTTTGAATCACGTAAAGAAAATGTGCTGCGGCAACACAGTGTTCCAGGTGATGGAACACCTTGTTTTATCAGATAACTCTGCATATACTTTATGCATTAAAATTTAAACTAATATAGAATCAATAAATCAAGGTACAGGCAAAAAATTAACACAGACATTTCTTTTCAAACAATTATTTTTGTATAAGAAAAAAAAATCGGAAATATTCCTTCAAAATAAAAGGATTTAAATAACCTGCTATAACTAAAAATTATTGATCGTCTTAGGTAGTGCTGCCATCTATTACCAAAAGTAAGTTTAAAGAACATTTTAAGCCAAATTTCATCTATTTATTATAAAATGTAACGATTTGGTAACAAAGTTTGGTGTTCCATCACCTAGAACACTGAACCACACAAAGGTTAAAAAGCAATCATATCTACCAATACTGCAAAATCATAATTTTATTTAAATGCAGTAAAATTTATTTTAAAAATTCATTAAAATGTTAACTTAATGAAAAACAGTATGAATACCATTTTTAATTTCACTTCCTAAAGCAGAAAGAAATTCTCATGAGTAAGCAACTTTATATTGTGTGTTGAAGGATACAAAAAAGTTGTTTAAAAGAGGTGATATAAATTCATACCTAATATTTGAAAATATGCTATACTGAATTGCAACTGATAAAGAACATTTTCATGGAAATTACAAACTCCAAAAATTAAAAGGCAGATCAGTTAAAAAGAATGATATTAATGAATAATAAATGTATATATATTCTTCTAATTAATATATTTGTTTCAATCCCATTTTTCAAGGATTTTCTTATCTCACAAAATTTTGTAATGAAAGAAAAATTTATGTCACAAAATTTTGATAGTGTATGGATTTATGACAAATAATTGAGCATGTCTTTTCAAGAAAATGATATAGTAGCAATGTAGACGAATAAAGTGAATTTAAAAATTTCAATGACTCTATTCACGTCTATTATGATGATAATAAACTTGTTCTTATTGATCACACAAAATCTGATAATATAACATTTCTCAGTTTACTTCATGAATGTTTTCCTTTTTAACTTTTAAACTGGAGCTCTTTCACACTAATTCAAATTGGGACAATTTTATAATAAAGAATTAACTGCAACTATTTACTTTGAGATAAATATTTTAATATTGCCAGAACAGGAGGATATTTTCACTTTTTGTTTTACCTTATCTTGAGAACTGACATAACGAAAATTAATAGTGTTCATTTTTATGATAAAAAAGTAATATAGAGTGAAGTAAAAAATCATATAAGGTTGGTGTGCTATTCCGCAAGACTGCAGTCAAGATGGGCTGACTCTGTGTAGTCAGATTTTTTTACAACTAATGAGAAGAATTGAAGGTCGAAGATTTTTCAGAGGTTGTCATCTTCAGTTTGGTTTGGTTTGTTTGTCGCTCAATGGTCATTTTTTGCACACAAGGGCTATTAGACCGGCACCTACGGTTTAAAGTGGATTCCAAACAACTACAAACATCCATGCCCAAGGAGGGATTCGAACCCACGAACTGTTGAACCGAAGACAAGAGCGCTAACCATTTTGCTGCCAGCTCGGCGATGTCATCTTCAGAGGAAGGCATTGGTTCACATTGAACTGCAGGGCAATTGTGATGATGAGGAGGATTATTACTTTAACTGCAATAATATTATTGAGGTTATCCTAAAAATTGAGTTATTAATGTAAAATTCTTGGATTAATATTTATTATTTAAATATGATTGGAATATATGAAAAAATATCTCACAATTCATGTGCAAATTTTTCTTTCATTTGGTTATACAATTATTGAATTAAATCAAATTTCCATGAATAAAAAGAAAACATATTATCATTAAGAAAAAGAATGAGTCAATTTGCAGTGTTATGTTTGGGATTCTTCTGGTTGAGCACATCAATAAAATCGTCATTCAATAATTTTTGAAAGATGTCTTTTTCATTATTTGAATTCACAATCAAAGCAATTTTTTATCTTAGATGCTGTATTTTTAGTAACTAATCTAAATCAAAGAAGTTAAAAACAAGTATATTTAAAGCAAAGTATAAAAATTCCTTTTTAAAACTTAATTTGAAAATACCCTTTTAAAAGTAAGAGAAAATTTGAATCAAAAATATTTTCAAAAATTTTAAAGACTTAAAAAAACATTTTAACGAGGCTTTATATTTTTGTAATTAGGAATTAAAATAAAAAATATACTGAAGAAGTACAAGATTTCATTTAAAATATCAGATGATTAAATTTTGTTGTATAGCTAAATATTTTATTTTTTAAAATTATATCAGATTTTATAAACTTATTAATGTAAACATTCGATATTACATTTAAGAAAATTTATTTCTGTGTATATTTACCTAAAAACCATTAAGTTTTATATTTATTTAAGATTTCATTTGTGTACAAAACAAAAAAAATTCAATGATTTCACTACAACATAAGCAAACAATTAATAATTGAAATCACTGATTGCAAATATATAAAGGAAAATAAATGACAAAATATAAATCTTATTCCACTTTAAATTCAAATAATTAAATACAATATTGAAAAAATGAAAAACTAACTTCAGAAACATGGTCTTCAATATCTTCCTCAGTTTCTTCATCTAGAAAAGAAAAAAGCAAATTTTAAGTAAGGAAAAATTTTGGAAGACATATATTTCTTATATAAATTATGTGTATAAATTAATAAATAAAAATTAAATATTGCAATACTGTAAAGTATCAGGAAGATAAAATGAACACTTAAAAATACAGTTTATAAATAGAAAAATTAATTTTTATAACCTTTTAACAAAAAATTTAATAATATAAAAAAGAAAAATTTTGCTTTTTATTGACTTCAAGATGAAAATTATTAAAACATTAATTAGGATAAAAATAACGCCTGTTTCTTTTCAGGTTTTAAATTTAAATTAAATTAAATGATTTAATTATATTTTTAAATATGTATAAATTATTACTACTATTTTCTTTTCTTAATTTGTTAAATGTTAATTATACTCATAAATAATAATTTAAATCATTGTTTAGGCAAACAAAATTTATAGAATCATTTTCAGTGTTACATCCAGTTAATTAGCCCCAAGTATATATTTCAGCATCGGCCTTCCATCCGGAAGGGCGGGGTTCAATTCCCAATGCCGCCAAAGACCTGAGTACATGCGATATACGTGCTCATTAAATCTGTGGAATCAAAAGTCCTGTGGTCAGTCGTTGAGCAGTTGCCATGGGTGCAATGGTCTGGAGAAAATTTCCTCCCCCTTCAGATCAATGTCAAAATTGAGGGAGTGGATCTTCTGATAGTGCCATCTATCAGAGGATTTGAAGAACAAAGTCATACTTTCACATTCTTGGTTTTCTGATTAGACAAAAGACGCATCCTACTGACTTAAATTTGCAAAGCCAAGGCATAGCAAGCTTGGATTGTCTGAGTGTCATGAGTAACAATAGCAACATATATTTCAGCCATTTTAAGATCTATATTAATAACTTAGGTAAAATAAGGTCTCAAAAATGTTGATAATATAAGAAAGATATCTAGAAGATTCTTGATATCTCCATCTCTTTTATCTAGAATTTCCACTTATCTTGAATAGTATAGATGTTAAAATATATAAAAATTATAGAATTATTTTAATAATTTAATAAAATTTTCACAATTTTAGTTTTATTCATTTCAATGTTTGAAGTCCATTTAAATAAGTCACTTTGTCTAGTTTATAGCATGCCAATGAGAAATGCCAGATGCTATTTATAAAAAAATGTAAGATTTTATAGAAAAAAATTATATATGTTTAAAAGGTCAATACAAAAAAATATTTTTTGTATTGACCAATATTATACACCAGTCTAATACATCAGTTATCAGTCATTAAATTCTGCATTTAGAAAATGTAATCAATTTATTTTGTATTGTTTTTTTTAAACCAAGTTAAAATTTCTAAATAAAATTATATGAAATTTTTAGGGATTTTAAATATTTCTTTTAGATGCTGGTGCTTAAATATCTTTTTAATAGGTTATATATACATGTATTTTAAATTGGAACAATTTTTAATGACTTTTATGTGGCATTCTATTCTTATAATTTGAATTGAGAATTATAGGATCTTAAACTTCATTTTTTATTATCAAATTTCAGTACTTTAAAGATCATTGAAGAAGAGGGAAAATATAATTTCAAATATACAGAAAACAGCTTTTTCCACATAATAAATGCATTCATATTTTGATCTCTCCTCAATACTATTTAATTTTTTTCACTACAATATGAGGCTTTCTTGGACTTCACAGTAATCCTGTGACAACTTACACGTTTGAGTATATTCTGCAGATCTCTTATTTAGGACTTTTGACTTACATAATGTTGATGATTGCTATAATTACATGTTTGTTTACCTTGTAGGTATTTACCTAAAGAGTTACAAGTTCCAAATATTTTTCCCCCAAAACATTAATACAAAGGGAAAAAAAGTATTTTAAGATCACTGACCATCCAATGTAAGTGTTTACATTATCTGTGCTTAGAGATTTTCCTCACTCAGCTTTAATTTAAATCCTTTTATCTATTATTGTAAGAATTTTTGCAATATTATTAATTTAAAAGTCAATTAACATATTCCTTTCAAATGAATTATTACAATAACTAATTCTTGGAAATTACTTCTAAAAATACTTTAAAGCATTTTTTAATACATATTTTCTTACAGGCTGAGAAAAATATCATTTAATGGTAAGTTATAAATATATATATATATATATATATATATATATATATATATATATATATATATATATATATATATATATATATATATATATATATATATAACAGGTTAAGTAATCATCTAAAATCATTCCAAAAATTATGATGTAAAAAAAATCTTTTTTTGCTAAAATTAAGTATAGTGATATAAAAGAACTCCAATTATCCAAACTATGTCTATCCAAATCGTTGATTATTTAAATCACTTTCACAATTTGAAAAAAATAAATTAGATTAAAGAAGAGAAAGGAAGTGAGAAAAAGTTTAAAAAAAAACAAGGTAAGAAAGAAGTTTATTTAGTTAAAAAAGGAAAAGTAAGAGAAGGGAGATGGTGAGAATGACATCTCACTCAAGGAATTAAGAAACATTCTTTTTAAAATTCCTGGTTATTCAGAAGTTAGTGCAGAAGATATACAAGAATGGATTATGAGTCAGAACTGGGATTTCAAACTTCAAATGATGGTAAACTTATTGAAAATGTGAAAAATGAAGATAACATCATTGTCTAAATTGAAGCAGACATGGGACTATCAGCTAGTGGAACATTTGCTTGCTTTGAAGTAGATGGAGCATGACACTAAAATAGCTTATTGTAATCAAAATGTTCTACAAGCAATGACTCTCATTTTCAGCTCTGTATATACAAACTGAATAAATGTACAACACTTGTAAGTACTTTAGCACATAAAGTGTTGCTGTTTCATTTAATTGATTAAAAGCTGTTTTTCATTAAATATAGGTAATTTTTTTCTCCAATTTTCAACATACAATAATTAATTAAAATGAATCATTTTTCTATAAAAATCAAACAAACCGATTATTTGGTTATCCAAATGGGGTCAGCTCCCAATTTATTCGGATATATATATATATATATATATATATATATATATATATATATATATATAATTAAAGTTCTACTGTACAAACACTCATCTTGTAAAAAAAATATTTTTATTTTTACATCTTTCCATGGAAACTATTTTATGCTAAACTGAAATGGTTAAGATATCCAGAGACTATGAAACTGACTTTTAACATTTTAAATGCAAGTACTATTTTTTTCAGCATCAAGAGAGATTATTTTGAAATTAAAAAATAAATTAATCAGCAATCAACTATAAATAATTTTTCATGGATAAATAAAAGACCATTTCATGGATAAATAAAAGCCATGAATGAATATAATTAGACAGAATACTGAAAACAGTATCTCTGATACAACTTTCTCATTTGCATATATATATATATATATATATATATATATATATATATATATATACATATATACAAACACACATATATATTTTTTTACATCTTTATTGTAATGTTAAAAACAGCTTTTATGTTCCATTCCATTAAAATGTGTCACTAATTTATAAAACCTTTTCAAATAGCATAGGGTAAAACATTTTGTTCATCTGTAGTGAAAGCTGTGTGTAGTATTACACAAGTTGTAAGCAGTAGTCAAAATTATGCAAAGTACTGCATTTTAGTATTTTTTAGCATTTAAGAAAAAAATGCTTTTTAAAACTGAGTTTATTTAGTTAAAAAAAAGTATTTAAAATCTTTATTTAAACAAGTTGTTACTTTTGAATAATATCATGTTTGACTTTAGATTATAACACCACAATATGCTATCAATTAAGCATAAAGTGAAAACTATTTAGAACTTTGATTTTAGAGGCTTTTCTTTGGAATTCTATATTTTCTGTCTACTTTTTAGAATTTTCTTTTTTACTACAACTGATACACATGTTCGTTTTTTCAATTGCAGTAAATCCATAATGGAACCAGCTTAATCACCTTCTTGATAAATGAAACTTTACAAATTATTCAAATAAAACAAAATCAACAACAAAACAGAAGAGCTTAAACCTTTAAAGTTTTCCCTCTTTCTATGTTTTAAAATATGGGGAAAAAGAAGATCTTTCTCCCTTTCTACATTCTTACCCAAGGGGAATCGAATTCAGCACCACAGTTCTTTTCCATCAAATTCATCGAAGATTGTTCTCACAATATCTGGATAACATACATGTGTCACTTAGTTCTTCAAGAATGAATCAAGTTTTCAGGAATTATATTAAAAGGAAATTAAATAAAAAAATATCAGATCATAAAAAATAAAAAAACAGAAAAGAAAATTATTTGTTAGAAATCAAAATTTTGAAAAAAAAAAGAAAAAAAAAAGAGATTTTTCGTAAATAGGAGTTACAATTATCATTGTGTTTATGGTGTCAGGCCAGGGACAAGCCACTAGTTTGTAAAAAACATGAATTCTTATAAATTAGATATTAATAAAAACAAACTTGTACTGTACTTAAAATGTAATTTAAATTTAAAAAATCAACTAAAATTATTGTCATTTATATGTATTTCATATATTATTAAGATTATTTTCATAATTTTCTTAAAGTTGTATTTCTCTATAACAAGAGGGATTTTTTTATATTAATTTAAAAAGCATTATAAAAAATTATATATTTAGCATAGCATTATATAAATTAGCACAGCAAACTTTAAAAATATTTTGGCATTAAAGACATAGTTTATAAATTTACGATAGAATTTTTCAGTTTAAATTTGAAAAATTTTATAAAAGGACTGATATAAAGATAAGAAATTGAATTAATCATAAAAACATTAATAATGATGAGTCAATCACATAAAATAAATTACAGCAAAGTTGAAATTATAAACTTTAATTAGAAAGAAAATTAATACTAAGATAATTATACCAGTATCATTTAAACAATCACTCAGTTTTTCACTACTGGCTGATTTATTCACTGTTTCTTCAGTTTCTCCTTTATTGTTTTTCTTTACTTTTTTTGAAACAGGTTCTTTATTTGAAATCCCTTCAATAGTTCGTTTTTTATCTGAGATAACTAAAAATAGAATAATCAATATTTTTTGATATTATCATATTATTACATATTTATTTACTTTGAATAAATTACTTTAACCATGTTAAGAAAAATATAATTAAATAAAATGGATAAAAAAATTTGTGTCATGTTATAAATTATCTGAAATTATCTAAATTTTAGGACATATGTCAACTTTTAAGCAAGAAAATAAAACTCAAATTTAACATGTAAATCAGTATTTGTTGAATTTTCTAATTTTAGCAATGCCTTCAAAAAGTTTAAGAAATTTCCCTAGTGCAATTAAAAATAAAGAAAAAATGGAAAACTGAATAAAATTAAATAAAATACTAAGTTAAAAATAAATTTACCTAAAAAAGTGAAAAAAAATTTTTTTAATAAAATATTAGTGGTATGTTTCATTTAAAAACAATGTACATTATTCATATAAATACTTTTTACATTTAAAACATAAAAATTAACATGTAACCTTTAAACCACATTATTAAAAATATCTAAAAAGTATTAAATATTTAATCATAATTTTGAACAGGCAATGTTTTATTACAAATATTCATTGAAGAAATATTTACTTATATAATACAGCAAATTTATGGACAAAGTTAAAAAAATTTAATAAATGGCTTGTTTTTATAAAAACGGCATTGTCACAGAAATATAAAAATAATTTTCTGAGTTTCTATGGTCAACTATTTGAAATTTCTGTGATAACATAAAATGTCTGATAATGTTTACATCATTTTCTTAATTATATGTTCTTATCCTATACTTTGTCTTTTTATTTTTTACTTTGAGCATTCACAAAATATGAAAAATTTTAACAATTGATGCAATCATATCATGGATAAAACAAAATGATACGATCAATAACAAGTATTAACATTAATAACAAGAAATAGGAAACAATACAAAAATATTTATAATAAATATTATTATGAAAATTAATACTGAATGCACACAAATAATCAAAAAAAAAATTAGTTAAATTCAGTATATTCTACAAAATATAATAAATATTCATTAACCCCTTCACTATTTCAGAAAAATGCACCAAAAATGGAAAATTTTTTGACTGTTTAATTTTATTCTTTATATTATTATAAGAGTTAGAAAATGTTTTTTTATTACAAAAATAAAGTTTTAAATACAATTACTACTATATTTATAATTTTTACATACATATAAAACATTGATTACACATACATGTTTTTCATATTGAGCAAATTAAACGATATTTTGAAGCTAAATATAACTAGTATAAACTAGTATAATATAAAAACACAACAATATGATTTTCAATACATAAATTTTACAAATCTTTTACAGTATGGTATATCCCAAAACAAGGTACTGCTAAAAGCCTATATATTGCACTTTTTACAATAAACTCTTATTCTCTTCCCTTGTTCATCGGTTTTACAACAGTATATAAAACACTGCCTGGTTGGAGTAAATTTTTTCCCCATTGATGGGATGTGATCTGGAAAGTGTTGACCTGTGAGGCGCAGTAAGCTTACACTAGGACACCCTAGTCATAGTAGTCGAACATTTCGTTTATTTAGTTCAACAATTGATTTTCTGAAGTTCGTATTTTTCGCACCTTTTGCTGAAGTATGCAAAATAAAGGAGTTATTTATATAATGCCTGATGTAGGAGATGGAAAAATATTTTCTAGTAATATTTTTTACCTCCTTTTCTAGCAACCAGGAAATTTGTAAGATGTTGATCGACTTTAACATCACCTTCCATAGTGTTGTTGTCGTCATGGACTACCTTCAGAACCAAAGTTGGAATTGGTAAAAAACTAGGACCACTTGTATCATTTATTAGGAAAATAGAGAATTAAGTATCCTAAAGTAGAAACGAACTCAACTCGGACTTCTCGAAATAGAAATTTAAATTTTTCTTCTGCCCAAACTCAGTTCGGACATCACAAATACTGCATGCATTAATTGCCCTAACTGAATTCGGGCGACACTGGCAAGGGGTTAAAAGAAAACTATCACTTACGTATGCTCTGGTCAGAACTTTGAGTTTTACATAGATTTTTCTTTTAGCAAATTTTCTGTTTTTTTCTTAATTTCCTCTTTTTTTAGAACATTTTTATTTCAATTGGTATCATATAACACATTTAAATATCCTTCAAATATATAGTAGTATCTTTAAATATTTCTGTAAATCAAACTTCTTGCTTTTCTGATACTTTAAACAATTTAACATTTCAAAAATTCTTACAGTGAAACTAATTTTGAATGTTTTATATATATATATATATATATATATATATATATATATATATATATATATATATATATATATATATATATATATATATATATAACTCACTATGTAAATAATTAACATATCAAAGATACTCTACATTTAATGAAATAATTCTGAATAAAATTAAAAAGAATATTAGAAACATTTTCCAATTAATCATTCAAAAATAAATTTTTTTATATAGATTTAAAGGAAATATATAGGGAATTTTTTTCAATTTGTTAGTTTTATTTTTGATTTAGCAAAATCCCTTTTTATAAATTAAATTTTTAGTAATTCCCTATTCTTGTATTTCTTTTTAATTTTTCAAACAATTAATGAACTATATACTGATATCAGAACAACTTTTTGCTTTTAAAATACCAACATGAAACTTTTAAACAAAAATTCTTTGAAGTTTTTCTATTTAAAAGAAAATAATAATTCCACTCTTAAAATAAATGACTTTTATTATTCATTCTGAAATAAAAAGTGAAAACATGTAAAACTTTTTCACTACTTATTTTTAAAAAACAAAAATTATCAAAAAATTCTATATTTGTCCAAAAAACTGGAAGAAAAGACAGGAGTGATATTGAAATATCTACAAAAATGTTATCATAATATCATAATCAGAGTTACAGCAGATAAGACATTGTACTGGATCCTCAGAAAACTTAATATCATAAAGAAATCTTAAATGTATGTAAAATATACAGATCAACTTTAAATATTTGGGATCTAAATTGAATGCATCCAATGACATCGCACCTGAGATCGGCAGCAGGGTTACAGCTGCTAACCGATGCTTTTTCAACTTAAAAAAGTACCTAAAATCTACTTTCGTCAGTCGAAAAACAAAAATTTTGATATACAAATGCTTGATTCTGGCCTATTCTGCTAACCAACAATGTTTTACAATATTTAATGAACTTTATATAATATTTCACCGAAATTTAGAATGATGTATGTTAAAATGATTAATTGTATGGTTAAAATGAATTACCATTCTTTATACAATAATGATTATGGAGTAAATAAATAAATTTATACTAACAAGATTTATCAATATCATTAGTATGTGATTGCTCATTTAAAATTTCACAATTTTCTTCAGAGTTCTCATTAAGTATTTTATCACAAGAATGATTGGAGCTTATCTCTTTCATTGCGATACCTGAAATAAAGATACATATTTATAAATTCAAAATCTTTTAACCATTGACAAAATATTTTCTGTTTCTAAAGTTTCTTAAAATCTTATTTTTTTATATATAAATTAAATTAAAAATATCATTTTTTAATAAACATTACAATAAAAACAATTTTATAATTTATTAATAACTTCTATAACATATTTTAAAAATATTAATTTATATAAAATTGTATTATTCAAAATTTACATAAAATTTTCCTATTTAGTTAGCAAAGTTCAATTTATCATTTATTATCAAAAGGATATATCATATTTGATCTTTATAATTAATTTTTTTAAATTTTTTCTTTTCAAAAAGAAAATAACAAAATCAAATACTGTCAAACTTGGTAACAATGTATAGTTGATAAAATTTTATCTTCCACAAGAAAATTACAGCACTATCTGAAATATTTTTGACTAAAATAAAATTTAAAAAAAATTAAACTCAATGGCATGACAGGGCAAAGTCCTATAACCCCCATTTCTGTTTTAATGAACAAGGGCTCTGAAATCTGATACATAAATCTGAAATCTGTCCCGGTTAGGTGGTCAACCTAACATGAAATTAAAAATGTTTAGTTCCTAAGTATGCTTGGTACTCAGTTTTATTGACCCACTGAAAGGATGAAAGGCTGAGTCAGCCTTACCCAGGCCAAGGATAGAACTTCGGACCAGTGCCTTGGGAGCATGAAGTGGTATTACAATGTTATTAAGATTCGAATAAAGTAAAACATCAGTTTCATATATGGCAAAATATTACTAGAAAATTATTCTATAATGGCAACAAAATCCTTTTTAATTAAAAAAAAAGAAATACAATAACATTTTTTCAAATATGTTAAAAGATATTAGAAGAGCATAATAACATAATTCAACATATTTTTAGTAACTAAGCAATGTTATATTGAATTTGCATTGTTACAAAATTTAGACAGTTAAATGCATTTGAAATCTGCTTTTTGATTTATTACACAGCATTCAGCTCCATTCCCTGCAAATAAAAGTGTCTTTTTATAAACTTTTATTATAAAATGGTCTCATGAACTCTTGCACACTATTACATTTAATTGTGAAAAAAAAACAATAAATTATTTATGATTACTTTTTCTTCCAATAGCTACTTATTTTGAAATTCAAATGCAAATTATTTAAAAATAAATAAAAATGAAGTGTATTGTGGTAATGACCAGGACCGTCACAAACTTGTTTCTCTCACTGGGCCTGATACAAACTTCTCTGTTGTCACAGGCATGAGCTGCTGTATCGAAAGTTTCTTTTTGACGCATTTTCAAACAATTGCTTAATTTAGAAAGTTTATGCATGTTTGTCATTTAATATGAAATTGTGGTTAAACTGAGTATTACAGTCTCACCTCGTAAAGCACAGAAAGTCGCTATGGTCTCAGCGAAAAGACGCCAAATCTGTTAAAATTTGACAATTATTTTTCCACACTAAATTTTTTTGCCAAAATATCACTAAAAACGATTAGTCGCCAAATGTGTCACCAAATATACCGTCAGAATGTCTCGTCACCACACATTCCTGAAATGCTAGCCATTTTTATTTTGGATTTTTTTATCGGATGTAAAGCGCAGTAATTGAAATCCTGTTTTTTGTTATCTATATTTTATTTCACTTCGGATGTAGAACAGAATATAAATACTGTCTTTTATATTCACATTTTTTATTTCGGTTTGAATATAGTGCCGGAATTTCAATCCTATCTATTTGTTTTTATTTCACTGTGGATATAGTGCCGGGATTTCAATACTGTCTTTTATAATCGTTTTGTATTTCGCTGTGAGTATAGTGCAGGAATGACAATCCTGTCTTAAATATTTGTTTTGCATTTCGCTGTGGAAATAGTGCCCGATTTTCAATCCCATCTTTTATATTCATTTTTGATTTTGCTGTGCATGTAGAGCACCGGACGAAAAAATGAAGGTAAGAACTTTATTTTATTTTCTGCAGGCATAGAATTCCAAGAATTGTATGTTAAGTATTTAAATTTCCAATAATAAGCAAAATTATAGAATCTATTTTTTAAATTTATTCTAGATTTGTCTCCTTTTTTATGTAGTGATGCTTTGTAACATTATATCTTTAATAACTCAAATTCATTATATTTTTAACTAGGTGTTATTATAATTAATTATGTTTGCTTCTTTATTTCCTTTAATTTTTATTCTGAAATATTTTTAAATAGAATCTTTAATCAATTCTTATTACTATTACTGTTTTCTTGCATACGATTAGGCTTAGCAATTCGAAATCTGGGGGAAACTTCTCTTTATTTACATGGTTGTTATTGTTTTCTTATTTGGTGTTAGGTAGAGGAGGGGAAATTTCAAGTCGGGTGAAACTCCCGCCGTTTTTTTCGGGACAATTACTGGCCGATTGGCACTTTTTTGGGTTGCCAATCAATTTCCAAAACTCTTGTCTCATGGCAAAAAAAATTTGCGTACTTCACCAAGGTGAGATTGTAATACTCAATTTCACTGAAATTGTGATACAATTATTAACCTTAAAATTAGATTACAATTATTAACTGTTAAGAATATTAAAATAATAACTCAACTTTAGCAAAATAAACGATGTCATTTCTATGATTTTGTGTGTGTGTGATATTAATAGTGTATAAATTATTTTACACAAATTATTTTTCGTCAGATGAATTATTTTTGAAATAAATACATTTATTAACTTTTAAGTATAACAAAATTAACACAACATTAGTATTTAACTCATTAAAACTATTACTAACATTTTCATACCAGTGAAAACTCAACAAAATTTTCAGCACTTTTGTGAATCTTTGAAATAACAAAAGTATTTCCATATAAATAATATCTGCAGCATACATTTTATCATTGTCTATGATGGGTTTATTATTTAACATAAATTTTATAAAAACATTAAAATAGGTTAATCCCTAAAAATAGGTTAATTACTTCAAAACCAGACCGCATCACCGAGCCTAACAAGGCGATACAGAATAAATGCACCAGTGCAAGCCAGACCCTATACGCTTTCAATATATCTGCGAAGCGGCCTCCACCCATATTGAATCAAACAGAAGACATAGGATTGTTTGATCCATGGAAGTCGATTAATGCACTGAGGACCACAACACATCTCCCATTTACCTGAAGCAGAGACCAAAGTAATGTGTTGGTCTCTGGAAGCCTAAATTACTAAGATCCTTCTTTCCAGGCACACGGGACTCCATGCACTGCAAACACGTGGGTGATTTAGTCCCCAAGAGAAGCTAATATCAACAGAGTGGCAAAAGCTACTCAAGGGGTGCCCTCAATCTCTTATGAGGCAACTACACTGAGGGAGAAGAGGAAGAAATAGCAGAAGAGTAGAGGAGAGAAGAAATTAAAAAGGACAGATCACCGGGGTACCTGGGGATTGTGACACCTAAAGAAGGTAAACCCCCTGAGGGAAGTATTTAATAATTTTTAAAGTTTAATAGTTAAACTGCTTCTTATATCGATATCAATTGGAACATTTTTAAATGCCAGAATTAATATATCAGATTTCTTATTAATTAATGATATCAATATACATTTATTGTCAATATCAAATTTGTATTTTGGAGTCTGTAAATTCCATGAAGATAAAAAAATAATTTAATAATAAATATATATTTTTTTTAGAAAAATTAAAAATAAACACTATAGAAAATAACATTTTGCAGCTAATGAAAAAATTAGACACATAATTGTTACAAATATAATTTCATTACAAATAAATTTCTAAAAATATTTTGGGAAAATTATACTTTAAGGTGACTCTTGGTGAAAATTGACCATTTTTTTGCATCAATTTTAAAATAATAATTTTGAAACATTTTTTTCTATATATATATGGTTTTTTTTTCCTTTTTAATAAACAGTATATCAGTTTTACATTCATTTTCAAATCAGACTCATGTAAACTGATATCCGAGGATCACCCTAAAGTAGGGATGCACAACCTATTTCCCGCGGGTGAAAATTGGCCCGCGAATGTTAATAAAATAAGACTAATTTAAAAAGAAATGAGACTCTTTCAAATAAACAAAAGAAAAAATCTGATAGGAAAACAGTTCTACATCAGAATAAATATTTTACATCAGTTCATTAAGTTCATTTTTTTATAACGCGGATTTTCAGTTTGTTCCCTTCATGGCTACCCAAGAGTATGAATGTTCGTATAGGAGTTCAAAATGCAGCTGCATGTGCAACTTTCTTTGGCAGTACTTACATTTGTGAGCAAACTTTTTCTTTAATGAATTTAAACAAATCAAAAATAAGAAATAGAATAGCAGATGAGAACCTTTCTTCTGTTTTACGTATTGCCACAACGAATCTTAAGCCCAACATAATATCAATAACTTCAAATATTCAGTTACAGCTATCATATTAAATTTTACTAATTTTTTTCAAAATTTAAATTGTCTTTTTTGTATAATTACCAAAAAGTTTTCTCCCGTTATTCAATTTCAAGTTTTTTTCTAGAAATAAAGTATTTTAAGCATATCTATGTTTGTGTTTTTATTCCTTCATTGTATAATGTTTGCATGAGTAAAATAAGTAAATTAATAATTGTAATTCACATACGTATTGCCACAAGAAAGTGTTTTTACGATTATAACATGTTTTAACATTTACGTACTGCTTTGGCCCTCGACTTGATCTTTTTTCATATTTTGGCCCCTCATTCTGAAAAGGTTGTGCACCCCTGCCCTAAAGTATAGACTACTCAATATTTTATATTAAGAAGCAAACCAATTTTTTCACAGGATTCCATGGTTTCTAATTCTGTTTTACTTCATCCATTAACACGTGCAACTTGTCTAACCAAAACAAAATATTTTAAGTTTGTAAACAATGTGTTGAGTTGTTGGGTGGATTTTCATTTATATATCATTTTTAAGTTTATATTATTTTTAATGATTTTAATTCGTTTCCACCTTATTAGTTCGTGATGTTCAACACCTTTTCCACTAAACTTTTAAAATCAATTTAAAGTTAAATCTGATTTAATTTTAACACCATGCTGAAAACCACGTTCGCTCTGCCGAAATTGATTTAAGAAATATTAGTTTTTGTTCAAAAACAAATTTTCCGTTTTATTACAAATAATATGATATTTTTGAACTTTTTTTATAGTTGAGCACGTTTATTCAATAATTACATACCAAAATGACATTAATTAAGATTATGATACTTCAAATGAGGAATAAGAATCCCAAGTATCAAAATAGCTTGGTACTATATTGCCTTATCGTGGCTTTGTCTACGTCCAGTATTGGCGATCTGTATCAGGCCAATCTTAAATGGTCTACATTTCGTTATATAGGACAAATATGGGTTGCCTAGACAGTTTTCAAAATATTACAGTTAAAGCCATAGAGGACAACAGCTATAAGCAAAAAATACCTGAAAAGCAGACCCCCCATCATGGTGGAATAACCTATGTAGTTAATTTTCATTTCTAAAAAGACTTTAACTTAAAAAAAGCCAGAAATACCTTGAAAACCAAGAATTGGATTTTGTACAAAAAATTGTCTGCAAAATTAAGTTATATCATAAAATCTTCTGAAACCACACAAATATTGGGATGATGTCTGCAAGAAGCATCAAGAACCGTATCTACTTTTCCGTATATTTAACTCTATGTTTAATCGAAACAGAGGTATCCAAAATTCTAACTTCATAATAAATTTTAATAACCATGAACTACATTCACCAAAATCCCAAAGTGAAGCTTTCGCAAAATACTTCATTAACAAAATATATCATGAGCGAATACCAATTGACTACTCAGGACCAGAGAATATGAATTTAAATAAAAAATTTACAATCAAGGAGCTTAAATTACCCATAAAAAAACTAGAATATCCACACCAGGAGAAGATAAAATTTCTGCAAAGGTATTTTAATCACTAAATGAAGTAAACACACGTCAGATACTTCAAATTTTCAATGATATATTCAATCAATGCTCTATTCCTGACAGGTAGAAATCATCTATTATAATATCAATTCCAAAACCAAACAAACCACAATCCACATTAAATTCATACAGACCTATATCTCTAATCTCTGTTCCTGCTAAAATATTTAAATAATCCTGTCCTATAGAATCACAAATTTCCTAACTTCTAATCAAATGATAGAAGAATGTCGTCTTGGGTTCATACCTTTCAGAGACAGTCAATACTACTTCTTCAATATGATCTGCATCAGTCAAAGGCCCAAAAGAAATCTATTATTGCAATATCATTAGGTATAAAATCTGACTATGACTCTGTGTACACTGACGGATTAATCTACAAATGCCTACACTTGGGAATAACAGGAAAAATTGCTAAATAGATTCATAATTTCCTACAAGACAGAAGGCTCAAAATAAGAGGGAGAAATACGTATTCAAAATCAGTTCATTCAACAAGGGGAGTTCCACAAGGTAGTGTGTTGTCTCCCATTTTATTTACCATCTACATGACAGACTTCCATGAAACTATCCCTCAAGGAATTAAGCATATAATATACGCAGATGACATATTTATTTACTGTACAAATGAAGAATTAGAAATAATTAAGAAAAAATTGCAAGAAACTCTGTATAATAGAGAAAAATGGTGTAATTATTGGAAGTTACAAATATCTTATCAAAAGTGTTCAGCAGTAAACTTGTCAGGGCGTAGAGATAATCCTGATTGGTCAATACATAATAATGAAAAAATTGAATAGAAAGACTATCTCAAATTTCTAGAAATAATGTTTACAAAAAATGGAAACTTCCGGACATTCGTAACATACTTAAAAAAATAAAGCATCTGAAAGGATAAATATTTAAAAAAATACTCTCTAACAAAAAGTATAGGGCAAGATCGCATCATCTAATCCAATTAGCAAAATCATCTATCTGCAGTATTCTACATTACACTAGTGTGGGATTGAAGGTGCCACCAGAGGGGTATTCATATGAAGTCCGCCGAGGTCCATATATACTGAGAAGAGAGAGAGAACGACGAAAAGAGGAAACGACGAGAAAAGCAGCGCGATGACGTGGATGGATATTGGACTAATTTCAAATTGTAATTAAGATGTTTGATTAGACTACTTAATATTCATTTGTAAATATGTAAATAGCTTTATCTTATTATTTCAAAACTATTATTAAACAATTTAAACTTTAAATGTGTTATTATTTCCAATAATGAAGCAAACGAACCCACATTTTTGCTATCAGAAGTGGTCAAGAATGTGTTGATATGATGATGCTGGTAAGAAAATGATGCGATTGAGAAGTTAAAAAAAATATTCTTCATTTTATGAAAGTGATCGAAATTTTTAACTACTTTTTACACTCCCCTTCCAAGGATAATCATCCTACAAATCAAGAATCTGAAAAGGGTATGTACATTTTTTTAAATTTAAAAATGAAGTAGAATGACATTAAAGAAATCAGCATTGCATAGCGGAATATTAAGTTAGACAAATATAAGTTTTACATAAATTTATTTTCGATTCTGATATAGATCGGTCGAATCTAAAGCGTATAAGAGAGTTTTCTGGTTTTAATTTTGCTTATGCAAGTGAAGAATTTAAAAATAAATTAAAAGCTATAGAAGATAATTTTTCTTTGAACGAATTAATAACAATTTCTAATTTATAAGTATTTCTTTCGAAGGAAATAAATCTGAAATAGGAAAAGAATACTTGAGCGATTGTGTTCTTTGAACTCTTTCACTGAAGGAATGAGCGACGCCTGTCTGTCTGAAACAGAGGTAGACGAAACAAACAAAATGAAAGCGAAGCAGATTCTCCAATGCAATGTGGAAATAAAAATAATTCATTAAATGTGAGTGATATTGTGAATGAACTTAGTAAAAAGAAAGATTCTCAAAATATTTATATCAATTATTCTGATATCGAAAATGCAATTACTAAATTTAATGCTGAGTCGCATGAAAACATTTATAACTGGATAGAAAGTTTTAAAAATGAATCGAAACTCTTCCATTTATCAGATTTAGAAAAAGTTTATTTTTGCTAACAGATCGCTTGGTGGAAATGCCTTATTATTTGTTAGAACAGAGACGGAAATAAACTCATGGAAAAAATTAAAATATGCATTAATCAGTGAATTTTCTGTTGAAATTAATTCAGCTAATCTTCACGAATTACTAAGTAAAAGGAAAATGAAAGATTCAGAATCCGTTCCGGAATATTTTTTAAAAATGAAAAAACTTTGTCACCCAGGAAAAGTTTATAATGTCGCATTAATACATTATGTGATTAAAGGACTTAATGATAAATATGAAAATAAAATTATTTTATACGGATGCAAAAACTTGACAGAATTTAAAAATAACATTAAAATGTATGAAGTAATGAAAAGTGATTCATCGAAGCGTGGATATGCTTTTGATAAAATGAAAACAAAACATGATGCTAATTTTAGAACTTATTATTTTCATAAAAATAAATCTAAATATGGTAGTAATGATAAATTTAATTCTAAGTATGAAAATATGAATAAGAATAAAGAAGTTTATGGTAATTTTGTTTCAAGAAATAGAGTGTGTTATAACTGTGGTTCACGTTCATATATTTCTAAATATTGTATACATGAAAATAAGGGTTTAAAGTGTTTTTCATGTCAATCTTTTGGGCATAAAGCTTCGGAATGTCCGAAATCAAAAGAAACAAGCTCTTTTGATGATAAACCGAAAATAAATGCGATTAGTTCTGAAAACTTAATTCTTAAGGATGTTAAAATTGGTACTTTGAATGTAACTTCATTAATTGATACTGGAAGTCAGAAAACGATTTTAAAAAAGAGTTTATATAATAAAATTAAAGATACTGTTATTTACAATCGTCTAATATTTCGTTGACTGGTTTAGGAATGACATCAATTAAACCACTTTGTTATTATGATGCAGAAGTTGAAATTGGAAATTCAAAAGTTAAAACAAATATTTTGCTATAAATGATGATTCTGTTAGTTTTGCTTTAATTATAGGAACTGACATTATTAACCAAGGTACTTTAATAGTTTCACCCAGTGGAGTATCGTTTCACACTAACAACTACGAAATAGATAATTTCTTAATTTATTTTATAAGTCTTAATGATGAATCAGAAATTGATTTAATTAACATTAAGGATAAATCATTGTGTTCTGAAATACACTCATTAATAAAAAATTATGTTCCTAATAAAATTAAAACTGTTGATGTTAAGAGGAAAATTAATTTAACTGATAAAATCCCCATTTATTCTTTTCCCCGACGACTATCACCTTTTGAGAAAAAAATAGTTGAAGCTCAAATTGAAGAATGGTTAGCTAAGGGAATAATTCGTAATAGTTCTTCCAATTTCCCTTCATCTGTAGTATTAGTTAAGAAAAAAGATAATCCCCACAGACTTTGTATTGATTACAGAAGGATTAACAAGAAAACGGTTCGTAAACATTTCCTTTTAATATGTTGATGACGTAATAGATAAAAATACATTCTTCCGTAGTATTCCTAACTTTGGCCTTAAAAAACGGCTTCTTCCATGTTGACGTTGAAGAAAATTCTTGTAAATATATTTCATTCGTTACACACGATTGTCAATATGAGTTTTTGAAGTGTCCATTTGGATTAACTAATTCTCAGAGTACTTTTCAAAAATACATCAATAATGTGTTTCGACTATTATTAAAAGAAGGTGTTGCAGTGATTTACATGGATGACTTAATTATTCCTGCCGAAAACGAAACAGGTGTTACAAAAACTTTTCTTAAAACTGTGTTGGAGTATGGACTTGAATTAAACTCAAAGAAATGTAATTTTTTGAAACGTGAAATATAATTTTTGGGCTATAAAATAATAAATGGTAAAGTACACCCGTCAACAAATTAAACGAAAACTGTAATTAACTTCCCCGAACCAAAAAGTACAAAAGATGTTCAGAGTTTTTAGGATTGACTGGGTATTTTCGAAAGTTTATTAAGAATTATATTATTACTAAACCTTTAAATGATTTGTTGAGAAAAGATTGTAAGAAATTTGGTGAAAATAAAAGAAATTCTTTTAACCAATTGAAATATATTTTATCCACAGAACCCGTTCTTACAATTTTTTACCCTCAAAGTGAAACCGAAATTCATCGATAGTTATGGTGCCACTCTTATTCAAAAGTCTTTAATAGATAATCAGTTCCTCCCTGTTTACTACATGAGTAAGAAGACAACAGAAGCTCAGTAAAAATATGCAAGTTACGAATTAAAAGTTATGGCTGTCATAGAAGCTTTAAAAAAATTTAGGGTATATGTGTTGGGAATTTCTTTTAAAATTGTTACTAATTATAATGCTTTTGCTAAGAAAATGAACAAAAAGGATTTATGCACAAAAATTGCTAGATGGACTCAAATGCTAAGTAACTTTGACTGCACAATTGAACACAGAAAAGGTTCTAGTATGCGACATGTCGATGCTTTAAGTAGGTTATAAACTCAACTTTTTACAGAATTATTGATACAACACCATTTGAATTACTGTTTGTTACAAAAATGAAGCGAAAAGATGATGTTAAAATTAAATATTTCTTAGACACAGAAATGTGAACAGATTTCATTAATAATCTCGATAACCTTAGAAATAAAGCCAAGAAACAAATTTTTAAAGTTCAAAATGAAAATCACAAAACCTATAATTTAAGAAGAAAACAAGCAAGAAAATTCAAATTAAATGATGCCGTTGCTATTAAGCGTATACAACAAAGTCTAGGTCTCAAGTTAAAACCCAAGTATTTAGGCCCCTACAAAATAATAAAAGTTAAAAGCAATGACACATACAATGTTCAAAAAAATTGGTATTATCGAAGGTCCCCTGGTTACTAGTATTCGTGCTGAGTACAAGAAGCCTTGGCCCGATGTAACTTAAAATGTGCTGTTGGAGGAAAAGAAGACACTGATGACGACCAACTCCTGTTTTTGAATTTTTTATCCACTGAATTGCTACTTTTTAAGACTCAAACATTTTATTTCAGACTGTTAAATTTTCTTCTTTAAAGAAAAATTAGTAACTCAGATGTGTTCAAGACGTTTCCTAATGAAGATGGCCAATGACGAGAGTGAAGATGCAGATGCCGATTCTCTAACCAGACGAAGATGAAAGAGTCCTCCACGACGGAATCTCAGATTCGGTGAACAATGATGATGATTTAGATGAGAATTGAAAAGACGAATTAGACGAGAACTGACAACACTGTTTTACTATTTTTTTCTTGAACATGTTATTTCTCCTATTCATTTTTTATTTCAGGAAGTTCCTATTTTAAACAAATACTGAGGTCAGCTATTGTCATCAGGATGGCTGATTGTGGGATTGAAAGCGCCACCAGAGGGCTATTCATATGAAGTCCACCGCGGGACATATATGTCCCGCGGTGGATTACTGATGTATACATGCATACTGAGAAGTATGCATGTATGTATAGATACTGAGAAGAGAGAGAGAACAATGAAGAAAGAAAACGACGAGAAAAGCAGCGCGATGACGTGAATGAATATTGGACTAATTTCGAATTATAACTAAGATGTTTGATTACATTATTTAATATTCATTTGTAAATATGTAAATAGCTTTATCTTATTATTTCAAAACCATTATTAAGCAGTTTAAACTTTAAATGTGTTATTATTTCCAATAGTGAAGCAAACGAACCCACACTAGCAATATTTTTAGCCTAACAAATCATTCAGTCATAAAACCTTTAGAAACACTAGAAACATCTGCATTAAGAATTGCTTTATGGGTACCTAGAGGGACTCCTAATATTCTCCTACGCAAGATTGCAAATATTAGCACTATGGGATCTGATTTTGGGAAACTATCAAGCAGATTCTGGTTAAAATGCATCTCATTGGAACAACAATTACCTCGCAAAAATATCATTCAAAACAGCTGCGATTTTTTAAAAAGGGATATTGCATACCCCTATTGTGAAAATAATAGAGGAGGAAAACATTAAAATGTCATATTTTATTTATCTTATGTATCCACAAATTCACTTTCCAAACAGCTGCTCCATCCATGTTGACAAATATGATTTCTAAGATAAATCTCTCACTAATCAAGAAATTATTCAATTTTTTAATGATTTTGACAGTAGCTTACTAGGTTAACCAAAGAATAGCCACAGATGCATCTAAAAAAGAAAACTTGACATCGATTGTTGGATGGTCTTAAAAAGGATCATTTGCAAACATAGTAAACAATATAAATTTGTTCTTTTCTGCTGAAACAATGGCGATCTGTCAAGCAATAGACTAGTTACTCAACTAGAAAAAAGAAATATATTATTTACAGATAGTAAATCAGTTCTTATCGTCCTTATGGAATGTAACCAAAAATCAGCAAGTATAATATTAAGATTAAAAAACAAAACATTGCAGGCCTCAAAATTCTTTAAAGAACTTCAAATTATTTGGGTTCCTGCTCACAAAGATATTATGCTAAATAAAAAAGCAGATAAACTAGCCAAAACGGTCACATAATACAATGTAGATATAGAGTGGATTATCATAGAGGACTTTTACTCATACATCAAAAGTAAGATTGAAAAATCTCAAGTTAAAATATTCAAAAACAGTAAATATTAACTTAGGGCTGGGAACCTCCCGGAATGGAACTCGATGAAAAAATCTCTCAATTCACGTAAAGAGGATGTATAGCTTCCAAGATTAGGTTAGGTTAGGTTACGACAAAAACTGTTTTGGAGCTTTATGCTCATAGGCTTATAGCTCGCATTCAGTAAGATTGAGTTTTTATTTGAAACCTAAACAAAATTTATGGATTTATAATTTTGAAAAAAAAAATGATTGAAAATCAAAACGATGAAGATAAACACAGCGTTTGAGTGACAAATGAAGGGGAAATTAGGCCACATAGAAAAACAAAGACGAGAAAAAAAATTAGAGTCTATTAATTTGTTTCAAAAAAGAAATTGTTGCGTCAGTTTTCTCTTTAGGACTCGTTGACAAATCCAAGAGCAAGAAAGAGCTCCGAAACCAAGTTTTTCTCTTAAAAAAGATCTTGCTTGATCATATCAAGGACACGATAGCATCATGAGATCCAGGGTTTCCCTTTCTCTACAAGAGCATTTATCCGTTGAAGAAAGTCTGAATTTGTGTAATTTAGCATTTATCGGAAAAAATCTAGTTCTAATTCTAGCTAGCCACACATCTTCAACGCTAGAATTAATATAATTGCTGTGAATTTTCATGATAGAAGACATGTGTGAAAAGTAAGAGGCATATTTACTTTTATTCCATTCGTTGTTATTATAATTGATAAAAATGTTTCTTATATTATGGATAAGGTCTTCGAGTAAAGAAAAATACTTTTATGAATGGCCGATTTTGCAAGAGCATCTACTTTTTCCTTCTCAGCAATTCTGGAATGACCTGGAATTCAAACTAATTAAATAGATTCGCAAATCTTAGTTACATTTACTAAAGCTGATCCGATGTATTGAATGATGGTTGGGGAAGAGATTGAGTGAGTTTTCAAACTGCTTAGACAGGATAAAAAGTCTGATAATATGACATTGTTGGAAGGAGAAATGCAGAGTTTATTCACCGCCAGATATAAAGCAAAAGCCTCTGCTGTAAAAACGGAATTTGAATTATTAATTTGCCCGGAGACAAAAGAATTATTTCTACTGTTATAAACAGCAATTCGTAGTTTATTGTCTATTTTAGACACATCAGTAAATAATAATATGTGATTGGACCATTCAGAAGTACTATGCAGTTCAAAGAGGTCATTGATAGACTTTGTAGGAAGATTTTTAATCTGAAAAGAATATTTTCTAAGTAAGATCTTTAAATTATTATTATCAAGGGCAAGTTTCGAAGGAACTCTTAAAATATCTGATTCTTGAATTCCATTTTCTTCTAGCCATTTTTTCGCTCGCAAAGATAGAGACAGAGCACCAGAGATTTGGCTGTATGACACTGTTTCCCACAAACTACCACATGGAAATCTGGTGGAAAGTGCAAGCTGTACGTCCTTGTAAAGAGATAGTTTTGTCTTACAGAAAGAGGTAAGATCCATCTTCTTTCAGAAGAAGTGAAGTTGGTGTCCAGCGTGGAAGATCTGTAGATATTCTAAGAACTGAGTGATATATCGGATCTAAGATTTCTCGGTCTGATAAGTTAGCAGATGTAAATGCATGACATCCATAGTCCAGGCTACTTGTAATGAACGACTGAACAATTTGAAGTAAGTGATTAGTTTTTGCTCCCCATCTAATACCTGCAAAATAGCTTTTAAAACATTGATTTTCTTCTGGATGAATTTTTTTCATTTGAAAATTAAACTTGAAGGTTAAATTTTTAGTAAAATAGAGACCCAGAATTTTTATGTGTTTAGACTAAGAGATAGGTAATTGGTTGACAGTTAGTTCAAAATTTACAGGAAAGGTTTTGGAAGAGAAGTAAATAACTGAACATTTTGAGGAATCAATTTTTAGTTTCCATTCTTTACACCATTGTTCTAGTTTAAATTTTTAGTTTTCTTTACACCATTGTTTTTTTTTTATCTAAAGGCTTTCTTGTGATGGATGAGCAGCCAAAAGGATTATGTCATCAGCATAAATAAAACACTGAATGTCAGGAGTGAGAACTTCGTAAAAATCTGACACATAAATCATGAAAAGAAAGGGAGAAAGAACACTGCCTTGAGGAACATCTCTATTAGAGACGGGTTGAGGAAAAGTTCCACGCTATTTTACTTTAAAACACCTATCTGATAAAGAATCCATATCTAATGAGCAGCATTTCCTCTGATATCAAATTGGAGGAGCTTATAAACAAGACCGTCTGGCCAAGACGCTTGAGATAAGCTTGAGATCCGTCCACGATTGCGCTTATTTTCTCTGTGCGCGTATAGCAATAATATAATGATGAGGCATAGAAAGAATACTATCGCATCCTCTATAAGGCATAAATCCATGATGATTTGGATAAAAATATTTGGAAAATTAGATAATATTTATAAGACGATTTAACATCATGCGTTCCATGACTTTACACAGAACACTTGTAAGAGATATTGGGTGATAAGAATTTATTGATATAGTATCTTTCCCAGGTTTTATATGAATTATATTGAATTTTTTTCAAGACGGGGGAACAGTATCGCTTAACCAAGAGTTATTTATGAGTGACAAAATGGATCGTAAAGCTGTGTTTGATAGACTTTTCAAAATTTTAGCTGATATTAAATCAAGACCAGCTGAAGTATTGTTGCATTTAGAAATCGCCAATTGGAGCTCTGAGTGGGAGAATGCAGAGATATATTCTAAATCAAAGTTTGAACTTAAATCGAGAAGAAGTACTAGTTTTTTCGATTGACGAGAATAAAATTTGGCAAATAAGTTTGCCTGATCTATAGGGTCCGAAATAATTGAAGTTTCGCCAGAAATTAGAAGATGATGAGTTGGTAAGTCAGTAGATCTATTTTTAAGTCTTTTAAGAACAGAATAAATATTTTTAGACATACCAGAAGTTGTTATAGTTTTATCCCAGAAATTTCTGGAAAGGGTTAGAAGAAGCTCTGATGAAGTTTAACAGATATTCCTTTGTACTGTGTCCACAAAGTCTAATTAAAAAAAACTTTTAATTTTTTCTTTTTTCTTTCTTTTTTTTAACTTAAAAGATAACAGCATTCCGATGTCCATCAAGGAGGATATGACTTTAATTTTATGACTTTAATATTTCTTTTTTTCTGAATTTATCAAGATAGTTTTTGCATAAAATTTGGAATTGATCTACTGACACTAGTCCGTTATTAGCAATTTGAGTATTCATTGAATTGAAGAAGCCATTGCATAAAATTCTATTGCGGGAAGTATCTTTCGAATAAATGTTATTGTAGATTTTTACATTGGTTTGAACGGGGACATTGTCACTATCATAACTATCTGAACTGACTGAGAAAGTACAAAAAGGAAAAATATCAGGAGATACAAAGTTATAATCGATAAGGGATGGTCTGTGGTGGAGTCCGAAATGAGTAAGCTGAGAGTTATTTAAAAGACAAATGTGGCTATCTAGTATCCAATCGAGAAATTCTGAGGAATCAGGAGAGTTTGAATAATTACCAAGCTCCGAATTTCGTATATTAATGTATCCAATTATTAGGAAGGGAGGGTGAATATTTGATAAGATGCTATGGAACAAAGAACTTCCAAATTTACCGTGTGGGACGTATACCTTTACTAAAGTAAGATAAGATTTGGATATAGTAATTTTTATAGCTAAAACTTCTGCATCGTAATCTTCTGAGTGGGATATATATAAAACTTGCTCAGGTATAGATTTATCAACAGCAAAAAAAAAAAAAAAAAAAAGACCTCTACCACGGCAATTTTGCCTATCTAGAATTATTTTTTTATTACAAATTTGAAATAAGTCGGAACTTTTAAGAAACGTTTCTTGAATTGCTAGGGCATCTGAAGATTGAAAGTACGGAAGTTTTACATACGAACGCTTTGACAGGATGCTTCTTGCATTCCAAGAAATTAAACTGAACAATAAATAAAATAAAATAAAACAACCTGAACAATTACTAAATACCAAAGAGGTGCGCTCATAGAAAACGAATTTTAAAAAAAAAATTATGAATTTTTTTACACCTTCTTCTTGACTCAAATCTTTCTTCAATGTTAGGTTCTGCATATTTTATATTTGGTTGAGGGGACTTCATAATAGGTTGTTCCGGAGGTATAGTTTGCTGATTCACAGAATTATTTGGACTTTTCCTTCTTGATTGGATAGATCTTCCATGACTCTTTCTTGAAGGAGATCTAGAAACTGATCTAGCTGGATTTGAACATGTTCGCATGCATTCTTTCATGAATGAGAACATTTGTTGAACCATTTGATCTTGTCTAGCCTGCATTGCAAGTAATTTTGCTTCAAATATAGAAGCCATATCAGTCACTGTTTTTTTTGACAATATCAGTTATTTCAATTTGATTCGGCAAGAAAGAAAGATAAGTTTTGGTTACACTGGGGAGTGGGAGTAACTGGTTTTTAAAGATTTATTATAATGTCTTCTTGCCTCAATAAATGAAAGGTGCATGCTTTTAAAATGTAAGATTTTTTTCTTCAAGCCTCGTAAGGCAGAAAATGTCATTAACTGCATTTACCTGACAGTTTATACATTTTGGTGTTTCATTGGCACAGGGAGTGTCCTTATGGAGTGTTCCATAGTTTTTACTCAGGAAGACGTCTTGTTTGCATTTTTTCGGAGGGTGAGTGTATTTATAGCATTTTCTGCATTAACGAACGTTATCAATAAAAGGAGAAATTGGAATGATGGAATAAAATAAGTTAATAGTTTGAGGTAGCTTATGTTCACTAAAATATTTTCGCTCTTTTCTTCAGAATTATTTTTTGTAAATCTTTGTAAGATTAATATCGTTAAGCCATTTTGCGCAATTTCATAAGCAACCAGATGTAAAGGTAGTTCTACATTTGTTTCTTTTATAAGAAATATTGAAGAAATGTATTCCGATTGAAACATGGCGTTAACATGTACTCCAAGAATGTTGGTTATCTTGCTTATTGCTACAGCAGTATCTGAGCAATTGGTTTCGAATAGACGCTTACCGTGACGGGTATGTTGAATTTGTAATATTTTCTTGTGATTCTTTACAAGTTGAATTATTTCCTTGTTCAAATTGTAAATTTTTTTGGTATGGATGCAGTACCATCAGTGGGAGATAGGAAAATGCAGAACTTAGTAATACTATTTTCCGCAGTTAACTGGATTAGTTGTGGAATAGAATCTTCGAAAGTCAATAATCTTGGAATGATTATTTTTGGAATGCGCAAATCGCAATCCGTATAAATCATTTCAGTCTCTGCTTCAGTCATTTTAAATATATAATAAAAAATAAACAACATAAAAGATAAAAAATGAAAAAATAAAAAAAGAATAAATAAAAAATTTAAATAATAAAAATAAAACAAAAACACTCAATCTTTGTCAATCAAGCACTAATCCAATGTCAGACGATAATTTCAACACGAAAAAGGAGGAAAAGTATCAAAGAAAACATTAAATGATGACAAAATAATCAGAGTCCAAAATTTACGTATTTCGCAATTTAGAATAATCCTCCATTTACCCTTGCAAGATTTCTATCCAAAATGCTACTGATTCCAACTCTTCTTTATTGGTTCAGTCTAGCTACTCAGACAGATGCAGCTCATACTCCTGAACATATAATCACAGATTGTAAGCAATAAACAGTTAATCAAAATCATCACATCTAACTAAAAATAAATAAATAAATAAATAAAAATATTTATAAATTCCATTTAAACATCAAAAGATTTTGAATATAGCTTTTTCTAGATAATAGAGACAAAAGCCAGAGCAGCTAAAAGTCTCTGAACAGCTCTCAACTCTCAACTCAACCAACCAAAATACGAAATTTAAATTGTATTTTATTGTAAATAATTTTTACTTTCATCAAAGTAATTTTAATACGATTTTAATCTCTACGAGTAACGAAATATGTAAAAATTACGTAGTAAATACTCTATATGGAATAATAGGATTGGTCTGATAGGTAAACTTTTATTAATTTTGCTGAGAATCACCTTTTATGTGAAAGAGCATTTATTAAGTTATTTCATGACCATGATACTATTCAGATTAAATTCACCGCCGAATCTTCAATATTTATGTTACATCAACTATGCTTCAAATTTATTGAAGCAAAACCAAATAAAAAGCATAATGAGCTGTTACTTTTACGAGTCATCAAGTACATTTCCCTTAAAACCATGGCCAAAAGCTCGAGAAAAATTATCTTTTTGGATTGATAATAATCTCCATTTGTCGTCCTCCATCAAAAGGAATTTGATTGATTTTCTTAAATTGCTGATTTGTGAAGTTAGAATTTGGCTTATAAGCCACCATGATTTTGTTAGTAAATTTACTATTGAAGTTATCGATAATATTTGTTTTACACCTTACGGAATCATTGATAAAGTAAAAACCACGAAAAAACTCATTAAAGAAGGAAAACTTCCTATTGAAAAATGCTTCGATTTAGCTCGTTCATATTGTTTAGAAGCAGAAATTTATTCATTATGGGAGAGCATGCCTAGAAGTATGCATCGTGCATATGTTTCTTCACTTAGAGGTATTTCAGTATTTAATATTTGGATACATTTGTTAATGAAAAATACTTGTCTATGTGACTCATCGATAACCTACCAAGTAATAAATAATACCTCTATTCTTTATAAATATGCTTTTAGTTTTGCTGCAATTGATTGTAATGAGGCAGCTGTGCAGTATTTTGGGGAAAGAATAGATGCAGACTGTAAAGAAAGTTATTTTGTGAGAGCTGCAGAAATAGCTGCCTCACGTAAAGCCAATTCACTTTGTCGGGGAATAAACAGTTTTCCGGAGTGTACTAAAGTTTTTATGTATGTGTTTCCTAAGCTTAATGATGAAAATAAATTATATATTTTGGAAAAGCATACCTATGGAGTGCTTAAATGTTTTTTGGACGACCCTTGGAAAGAATTTTTCTTAGAAATTTCAAAATATGTCTTCCCTTTTATATCAGACAAGGAATATATTTTTATATTGCGTGAAATCTTATGTTGTGGAATTATTGAAAGCTGCACCGCTTATGATTTGCAAATTTTTAGAGACTTTTGGAAAACATCACCTAGATATTTCAAAAAGTTGATTATAAAACCTAGTGCCCAGTACAAAAAGTATGCATGGGCTGTATTGAAAGATTTATTTGCAGTAAATGATCGTAAAAGTATTTCTTTGATTTTGAATGATGCTACCTACTATTGAGGAATGAGTGACTTATGCTTGCAATGATGTCTTCTGAGAAACTTAAATACAAATGGGACAGTTGGATTTATTGAAGTACTTTCTTTCAAATTATTTAACATCCAGTTATGCTTACAAGAAGTGTAGAAAAAGCATCCTGGAACAAATTTCCACTTTTAATAGAAAAAAAGATTAATAAGCAATGCTTGTGGAAGAGATTTTTAAAATTGATTGATGAGATGAATCAGCCATGTCATGAAACTAGACCAGCGCAGTGAGTTTAAAAATAAAATAAATTTATCAAAAGGTAAATTGCTTCGAACTAAAATAATTTTTGAATTATAATGATTCATGATAAATCAAGATTCATGTGTAAAAATGTACTTTTTTATTTTTTAGTAATTGTTTATATTTTTTAAGGTAATTTTTTAGTAGGAATATATTACTAGATTTGATTTTTCTCTCTTGATAATACTGTCAAAATATGTGCTAAATTAATTTACAAATTATTCACATAAATCAGTTTACTAATAAAATGTAACTAAATTCAAATATTCTTGTTACAAATGTGCTTAAGGACAAATGGAAAATGAATGTTTTTCTATCATGTCATTAACATAACTTCTTCTAGCAGTATTTTTGTATATTTATAATTTGAAATAAAGCTATAAAAGACAATTGTATGAGAAATAACATTTAAGATATTTTTATTCCAAGAATCTTTCTTGGCAATATGATATTTTAAAAAAATTTTAAAATTTGAATTGTTTTCAAATTATTTCATAATTTTTCAAGCTTAATATTTTTAAAAATATTTAATAAATTGTTTTAAAGTGTTGAGAAAACTTATACAAGAACTGTTATTTATTTGTAACTGCTATTTCATGAAACTAAACTTTATATTACTGTTGTAGTTATTAATTTAATGAAAAAATATTTTCTAATTTAAATTACACTGCTCATTAATTTTGTTGCAATAATAGACTTAAAATGGATTTTTACATTATTGTTACCATACATACATTACAGTACTTTTTTATTATTGTTACCATGTTCATTCATTGCCATTTCTTCTGAAGTCAGTAAAAATTTGAAAAGTAAAAAATAATCAAAATCTTTATATTGGTATTCATGGTTATGATGCTTATTTTGAATACGATATGTAAGATGTTGATCTCTTGGTAATTGACACAGCTAGAGTTTTGTTTTATTTAACAATTATTTAAAAGGACACAGAGAGAGATGGCGTATTACCTATCATGTGAATTTCTAAATTTGGTGAATTTTTTTGGCAGATTTCATTGTTTATCTGGCAACCTGAGTTCTTATTTTGTCATAGAGATCAAGAAGACTAAGATTTAAGTGGAAAATTCTTTTTGGCATCCCTAATATTTTTTTCATAAAAAATTTAAAACATTTTGTTTCATTTTTGGATTTTACAAAGAATTTTGACAGATAAATTTAATTATTTTTTAATGTGTTCTGTGGATTTTGTGCACTTTTTTAGACATTTAAATTTTTGTTTTATTGTTTTTTTTATTACTTTTATTTTATAAATGATTTTTATTTTATTAATTTTTTATTTTTATGATTAATTATGGTTAGTGTTCAAAATATCATTCCAAAATTCCAAATAATTATGAATTCTGCTTTGACATTTATCTTTTAGAAAAGTAAGTTCCATTTAAGATTTTGGTCAAAATTAGCTTACTAAAGTCAGAATTGGTGTTAAAAATACAGGACTCAAATAAAAATTTCAGTAAAAAAAAAAAAAAATCTTTATCTGGCATAGAAATTTTAAAAGAAAGGTTTCCAACTCTCAAAAATATTTGATATGAATCTTACTTTTCATTTGATTCACGGAATGTTTGCAGTGGTAAAAAACAGCTGATATTCAAAGAAAATACTTTTTCAACAGTCACATTTTAGCAGATTATAGGCAGTTCCTCTTAACAAAACCATGCCTTACTTTACTGTCTTTGGTGAAAGGGTAAGATTGTTGAAATTGATAGATCAAATTTCATAAAGAGAAAATATCACAAAGGACATGAAATACGTCATTGTGTGTTTGGTTGTGTGGACAGAAATAGTGGAGGGTTATTTTTGGTAGCTGTACGCCACTGGACTAGAAAAACTTGTTGATGTTATTAAACAGTGGATTGAGTCAGGAACAGCCATTTGTTTTAATTCTTGAAAGGCATGACTTATTAGAAAATGAAACTATAAATTTTTAAACATAGTGTTATTTTTGTAGTTTCATAAAAAGGATGCCATACAAACATCATTAAAAGTACAAGGAGAAAAGTAAACTGGTAAAACCCTAGGAAAGCCCACACCCTTGGCGACAAACTGAAAAAAGTACCAGGCCTAAATGATATGACATAGAGCAAAAACATCACAAAAATGTAAACAATAGAAAAATTCATTAAAATATATTTAAGATAAAAAAAATAAAACTGCACTTAATTTCCTACTGCTGACCTTTTCCAAGTTGAGGATACAGTGTAAATACTGATTTTAAAAAAGATTTTAAAACATTATCGCTATGGAAGCGCCACCATAAGTATTCCTCAAGGTAATTGTGAAACATACCTTCAGCGTGTCTGATATAATTTTGATGGAATCATTTTATACCTGACCATGTACCCTCAATAAAATTTGTGTGGGCACCAGTATAAGGATCTAATGTTAACCTCCAAATGTTGAAAACCCTCATCAGACAAACATTTGTTAGCTTTTCAACTATCATATTTCCAGTCAAGACTTATTCCGTAATCATGCACAACAATTCCTCTATCATTCGTTGTTCAACCACTTGAAAAAACAACTATTCGTTCCTCTTTCTATCCCTCCAAACACCCATTGTCGTATCACACGCTTGCCTCTTCCATACTTCATTTTCCCAAACTTACTCTTTTCAATTTCATCAATAACATTTACTTCATCAACTCTTACTCTGTCATTCACAATTACTCATACAAACCTTCCAACAAAACATAAACCAATCAACAACTGTATTCTTATTCAATTTCAGTTGATTCACAACATAATTATTCATACTTTTGCCAAACCACATTTTAGTAAGAAAGAATTTGTGGTTTCTTATACTTTATTTAGTATTAGAAAATCACAAATTCTTATACTTCTGCAATCATCCTGCACATTCACACCTTCTTTACAACGTCTCCATTAAAATCCATCCAAAGAATCCTTTTTTCATGGATCATTCAATCAATTCTTTCTTACCTTTTGCATTCAACAAAGTAAAAAATTCTAAAGTATACTCACTCACACACATTGCGCAAAAAATAAAACCCAACTAACCAAACAATCTAGCCCAGTATAAAAATACAAAATAGAGAATTTCAAAATGCCTGTCAACGAAATGGCAAAATTTGAAAATTTCAAAAATAATCATATTTATCATATCTAGTGTATTGAAGAAAGGTTACCAAGATTGGTGCAAGCCAGAATTATGGCAAACCAAAGTCATTGATGCCAAAGCTGTGTAGTCTGCTAGGATCCAACCAGTAAAGGGTAAAGTAAACTGCCAACATATAAAGCTTGCAGCAAATAAATCCACTGGTT
The DNA here is from genome assembly GCA_037975125.1 of Latrodectus hesperus. Classification (NCBI taxonomy): domain Eukaryota; kingdom Metazoa; phylum Arthropoda; class Arachnida; order Araneae; family Theridiidae; genus Latrodectus; species Latrodectus hesperus. The sequence goes on from CM075855.1 coordinate 40,361,874, forward strand.
TGCCTGCAAATTACTCGTGTCTAGTACACCTGCTATAAAAATGTGATATAATTAATGACATTTGTAAGTTTTCATTAGTCAATGAAAATTAATCATTTGAACTCCAATATTGTTTTTTCTTTTGAAATGTATTTTATTGCATATTCATATACATTTTCATGTAAAAATAAATCAATTTGGAGAATATTTTCAATTATGCTTATTGTAATTTTAAACTCTAAATGTTATAAAATTACATGAAAAGAAAGTTTTAATAATCAAAATTTATTAAACATTTGAAAGATCCAGGTAAAACTAAGAGTTTAATAGTTATTCTCCCTGTGTGATAGGTAAAAAATTTAAATTACATTTCTAAAGCTTAAAATTTCATTTGCAATCATACCTTAAATAAAATTAATTTTTAAGTATTTCTTTGGAGATAAATTCTTAAATTATAATTGAAAAAACTGAATTGTGATATCAATTAACAAAACTTACAACTTAATAAAAATGCTTATGCTTTATTCCAGTTACATTAAATTAAAATTCCGAATTCAGTTAGTAATTATACTTCATATCTAAATTTTTATATAATTACAGTAATAATACAGATAATTTTATTCACCTTATTAAAATATATGAAATTTAATGACATTCATATATATATATATATATATATATATATATATATATATATATATATATATATATATATATATATAATGTAATCAAGTTAAATTTTGTTTAATTTGAAATAAAGGTTTTTAATTGAAATTGTGCTTTTTTTAAGAGTACCTCAATCTAAATATATTCAAAATATTTTCTAGTTTTAAAAAACAAAATTATTGAATCTAAATGAGAATATAAAGTTTCCTATCAAAAAAATTCTTTTTTAAGTTATTTTGATTAATCTAGATAAATCAGTTGATTTTTTTTAATAATTTTCATCATGTGGTTCCCACAAGCACTTCTTACTTACTGAAAAATAATCAAATAAATATATAGATATTATAAAAAATAAAATTATAAAACAAATTAAGCTTAAAATAAAATTAAGTTTAAAATATTCAACTTGCTTGGAAAATTTAGTGAATTGGAAATAAATATGAAATTATTGCTCGATCATTCATGAAAAAATAAACATGCTGAATACTTCGTTTGGTATAAAGCTCAGCTTCGATTTTAACATATGTAACACTTCATTGATGATCGGTGGAGAACTCTTGGATAACTGAGAGTTATCCACCATGTCCAAGCAACAATGAACAGATTTAATGCTGACCTAATTGTAAAGTTGATTTTAAATTTTATTTATTTAAAAAATCCTGGGAGGAAAAAAAATTGGATCCTTTCAATATGCTTGAGAAATTGATGGAAAAATTGACAGGAATGAGTTTATTGTTTAAAATTGTTGATATATCACTTTAGTTCATGAATGGCATTTTTTATTATCTAATATAATAAAACTAAAACATTTTTTTTAAATTTTAATTAATTCTCATTATAAAGTATTTCATAATTTATGTTTACATTTGAAAAAATGTTCTTAAATTATAAATTGTATCCACATTTTTTAAATTAATATTCCTACATTTTCTTTTATAAAGTTTTAGGAATTTGAATTGCATTTTATAATTTATATATTTACATTAGTCATTTTCTACATAAGAAGTTTTATTTTATTTTTCGATTCTACTTTTTAGTTTTTTTCTGCTTTTATGTGATTTTAAAAAATTTTTAAAGTGTGATTTTTAGAAATTTCCCAGTTCAAAATATGCTTTCATTTTGGCGATGAAAAAAGTCGCCAAGCCTGAGGGGTGTACCATACTAGTTCTTAATTTTTTTATATATATGTGTGAACTTTTTTCGGAAAAGAATTTATTTTGTCATTATTATTTCATCTTAACCTCATTTCTATGGCAACAAAAAGAATTCAAAAGTTCACAAAAGAAATTATTTAGAATCTGTGTACTGTTTAAAAATAGATAATCGTCAGACAATAGAAAAATGTTTACTGACTAAAACCAATCTTTTTTCCTAATGATTTTAATAAATTTTTGAGGATATCGGTGTACAGCGAGATCTGTCTCCAAACAGCTATAAGGATTCAAGTTCGGTTATACTACTGACATCACTGGAAGAAAGCAATTGTATCATGTCTTATTAGGCACATGGTATTTTCTATCCAGGCGGTTATATGCAGGTCTTTATCGCTTCTGCTGATCGCCATGGTATTCTCCGCAAATTGTTTTTACCTAAGTTCTGTAAGAATTATTCATTTGCTTTTCTTACTGCTTCAAAATCTTATTAATTTTTTTAAATTATCATTTAGACTAAAATTTATTTATCGATTTCTAATATAATAATAAAATAAGAATTATATTAATACCTCTTATTTAATTGTTTAAAAATTACTTATTTTCTTAAATTATTATTTATTTGATTACAATTCATTTATCAATATCTAATATAATATTATGTATAATTATTTCTTCACTTTTAATCTTATTTAATTATTTAAATTTTATTTTTCCTCTCTTCTATTTCTTATTAATTGACATGCATCTTTTACTTGTAAAAGTGAAAACTCTGAATCATTTGCAAGGAATCTATTACATTTCTAATTAACATTTAAAAAATGTCTAAATACAGTGTTGATTTGTGTTATTTTTGTTTTAGTGTGATATCCATTTTAATACAGTTTTCGGATTTGATACTAGAAGTAAATATTAAAGTTAACTTTTTATATATTAACTGCAAATTCTATATAAAAAATCAAAAATTATTGGGTGCCTATGTAAAAGTATGTTTCTCAAGGGAAGATAAAATATAAAAATTCTTCTGGTGTGTTTACATTAACTATAGTTACAGAAATATTTTGTGGTTAGAAGTTGGCTGTAAAAGTTAATTGTCTTTTCACAGTTTTTTAATTTAAAGATTAATTTTGTCTTCATTTATTTTATACTTATTGATATTTCATAATGTTTTTAATTCAAAAATACCATTAAAGAATATTTGAAGATAAGTTAAAAACCTGTATGTCTCTTCTAATATTGCAATGTGTAATTATAATTAATAACTTTAACTTATTAGGGCGTTTTGATATCTATATGTGTAAAAAGAAATACACATGTTTAAAAATCTAAAAATAAATTGAAAAGTTAACTGAGAGAGTTTAAATTATTTGTTTTCACACTTAATTATGATAGGTATGAATATTATGACAAATTAATATCCACTAGATAGTTTTATTTTTTAAATATGCATTCAGATTAAAAGTTTTTTCATATGGGGAGAAAAGCAGAATTATGATATTGTTGACATTACTCTGCTTTGAATGTCATTTTATTGTATGCAACATAAGAATATTAGAAAATAAATATTTCTCTTATTCTATCAATGACATACTTCCTGTTTGGAAAACCTGTTAAAGAACATGAAAAAAATTTGATATCTTTCCTTAACTAATATAAATTAAGACATGTCTTTTGAAGAAGTTTTGGATACCCTGTGCTTCTGTTCCCCTTCCTACACACCCAAGGGCAAAACTTGAAAATCTGCACACCTAAGAAACTCAAACAGCTGCCTATAACTGAGTAAATATTTCATATGTTTTAAAACTAATGACAGCATTTGCTACAAATGTGCTCCTTAAGATTTATTAGCAATTCTATTTATTAGAAAAATATATTTTGGGAAAAAATCCACACAATACAAGTTGTGTGGAACGCCCACTGGACGTCATTTGGATGATCCTCCATCGTCCCATAGACATCCATTGGATGTCCATAAATTATCAAGCGGATCATCCACTGACCATCCAGAAGACATCTACAGATAACTTCTGATGGACATGTTTTGTAATCTGGTCACGAATTTGGCATGGGAGAATGCGCATGAGCTTCATATTGTATGCTATTGTTTTTTATGAATGTCCGTTTCTTGTGAAGTTAATAATATTTTGATACTCACTAGCAAATCCCTTATTTAACTGAATTGGCTGAGTAAAAACTAACTGTACATAATATAAAAAAACATTCATTTTTAATATGTTTCAAAAGATTTTATGCAAATGTACCTAATTTTATAAGGATAAATTATTTTAACATAATAATCTCATTTCCAGTCACAGAAAATTTTTCAGTATGAATTTTATTTAAATTTTTCATCTTAAAGAAAGTAAAATTAATAAATTTCTTACATAAAGTACTTTTATTAAATATTAAAATCAATTCACTAATCATTTCAATTATATAATTATTTTCTATTCTAATTTAAAATAATTTATCGTGAAAATACTATTTTTCAATTTTAAAATGGCTATACTATAAAAAATACTTAACAAAAATTTGGTTACAAATTTTATATCTATAATATAAAAATTTCAGACAATTTTTAAATTATTTTTAATACACAGTATCAATTATTTAAAATATATTTTGCTTTTGAAATTAAACATTAACATAGCTCACACAATCACTTTATTATTCATCAAAAATTTTTTTCCAATGGTGGGCACAAGAGGTTATAACCCTATGCCACAACAAGGCCAGATACTGCTACTCATTTGGCGTTACCTAGCAAGCACCTGTGAACCAAGTCACGGAGGCGAGTAGCGTTACCCGCGCCATACCACCACAAACCTGTTTATAGGGCGGGCCACATTCATACAACATCACAGAAGAAAGGATAGAGAAAGAATGAAACATCCATGCCCAAACCAGGATTCGAACCCGGGACCAACAGCTCAGGAGTCAGGAACGCTAACCACTTAGTCAATTGGTCGGCTTATTCATCAAACTAGAAAATACAATAAATCAATTTACAAGAAATCTGCATATGTATATTGAATAGATTTCTTTGAACATTATCAAATTTTTAAACATAAATTGCAAGAGATAAATGCTAAAATTTTAGGTGTTAATTACAATTTGATCAATTTTTAATGTTAAACTTATTAAGTAAATTGAAAATGATTGTTTTTGAATATTAACGACAGTTAGTTTTTATTTAGCCAGTTCAATTGAATAAGTGATTTTCAAGTGGCAAACAAAATATTAGTAACTACACAAGAAATTATTATTTGCCGTATTTTCTATTCATTCATTTTTATTTCATAGCAATTTAAAAATATATTGTTTTCATAAGTTACAGTGAAAAAAAATTTAGAAATCACTTTAATACTTTAAAGTAACTAGAGATATGGTACATTTCAAAGTCAGAAATGTGTTGAAATTTGCTAAATTACTCAAAACGTGCTTGAATATGTAGACACAATAATGGGATGAAAATAAAATGAGAAAATACAGAAAGGAGTTTAATAAAACAATTAAAATCAAAACATAAGGTTTACTGCATCAAAGATTAGATCAACATAAAAAATGAAAAACAGAAAAAGCAAATAAAGTAAAAATTATAAGTTTAACAATCAGTTTAGCAGAAAAGTATTAAAAATTCTATTATAAGAATAAAATCAGTGTGTAGTGTCAAAAATCAATATGTGTTAATTATAATAGAATGTGTATTTTAAAATGAATTCAAAACATCACATGAATAAAACATTTTATTATACTATTTTTTAAATTTTATTTAGATATCTAGCTTATGGATGGCTTAAACAATTTTTAATACAGATACATCAATAGAATTGGCCAAAGCAGTATTCCATCTTGCAGCCTCTAAAAGAAAATAAACATTTTTAATTTCAACATAATAAATTATAACAATTTTATACAATAACAGTAAACACACAATGTGCTGGTTAGTGAATGTATTTTTTAAGTTATTACAAAGGTCACTTTAATATTATTATCAAGAAAAATATATTAAAAATCAGGAGTTAAAATGCAGTATCAATTTGTATGGAACATTAATTTTAAATATTAAACTAAATTACAATATGCTAATATTCATGTTTTCTCAACTCTATACTTAAATGTATTTTGTTGAAAACACTTCATAGTTACAGGAAATTTTGAGATATGTACCCTAATTTTAAAAACTCTCGCCTTTCTTTTTTACTGTTTCTAAATAAATTCTAAATTAAAGTCACTAGAATAGAGGAATGGCATTGTATAAAATATTGTGAAACAAAACTTATTATGGGATTCTAAATAATATTATAAAAGCTCTTTTTCTAGATATTACCAATCAAAGCAGTAATAATCTAAAACTGTGCCTTTCTAAACAATTAATATTATTAACGTTAAGATGTATTTTTTACTTTAATGAATTTTTTAAAAAGTCAATATACTTCATAATTTTAAATATAAAATCAAAAACTGAGAAAAATTATTGATATCTGTCATTATATAAATTGTGTGTGGAATTTTCTTTTAAATATATATTTCATTCTGCAATTTTTTTTTATTTTTGTAAATGATGGAAAAAAATTTCTCCACCTAAGAAATTTTCTATAAAAAATTACTCTATATTTGTATAAACAGTGTTTTGAGTTTTTTATTGACAAGATAAACAAAATACTGCAATGAAATTTAAATTTGGTACTATTTATCAAATTTCAACAAATAAAAAACTATTACTTAATTGTGGAATAGTTACTATTATTTGTAATATTCAACTCATTAGAATATTTTCCACAGAAATTTATGAAATTTAGATGATTTATTTAAAAACTTACGGTATTAAATATTCTCTTAATTTCAAGTTGAGATAATTGAGAACAAATGATGCATAATGATTCAAGGAGTACCTGCAGGCAGAAATAAATTCTATTAAGTGAACTTCGAAGCACACTCAAGAAACATGCCTGTAATTATTGATTTAGGTAATGTCATCATGTAAAGTATCCGGAAGTGCTGTATATTGACTGTCAAAAGAAAATCATGTCATCAATATAGGATAAAAGCATAATAAGTCAAGATGAATACACTCACTCTGTTGGCTCTTTTTAAATCATTTAACATCTAGTTCATCAAATTTATAGTATACATCTGATTAACTACATAGTTTAGATTTTAACAAGGAAAAACGTGTGCCTAATTTTCACGAATCCTGATTAGTTAAACTGCAAAGATAAACATTAAACTAATGCAACAAATATAAAAGCATAATAAAACTAGATATTTTTGCTATTAATATATTAGCATCACACCCAATTTTATGCCAAGCCCAATTAGTGCCATGGGAATTGTGCTAAATTATAGCAAAAGAAAGCAATAATACTAATAAAGTTTTACTTGCAAAAATCAATTGATATTTATAAAAGAAAAATTACTTGTGATAACGATAATACATAAGTGTGCATACTGTATACCAAAATGAATGAAAAGTCTAAGAATTTGAAAGCAAAAAATCATATCGGATTGAAGTTTCAATTTAAATATGAGGTTCTACAAATACCACATTAAAATGTACATATCACAAGATATTTTAGTTCTAGTGCAAAAACTTACTGAAAAGACAAAATATAAATGCAGTGAAATCAGAAGTAAAATTTTCAGTATATATTTATATATGGCATACTGAAGTCCAAATTAAAAAATCACTTATGACAGAAGTTTCAATTTAAATGGGCAAAGGTAAATAGGGTATCGGAGACACTCTCTTATTCCAACTGGATAACGATCCAAAACACACTACAATAATACTAAAACATGGGTGCTTTATAATGCGACAAGACGCCTTGAAACTCCACCACAATCCCCGTATATAAATCCAATTGAAAATTTGTAGATGCTATTGGATGCTCAAGTCCGAAAAAAAATATATTACAAGTAAAAATAATTTGAAAGAAGCACTCATGGAAGCTTGGAAAGAAATAGATCAAGAAACCACCAAAAAGTTAATAGAATCAATGCTAAGACGTCTTGAAGCAATTGTAAAAGCCAATGGAATGCGTACAAAGTGTTAAATTTCTATAAAATAATTATAATTATGTTTAAAATTGGTCACTAAGTAAGTGTACAAATACTCTTTTTGTATAGTTTTTATAAAGTTTTATTCATTAATCAACTAAAGTTTATGTGATTGCTTTTTTTTTTTTTTTTTTTTTTGATATTTTATTATTTTTTTACTTCACTAGAATATATTTCTGCAATTTTAACTTAGTTACCTTATTTAATTTTGCTATAAAATTCCAAAATTAAAGTGTACTAATAAACATTTTGTCAACTGTATTTATATCAGATAAATTTTCTTAAAGGTATATTAAAATTTTTTAACTTTTTAAAATTGTTTAAAAATGTATTCTTTAAATATATATTGAAACATTTTAATGCTTGAAAACATTTTGTGTTTCTTAGATGATAATTTTTCAATGTTTGACATGCTGTTGTACTTTTAAATAATTCATAAATCACCTTAATTTGATAAATATCCTACAAAATTTCAATTTTTGTGTTTAAAAATATTTAGTTTTATAATTTATTTAAGAATTACACTTTACATTTTGGACATGGGTAAATTTGCAGCGAACTTTTTTCTTATTTTAATTATTAAATTGAATTTTTTAAATCCATTGGTTGCTTTTTCAAATTTTGAATTATTAACATTTGTTTTTTTAGCACAATCAATTCACAATGTACTAAAAATTTTCCAGCTTTTTTTTTTTTTTTATAAAAGAAATGAATTTAGAAATAAGAGCAGCAAATGTTAATGTAAATACCATTATAAAGGGCATCTGAAAATTTTAAGAAAAGTGCATCTGATAAGTAGAAAAAATCAACTATTTGATTTGAAAGTATAAATACTATTTTATCATATCGGACAATGTTTACTGGTCAGTTGCAAGGAGTTAGTTTATAAGTTTTAAGCAAATGGAAAATTGGAGTATGTAATGTGGAGGAATCATTTCGTTTCCTCTTTCTTTGGACATAGAGAAAGCATATGGCCGTACATAGCTTTATGGAGCTCTTCGTAGTACGTATGATTTTGGCTTTGGAAGTAAACTGTCAATATTCCAACTGCGCTTCTTGTTTTTAAAGTTCGTATTGATCCACGTTTTCCCAATACTTTTACTCAAGTCGAGGGTGAAACGCAAGACTCTTATTTTAAATATCTCTATTTTTTAATCATACATAAGTAGCACTCTCCATCATTTATCACCATCTGTTTATGGTACATTTTATGTTGGTGACCTGCAAATATATTTTCAAGGGTCAAATATTCGTTTAAATGAGAGAAAATTGCCAACAGCTGTCAATAAATTGGCTGAATTATCTAAGGAGAATGGCCATACTGTAGCAAGATTAGCTGTGTTCACTTCTGCAGAGAAACTAGAATTCCTAATGATCTAACTAGCTATGTCAATACCTTACCTGTAGTCAATGAGGTAAAATTATTGGGGATGATATTTAATTGTATAAGCCAACCTTTCTTCTGCATGTTTTATATTTGCGGAAGAAGCATGAGTAATGGCTTAATATCCCCAAGGTCTTTCAACATTAAGAGTCTATATACGATTTTTCAAATACTGTCATTTGAGCTAAGAAGAATGCAGCTGTCTCTAAATTACTAAACTAAAATTCTGTCTGACTCTTATCATCCATTACAATTCCATAACTACTATACCTGCACTTTAAGGTTATAGGGTGCTCGTCTGTACAGCATCCTACATTTTCACGTGATTCAAATCTAAACTGTTATTGCCTAACCTATATGGTGAGTGTTTCGACAAAACGGACCTTTTATAGCATCCACTTATGATCCATAGATAATTATTATCAATCCTTTTGCTCAGTACTGAAAATTCAGGCACAACTACTTCTGCTTTCCAACGGGGTTTTTTTCCATCATATTAATCTCAGTATACGCTTACAAAATTTCATCGAGGGATCAAAATCAGTTGGGCATATCGGTTCAGTTGTAGTTACTGCTAACAGAACTCTTGCCAACAGCCGTCTCATTCCATCTTCAGTATGAGGCTACAACCATTTATTAAGCTCTTCAGCAGATGAATTCAAGTGGTTCCTTAAAATGTTATGAGTACACTAACAGTTTGAGTGTTTTGGAAACATTGAGGAACAATAATTTTAAAAGCCATCTTGTTGTATCTAGGATTTTCAGAGCATTGGATTCCCAAGGGATGTAAAATAATCTTTTATGGGATCCCAAGTCAAGTAAGTCTCGATGGCAAATGAGAGAGCTGATGTGGCTGCTAAATCTACATACTATTTCTTTATCTCTGATATTTGCTTCTTTATCTAATGTGAGAAAGGTTGCTAAAAATTTATTGACTCTCTTTGGCACGAGTTATGGAACATGCAGGTCAATAATAAGTTGTGTGCTATATTCCCGTACGTCACCTCACTATCAGTTTTACCGCCACGAAATGCTGCTGTTCATTTGATTCACCTTCATATCAGACACACAGGCATTTGTTTCTAAGTAAATTAAATCCATGATGCGAAATTTATAATGCACCTTTCACAATTTATCATATTTTAATACTGTATCATGATTTTTAGCAATCAACGCTTACATTTTTTTTAAAATTGACATTTTAATTTTATTTGATTAGTTTGGAAATCCGCCCTACAGAAACCATTTTGGCTTTTTAGGAACACAATGTTTTAGTTTCACTATATTTTACTGTAAATATATAGAATTTAAAATAATGTTCTTTTGTGCTTTTTACCATACGATTTATTTTTATTCAGATAATGAGAATGTTGATTTAAACCTAGCAAAGGTAGTTTATTCATTTTAGTTTAAAGTTTCGAAATGAAAAAAAAAGCTTCAATTAAGTTAATTTTCACCTTATTTTTTTATGGATGGAGTTTTCAATGTAAACAAAAACTAACCTCAGTTGACCGGAAGACATCTGAAATACTTCCGTTTTTATCTCTTTCCAATGAAAATCAATGCAATCACAAAAATATTTATTTAAATATTTTCAGGTATTTATTTCTGTTTTCGAAAATGTTTTTATTTTATCCATTAAAATCATAAGTTTCAAAGAGAGTGCAATCAGAGGTGATCCCGTAAATTTCTAAAAAATATTTTAATTTTTACTTAAATAATCCTGATGGATTACCATATTTCTCCGGGATTGTAACAATGATTCTCAATTATTGATGAATGATATATTGTAACCCACATTCTAACTCTTGCTATTATTTATCTCAATTGTTAATCATTTTCTTCTTTAACTAATTTTTAATTGTATGCATTTATTCCAAAATTTCAGGAAATATATTTTGCGCCTGATTGAATTATAAATCATTTCAAATATTAAGCAAGGTTTATGCTTTCATTTATAGTATTATAAAATTTTTTTAAATTTTCTTACTCATGCTAGAATATATGAATTGGTATCAATTATGAGTAGGACAAAATTGTTATAATGTGTTTATTTACTTGTTGTTGATTAGTATTTTAAACAAATCTTGGTTTTTATTGCAATTAAAATTTAAGTCTTATTTTTAAGAATTGATTTAATATATATATATATATATATATATATATATATATATATATATATATATATATATATATATATATATATATATATATATATATATACATATATAGATAGATAGATAGATATCGAATTAAATTAAGGATTGTAAATCGGGTTCCATTGGAAATTTTAACATCTTCACTTGCGAAAATTGATTTGTTCCATCTCGCATATTGCAACCAAATGCTACGCAACAACTACTACCTTTATTTGCATTCTGCGTTTCAAAAAAATGTATAGGATAATTACTTTTAAATTAATATTTCTCAAAAGCAATGAAAATTACAGAAAACAAGCACAACAAGCAAACAAGATAATGGAATAGTAGGCAGGAAGTTTTCAAGATCTCCACGGTAGTAGCGCCCTCTATTCTACGCTTTGCAGAAATTTCCATCCATACCATCATGTGTTACCGTCATGTTTATTTCTTAAATTATGGATTGATGTAAATAAAATATATGTGTTTCTGTTACTACATTTTTATTAAACGTTGTTTCTCAATATTTTACCTTATAACAATATAACATTTAGATTGTTGGTAATACTGTTTTATATTTTTTGATAGTAATTGAAATTTTATGCAACTATTTCTAATATAAAATGATTATGTTTACTTAAAGATTATTAATACAGTTTTAATTGCAAAACTACTTTATTTAACCATAAATTGTTTAAGTTTCAGGAAACTGAAACAAGATATGTGAGTTAATGTAATTTTGATTTTAGAAAAAACTGGTTTATCTACTACATAAAAATATAAACAAGTAAACGTCTTTTATAATAAAAATTACTATCTATTATGCACAAAAAGTTTTTACTATGTTTGTCTCGTTAATATTTAATTATAGAAAAATAAAGGAAATTTAATTTAAGTTGAATTTTTTGATTAATTGCTGCATTTTTTAAGCAAACTTTAAAATAAAACCTCTTTGTAATTGATTAAACCTCCCACTTTACAATTCTTTGCAAAATATTTACCAGTTAATTATAAAAATTCCTTTACATAATTGGAAAGTCTTACTAAATTCTAATAAAAATTAAGCTGATTAGGTTGAAAAATTGAAATTATATTATCTTATCTAATTTTATATTTTAATTAACATTGAAAGTCTTTGAAAATTACGATTGAGTAATTGGAAAATTTACTTAGAACAATATAAATTCTGAAAATAAATGTAAATAATAAAATGTCATGATTTTTATATTGAATGAATTACGGTTAAGAAAATTTAGAAATTTATAATTTTTTACAAAAAAAAAAAGGTTTGTAGATAAATAACTTGTATTTCTTTGCCTCATACTAGAAATTAAAGCATTACAGGAAAAACAAAAACTTGCAATTAATGAAGTGTTGCATAAATAATAAGAGTTATTTTTTTACAGATCTTTTTATTAATAATTTAAGTGAATGCTTATTTATAAATGATAATAATTTAAATTAATCATAATTATATTAATTAATTTCATGGAGTTATATAAAATATTATTGATCTACTTATTTAGTTTTAATTAATTATTAATGTATTTATTAATTTATTTTTTATTCAATTTATTTATAAAATTTTAAAATCCTTGTCATCATAGTTTAATCCGATAGATGGCAGAACAATAAAAATTGTAACAAGTATAAAATGTAATCGGTAAAATACTTGTTACTTTGTGGACTTGGTCATACAGTGCAGACGTGTCTGAGTACTAGAGATCTTCTAAGTCTCGAAATACCCTCTTGCTGCACTATTTAACCTCCCATTATTTTCGTCTTCTCGCTGCTGCTCAATTATGAGCGAAAATACTCCCCCTCTTGCGGGAGGAGGGCAATCTCAAACACAGGCGCCTGTCGATTGTCTCAAATGCTCCCCAAAACTGTCACCGGAAATAGCCGTTGATGACGTAGTCAGGCATACAAGGAGAATAAGCTCCCTGATGTTTCTAAGCAAAATACTTGTTTTTTATTTTTAACTTCATTTTGTTTTTAATCAGAGTGAAAAAAACTACAAATGCCTTTCAAATATTTAGTAAATTTGCAATTATTATTTAATAAAACCCAAAAAATTATTATTAATATTGAAATTAACTTAAAATTGTATAACCAATAAAAAAATAAATTTACCTATTAGCTTCAGCTTATCTTGATTTTTTGACTATTGACCCATTTCTTGTTTTTCTGTTGAGTTTTAATATAAGATAATATCGCTGCATTTATATTTAAATACCTAATTCGTATAAATGTTCTCAAGCGACAAAAAAGTTTAATTGCATTTCGAATTACAGTAGGAAAAGAAGACTCTGTTTCATTTATTAATGTTGCTATGACATTTTTCCCTTTAGAAAATATGTCGCCATGAAATTTGCGTAACATTATGTCCATTTGTTTTATAGTTTCTCTCCATGCTTTTGTTGGAACAGTAAGTCCCACAGCAGAAATTAAATTAATCCACTCGGAATCATTGGGCATATCGACTGAATTTCTTGATATAGTTCCAAGTGAATTATCTTTAATTTTATAAGCAATATAACCTGCCACATAAACCATAGCTTCTTTTTCAAATGGACATATATTACGATTTGGATTGGAAGAGGCAAGTTCATTGTCCCAAGATAAAGGTAAGGGATTAATTAAGAATTCACGATTTAATTCATCATCTTGAGAATCAAAAGAATTGATAATTTCTTGACGTTATTTTACATTAAATGCAGAGTCTAACATTTCACTTGTTAAATAAACGTCTGGTCCATTTTCTAAAGAGTTTACTTTCGGTGACAAATTAGGTAATTTATTTGCGAGCAATATTTTTTAAGCGAATAATTACTTCAGAAGGAGAAGGATGGTCATTGAATCTCCCGAGACTGGCTGAAGAGGCATTCGAGCGCATCTTGAGTAAGTCTACTTGTTAAAATATAAGATACATTTATAGATTTTAAGTCTTCATATAATCCATAAAGAGAATGAATTGAAACAATAATCCCTTTCTGAAAAGGCAAAACCGATTTTTTTCCAAATACACTTAAATTGAAAACTTCCTCCTTGATTGCGTTTAAAGTTTCTTTTTGAGTATCAAAGTATTGTTGCACTCCAAAAACAGCTTTTAAAGGCTTGTTACTGGGAAGTATTGGTACGGAGCTGTTCATAATATCAAATAAATTATCGATTAATGAAAAAAATTCAGCCGCTTTAGTATTTCCAGTGAAATGTATTATAGCTTTTATTTGCTTAAGATTAGGCAGAGCCGTCGGTTTTAATATTTTTCTCTCTGGCAAACCAAATAGTCGATTTTGCATGTCGTCCATATATTCATTCAAATCAAAATGCTCACTGCACACTCTAGCATTCTTGATGTTGATTTTGTCACTTCTACGACACCTTTGCACCCATTCCCTTGAAAGCATTTGATTTTCTTTTGGAAATCGATGAAATATTATGTGTTTTCCTTTTGTATTTCGATACATATTTGAACACGTAGCAACAGCACACGATGTCATGTTTTCCTCTTTAAAATATACTCTTGCGTCAAATGAAAAGATTAACATTAAACAAGCCAAAATCAATGAGAAAGCTCCGATCAGACACCAGCTAGCATAGAGAATGCCAGCCAGTGGATGCCCAGTGACGTCACGCTCTTCCCCTCTCCGGTGACAAGGCGGCATGCGATACATCAAAGCGATGAGCCAGCCCTTATGTTTTCCCTAGCCCTGGTCGATTGTACTGGTGGTTTGTCCTTTTCAGGATTGCCTTTACCGACAATCAATGGAGCGGGATCCTGCACTCCTGATCCCAACACGGTTACGACTTCATTTGACAACGCAAACAACACTACTGATATGGATTTAGCACATAAAAACTATCTTAAATTACTAAAACAAATAGCAGATATCGAAAGTAATGAAAATCCAGATTACGCCAAATCAAATAAATTATATAGAGAAACAATGCGTATTCTTGCTGGCACTGCTTTTAAAAATTTAGAACAAAACACTAAAAATAAAAACTCTGACTTAAGGTAAACCCAGCGAAGATACTGAAATAGAAATACAGTCGGATTCATCTGAGAGCATTTCTCATTCTGTAGCCCCGCCCACTGATAAGCAAGGCTTTACTCTCATTGGACAGAAAAAGAAGAATAGAAGACGTCGCAAAGCATTACAGAAAACGAACAAAATTAAGAAAATAAACTCTGAAATAACTTCAAGTAATCCTAAATACCTCTAATAATTCTAAAATTAATGAAAATGTCAACCATATCCAAATGGAAACAAATATTAGTGATGAATCTAATGTTACGGATAAATCAAATAATAAAAATCTAAATACAGATGAACAAAATGACACTTCCGGTTTTCAATTTGATAAAAAAGCTACTAAAATTCCCCCTATTATTGTTAAAGACTCAAAGGTTACTTGGAAAATTCTAAGCAAAGAATTAGATGATTTAGTTCCAGATCAATATACAGCTAAAATGAATGGATCAGATACTTTTACTATTAAATTTAATAGTAAAGGTATCTGATAAGTAAACTCCCCTGATGCCCATAGAAAAACAACAAAGCTATTTGAAGATAAAAATTACAAGTTTCATTCATACATTCTTCTAGATGATAAGGACATTAAAGTAGTTATTAGATGTCTTCCATATGATGCTGATCTAGTTGAAATACAACAGGAACTTGCTAAATTAGGATTTATGGCTACTAAAGTCGAACAATTAACATCATATAGAAATGGTGAAAGAATTAAAATTCCTCTTTACTTAGTCACCCTTCCCAAAACTAAAAAATCAGAAGATGTATATCATATTCAATATTTGATGCGTCATCGTATTTCTGTAGAACATTATAGAGGCAGAACAGGCCCACCTCAATGCCATAGATGTCAACAGTTCTTTCATGCTCAAAACTCTAGTCGACATGAACCTAAATGCGTCAAATGTGCTGGTCAGCATCTAACCAACGAATGTATTCAAACTAAAGAAGAACCTCCTAAATGTGCAAATTGCGATGGCAATTACACTGCAAATTTCTTAGGATGTCCTAAAAATCCACTTTCAACTGAAAATATCAAGAAAAAAGAATTAAAATACTCAGATAGAATTATTATAAATAAAACAATAATAAATAAATCAAATTCAAATGCAATTAAAAATAAAAATTCAGTAGACATTTCTGAAGCTAAAAATGTTTTAGAAGAATTAAAAAATATGTTAAATTGGATTTAAGGACTCTGGCTTAATGGAATCAATCAATGCTATCAGATCTGGCCATATTGCTACCCCAGTCACCACACCTCAAACCATTAATGGTTTAGACAAACAGAAGTTTTCGACCGTTATCCTTATGCACTTGGAATGCAAATGGTTTATACCATAAAATTTATGAATTTAATGATTTTTTAGTTGATAATAACATAGATATTTGCTTGGTTACTGAAACACATCTCACTGCTAATAAAAACATAAACATACCTAACTACAATATTTTCAGAAGTGATAGAAAACAAGGCCTTGGTGGCGGAACTGCTATTTTTGTTAAAAATTCTCTCTCTACTACGTTACACTCCATACATATTCAAAATTGTACAGAAATTACTACTATTATTTAAGCCTTCCCAATATTGATCTAAAATTCTCCAGCATTTACAACTCTCCACATGTTTGTCTTCCAATACACATAATCAAACAACTTTTCCTGGACAATTACCCCACCATCATTGGTGGTGATTTCAATTCTAAAAATACTAATTGGGGATGTAATAACAATAATAATAATGGACTCATCCTACGCAGTCTAGTTGAAGAACTCAAACTTAATATTAATGCACCTGATTCACCTACTTAGCCAAACAACACAATTTCGTAAAGTAGATGTCGATATGACATCCTCAAAGGGATGTACTCTAATCCAGTAGACGTCTCTTTTTGGTCCAGTTTAGATCCATGGCACGTCAAATATCCACCTATTTTACGTCCACTATACGTCTACGAGACGTTCCCAGTGGATGGCTCATGAACGAAATTTGGATGTATTCATACGCACTGCTCTATACTAGGTAGTTTTATATTGCGTAGATTTTGAGATAATCCCTCATCTATCTTAGTGGCTCATATATTTTTGTCCACTAGACAACGAGAAAATTATTCTTAATTAGCTTGTTACTTATGAAATTGCTTTAGCATCACATTTTTCTTAATTTTCAGTCAAATATCCTAGATTTTTGACAGATTTACTGTTCAATTTTAGTTAATGTAATAAAATTCTCACAATTGATAAATTGGTATTATTTTTATGCTCATTATTTTATAGTTAACCTTTTGAAAATTTAGTTTCTTATTGTTTAAAATAAAACGATTCTTTTTTCTTTGGAAAAGTCAAAATTACTTCCAAGAAGTTTCCAGTGAATGCATAAATATATGAATTACTATTATAACTAGAGAATAACAATAAAATAGTCAAGGATATTTTTATTTGTAGAGTGTAAATTTTTTTTTAATTTTAATATCAGGCAAATTATTGTTCATAGTGTATTTTTTAATTTTATAGTTAGAGAAATTTATAAGATTTAGTTCTCAACCAAATATTTTAACTAATTAGATATAATTTCAACAATGTCTTTTTTTGTAAAAGATAAAAGAGAAACTTTTATTTAATTAAAGTTTTCCACTCAATTGAATATTCCAAATTATTAAGACAAAAATTCTGAAAATTACTTATTTCATTGTTTAAAAGCTGAATTATTTTCCTTTGTAAATGTTAAAATTTGTTTAAGAAAACATTCCAGCAAAAGAGTAAATCTTAATTAATTCAAGAAAAATATAACAAACTAACAGATCTATTATGACCTTTATACCTTTGTGATGAAGCTGCAGCTTCATCACAAAGGGACAAATCTCCTGACCTGAGTTTGTGAAATTAATGTCTTGCCGTACGTAGGATAGTATACTATCCTTTTGATTATAATAGAAGACCGGATATTTTGGACTTATTCATTACAAACTATAACATAAATCTTGCAGTTGATGTTCTCTCAGTTCTCTCGTCAGATCATGTACCCGTCATTGCTGTTGCAGGCATCGAACTTGAAGACTTTAAACGTGAAATCATTAAAACGGACTGGAATCTATTCCGCAATATCCTCTACATCTGCAAAGAAGATTTTAAACTTCAAAACACTCCTAATGATATAAATAATCAGGTTTTTAAACTCACAAACAATAATTTAAATGCTTTCAATAACTCATCTATAAAAACTAAGTTTATCAAAAATTATATGGCTCTTCCAAAAGATATCAAGGATTTGATTAAGAAACGCAATAAAATCAGAAAACATTATCAAAACACCTTAAATCCAGCCTTTAAAACCCAAATGAATAAATTAAATAGAGAAATAAAAGAAAAATGTGCCACTCTAAAGCAAAACTGGGAAGATAAAATTACCAATTTAAGCACTCAAGATAACTCACTTTGGACTTTAACAAGAATTTTGAAAAAAGACAAAATTACTAATAGAGCTATTCTTGCCTCTCATGGTTTTGTATATACGGATAATGAAAAAGCTGAAATTTTTGCAGATACAATGGAAAATCAATTTTAAGAAAACTCCTTACCTTCCAATGACATCTTCAGAGAAAATATTTTAAACGAAACTTTATCTTTTCTTCAAAATCATCAGAAAGAACCCATTGATAATACTTCTGAAAATGAAATTATCAACATAATTTCCAATCTAAAAAAACGCAAAGCTCCAGGTTTTGATAAAATTTCAAATAATATAATCAAACACCTACCTGAAAACTACATCACTCATATTACTAACATTTTCAATTCCTGCTTAAACATTAATTATTTTCCAGACTATTGGAAAGAAGCTGAAATTATTTTATTTCCTAAGCCGGGAAAAGATCCCACAAATCCAGAAAACCACCGGCCTATCAGTCTTTCACCTACATTATCAAAAATATTTGAAAGAATTATTTATAACAGATTAAAAACTTACTTAAAATTAATTCCTATAGAACAATTCGGCTTCAGGCAAGATTTATCTATAACCAAACAACTCTAGAATTTGCAAATTCATTGGCAAAGGATCCTTTCTTAAAGAATACTCTGCATTTCTTATGTTAGATGTTGCCAAAGCCTTTGACAGGGTTTGGCATCAAGGCCTCATTTATAAATTATTACACCTTTTAATATCTCATAATATAGTGTACATCATTAATAGCTACCTAAATCACAGAAAATTTCATATTAAGCTTAATAACAGCATTTCTACCACAAGACCAATAAAAGCAGGAGTCCCGCAGGGAAGCATATAAGGTCCAATACTTTATTTGTTTTACACAGCCGATTTTCCTATTAAAGATGACAGACATAGTCTTATTGCTTTCTATGCAGATGATACTGGAATTGTTGTGAGATCTAAGATTCCTAATCATGCTATTTCTAAATTACAAAATAAAATATCTGACATTGAAGAATGGTGTGAAAATTGGAAAATTGCTATAAATGCCTCAAAATCTAAACTAATAGTCATAAGCAGAAAACCTGGAAAATATAAAATTTATAATCAATTATTTATCTTTGGTCAACCTATCGAAAATGTTTCTAAAGCAAAATATCTTGGTCTTCTAATCAATAATAGACTCACTTGGACTGCTCATATTAAATCAAAAATTTCTGCTGCTTGGCATGCATACTTCAAACTAAGATCTCTTATTGGTCCTCAATCACACCTAAATTTGAAACTAAAAAGACTTCTTTATATCTCAACCATTAGACCTATTATCACATATGCTTCCCCTGCATGGTGTTCCTTTTCCAAACAAGATTTACATCTTATAAATACATTTCAAAACAAAATGCTACGTAGAATAGTCAATGCTCCTTTTTTTTTATAAGGAACAAAAAGATCTAAATCTCGATGAATTATCACAATTTATTCAAAAACTGAATGTCAACTTCTACAAGCAAGCATCCAAATGCCTAGCTGGAAACTTTGACAAACTTTTTGATTCTTATATTCTCCCTGGGGAAGCCCAAGTCAGACCTATTGCGGCCTTTTACTCTTCTGACGCAATACTTTCTAAGGCTTTTGTCTAAACTTTTTTACTTTCAATTTCTTCACACATTTAATTCTTGCACTCAATTTTAACAGTTCAGATGAATGAGTAGATGCTTTAGGGCAGGTAGAGATGTAAAATTCCCGGGAATTTTGAAGCTTGGGAATTAACTCGGGAATTTTGGGAAAAAACCGGGAATTTTGAGGGAATAAACTCAGCCAATCATATTTCGTTTTAGAGATTCTTTTTTCGCATGTATATAAAGCGAAGTGAAGAAAAATTTGATATCTAAATAATTTTTAAACAAAGTGAAATTTTATTTTCTAAAATAAGCATTCATAAAAGCAGTGAAAAGCATAAAATATTAATATTAAAATTGTAAAATATTTAGTATTGAAAAATTTCAACCTAGGGGATATTTTTATATCGGTGTATGGCGAGATCTGTCGCTAAGATTGTTGGGAAGCCAATGTTTCTCACAAATATATATTTAATGAAACTATGAAAATAAACTGAAAATTGTTATTTGATCAAAAATAATATTGTTTCATTGTAACAAATAGTGAATCTTTTCTTCATATCTATTTATAAATTTTCAGTTCTTTTAGGTTGTAAGAGATTTATTTTTTGCGATCATTCTTTATATAGTAGATTTGTTTCTTATATTCGAAATTACTTTATTTAAAAAAAGATTTTTTAAAATTTTAATGTATTATTTTTCTTAAAAACAAATTATTTGAAAAAAGTAAGGAAGTACTTGATTTTTTCAGTCTTTGTAATAAACTGAAAATTGATGATTTAAAAATAAATAATGCCAAGCAAATTGCTTTCACTTTTGTTTTGACTTCTAATTGACAAATTTTTAATTTATCAATGATACAAAACGATACCGTGTCATGTATTCTTCTCAACTGAATATGTATGTGTAAATGGTGCACAAATTTAATTAATATGTAAATGAAAGTATGTGGTGAGGCGACATGTAAGTTGTGAACAAAAAAGAGCTCTTCCAGCGCGAATCATCATTTAAATAATATCTTATAGGAATTAATGTGACAAAAAATGTGTAAAAAAATTTATATAAAAATTTTTTTATCCACAAATGTAAGCATGAATAAAAATACTTTTTCTTTTATTATAGTGAAAATATTTAAAATAATTTTCTTTTATATTTTAAGATTAATTAACAAGTTTTAAGTACAATATATATAAGCACACTTTAAATAAAACTATTTTTATTTCTTTTGCAAGGATCTGATACATTAATTTACACAATTACAATATATCTACAGTTGAATTATTCATTGAGTTTTTGAAAACAATTTTTTACAACATTAAAAATGATTTCAAAACAGCATGGTAGAATCAAAATCTCTTTAAACTATTATTCATCAATTCTAAATGATATGACAGAAAATATGGGCGAATTAAAAAAATTATTGATAATCTGTCATTGAAAATACTTCCATTTTTCAGAATTTAGTACTAGAAATGGAAATAACTTTACGATATTATGAAAATAATTTACGAAAGTCAAGCAATTGAATTCTGAAAAAAAGTCTTGCTTTTTTAACATTTTACACTCACATAATCTTGTAAAAAAATTTAAATTATTTTTTAATTCAACGCATCCTGCTTTTCATCAAAAGGCTGAAATCTGTTATTCTTTTCAAAAGAAGATTTTTGGTTAAAATACTAGCTCTAAAAATATTAATGCCAGTTTATAGAAAAATAATATACCTATTTTCTTATATCAATCTTCTTATAAAAACTTGAAAACTTATATTTTTAAGAGTTTATTCAGCTTGAATTTTTACACACAAGATTAAAATTTGTACATAAGACAAAAATTTTAGGACAATTGAAAAATCTGTAATTTTGTGAATTTTTTATTTCCAATTCAAAAACTTGAAGTAACCATAAGCAATTTGTTCAGAAAGGATTTTAAGAATTGTACAGATACATTTAGAAATCTGCACAATAAAAAAATCCCATCTAAATATGTTAGGTATTATTGAAATAAAATTAGGTATTATTTCTCTGGTAGAAAATATCTAATATTTACAAATATAAAAATATTGCTTAATAAATACTGATTGATTTTTATGAATATAGTTGTTCAACATGATAACTGAAGTGGATATAACAAAAATTGTTGTAATAAATAATGTATAAAATTGAAGCTACCTATTTTACTGTAACAACACTAATACTATATTTAAAACAACCAAATGACACTAAATATCATAAATAATAGTTTAAAAATAGTTTTTCAATGTTTATACTATTTCTTTCATGATGGAAAACCAACTTGATGCCCAGTGATATTAATCTGTCAAAACTTAAGCCTTTGTAATGCTGAAAAGTGAAAATCTTTGTAGCGAGGTATTAGAAACAATATCCTACCTCCTTTCTGGCTTCTTAAAACTAATTGCTCATTTTAAAATAGCAAGTTTCGAGCATATTAAATGCATTGTAAATTAATGCATGTAGGTCATAGAGATATGCTGTCAGAAGGAAGACTTGTGAACTTCAGCTCACTTTAAAAGATTTCAAATACATAGACGAAAAGTTTATTTTTTCTGGGATAAATGTAAAATACAATGTAATTTAGAATTTATAAAAACTCTTATTTGAAGAAACATTTAACATATCACACATGAACATTATTATTTACAATCTCATATAAGTGTGTTAATACCAACGATCAACATTTTCTGTATAATAGTTGATAATTATAGTGAAATTACATAAGACACATTTTTGAATTGAGAAAAAATCTTGATTCATTAAGCCCCTGATTATGTTATGTGTGTATACATATTTAAAATTATGTAATCTGCATATATATATATATATATATATATATATATATATATATATATATATATATATATATATATATATATATATATAAACATCTCTATATGACATAATCCTTTAACTAAGCAGAACTTCACTTTTCAGCAGACATAAATTAATCAAAATGAAATTGGTAAAAATTATGGTGGAAATCAAAAGTTTTGTCTATTATCTAGTTCATTTGAAATTATAATGTAACAAACACAAAAGCCATATCCAGGAAATTTGGAATATTTTATATACTATTATAAATATTATCCAACCAAGTTAAAATTTAACTTTTTCCAAATTATTGAAAAAAATCCTCAGAAATACCACTTAAAAGATGGAAAATAGATATCTCAAGATGTTGAAAAGGAGGAAATGGCAAATGCTAATAGCAGACAGGTTCTGCTAGCTACGATAAACAGGATTTAAAGGTTGTAACACTGATAAAGAAGTTTATTATATCGACACAAACTGGACCAATTTACATAAATTTAATATAAGAAACACTTCATCAAAATTTCCAAGTAACTTCAAATTAATCAATTAGCACTTTTCAGCCACTATATATATTCAATAGCCACTATTTAACTTATAACTTTCAGTAAAAGCAAAATTATGATATAAATCTCAACAAATCTAAAATTATTGGAACTAACATGCATATTCAAATTTTAAAAGGTCCATAATAATGAATGAAATTTAATATTCTTGTCATGTAACCCAACAAAATTACTGATTTGTTATATCATTAATAATCAATTAAATTAACTAGTAAAGAAATCCAACATGCTTATTTAAATCTAGTTATTCTATTTAATTTCTCACCAACATTTCCAATAATAAATAGCTTCATTTTAATGAGGAATGATATATAGTGCATTTTCCTGCTTCTTTATTACAAGCAAATAATTAGCAATTTTAAACACAGACATTTTTTATATGACAGTATTAAAGTTCAGATATTTTCCAAATCTCAAACACCAATTGTAAACTTTAATAAATATAACAGTTAAAAATTGGGAAAATGTTCTACTAATATTAATAAGAATCAGTATTTATTATAATCTATGAATAATCAGTTTTGTTACGAAGGTTTTTGCATTAGTATTCTCTAGAAAGTATGTACATAACACTATGTGATAAATCCTATAGCAATTATATAAGCATTTATGAAGTATATCTATGCATAAAAAAACTTGCAAAAGAAAAAAAAATTATCAGTATACTTCACATCATTACTTTTGATGGCCAGAGAAAATGATTGTCTTTTTGTATACAATACGTATAAAATGTGATTCGAGATAAGCAGATATTTAAACATCTGATTTAACCACCGAAAATCACAACAGTTAAAAATTACCTTTTAACTATTGCGGTTTTATTTAATGAATGTTTCAAACTATAGATGTACATCCAGGCTATTACTTTTATCTAAATTGATCAAAAATAACTCCAGATTTCTAATGAAAAACAAAATGTATATCTATATACACTAACGATTGACATTATAAAAAATTTTCGTATGCAATTTCAGAATCAGTAATCAATCTAATCTACTGCGTTTGATTTAACATTAAGTTTACAAATAATAGTAGAATAATATTTTTCGAGGAATATATATGTGAAAGACAGCATATCTAAACGATTTTTCTGTTCAAAAATTTAATAAATACACATTCAAATAGTAAACATTACGAGTAACAATTACAATAAACACAACTGAAACCCCTCCAATCTTTACAAACAGCTGTCATCTTTTTCCAAATTTGTTTTGAGAAACTTCTGTTGCCATAAATGAAAGTAGAAATCATTAAAATTTATCTTTTTAAATATATTATGTGGTTTTAATAATTAAAAACTTATAAATTGTTAAGAAAATTCAAATTTTTCCACAATTTTTAAAATTTGGGAATTTTCAAAATTCCCGGGAATTTTGAAAATTCCCATGGGAAAAAACCCGGTTTATTCCCGGAAAAAAACCGGGTTTTTTCCCATCCTTACAACACTAAGGGCAGGTACACAGCTACAAACATTCAACAACAACTTGTTACTTTAAAAGTAACTGTACTCAGTACTTACAGGAAAAGTAACAAGTTTCCATTTTAGAAGTTAAAATAATTATATTATATTACTTATGTTCTGATGCCTACCTGTAAATTTATATTTAAATTGATTCAGAAGACAGTATTCTTCATTTGGAATACATTTTAAAAACCATACTAAATTATTTTTAAAAAGTAGAAAATATTTAGTTGGAAACAATTTTATTGACTGTAACTTTAACTAATTTCTTTTTGTTTGCATCTTCCGATGACAACAATATTAAGCGTAAACGTTTTAGTTTCAGTTTCCTGAACAGCTTTGTTTTCCCTCTGAGATGAATATCTTTTAAATAAAGTTACTGATTGTTAAAGATAATGAGTGAAAGTACAAATATGCCTATTAATAATATTCTGTATGAATTATTAATTTATGCAGAATGGCAGCAAGATCCCGAACTTCAGGTAAATG
Organism: Latrodectus hesperus; assembly: GCA_037975125.1. Lineage (NCBI taxonomy): Eukaryota > Metazoa > Arthropoda > Arachnida > Araneae > Theridiidae > Latrodectus > Latrodectus hesperus. The sequence goes on from CM075855.1 coordinate 40,387,683, forward strand.
CTAATCAAAATAAGCTTAAATTTAAATAGACATTGTTAAAGAAAAGCAATAATTTTAAAAGAAGTAAAACAATAAAAAATAAATACCAAGATCTTAATAATTAGAATTTTCAGAAATAATTTATTTGTATTTAACAGTAACAGATATAAATATACTATTTGTTAATTTTCTTTTAAAGTAATAAAGTAATGAATGATAGTCTGATTAGAAATTTATAAAATGAAATAATTAATTTTAATAATGCTTTTAAAACAATTAAAAATTCAGTTTTGTGAGTTCAAGTGTATTCTGTGTTTGGATGAATATAAATATTGTTTTTGATCTTATGTTTTTAATAAAGAGCTTACTTGTTATGTTGGAAAATTATTATTTTCGAGTACAAATGTTGAGCTGTTTTTCTCATTTACATATGTGTTGTAATTAATTTTTTGATACACATTGATTATTTATTTTGGTTTTTTATATTAGTTAAAATATTAATGACCTGTAAAACTTTAGTGTCATGTTTTTAATGATGTAAGCAATATCAAACCTATATAAAATGGTATAATTTAAGTGCTTGTTAATTTTTAAATAGCTGGAAGCATATAAATAAACAAGTAAATAAAATTGGATTCATAATAAAAAAAATTTTATGGAACTTTATATGCTTACTAATTAATGAGGAATAGTTCTTGTTTATGAAGTATTTCAGTCATGTTTAAAAAGCTCTGTAAGTAAACATTTTTAAAAATGTAATTACATTTTTTTAGAGAAATTAAAAAAAAAAAGCTTGTGCTGAGCTACATTATACTTATTGGCTGTTAAGAAAAAGGCTTTGCAGAAAATATGCTTTCTATTGATACAATTACACATTAACAACTTAATGATAAATGAAATTCTTCAAAAAATGCCAGTTGTAGAAAATTCAAGTAAAATAATATGCTTGATATTATGATAGTATTAAGTGACATCTGCATCAAAAATTAACTTGTCAATTAAGAAAGAATAATTTATTTAGGAATTGTGCAAATAATTTGTTTTTTTGATATATATCTTTATCATTTTTTGAGGAACAATTAATAATGTTATGTACTGTAAATATGGAATATATTTCTAGTATATTGCATTATATTTAAGCATTTGAAATATTGGCACATGCGTAAAATATACCTAATATCTTTGAAACATTGGTATAGTTGCCGTATAATCCAGCATGCTAAATTTTGCATTTTTTTTGTGTTTTTGTTTATCTTGCAACCTGAGTTTTATCATGCCACAGAGATGGAGACCTATAAAAATTATGTGGAAAACTTTATTTTGGTAACCCTAGCATTTTTATGTTTTTGCAAGACATCACAATGCATCTTGTCAACATTTCTTCCTCACCAAAAAAATTCAGAATTGGTTATGCTGCATTTTATGAAAGCTGTGCCTACACATTTTGATCATCACATTTAAGAAATGGTAAATTATAATATATTGGTGTGGCATTGCAGATGCAGTATAACCTTTTACATTCATTTTTTAATTTGGAGAATTTTTTTGGCAGATTTTTAACATTTTCTTTGCAACCTTGGTTTTTTTATTCCACTAGAAGGATCAAGAGTGTTAAAGATATTCAAGAACATTCTGTATTACTATTGTAATTTATACTTCTTTGTGGGTAATTTAGGACACTTTGTTTTAACTGTCCATTTTCATAAAAATTCTTGCAGTAAATATTTCATAATTTTATTTGTTATTAAATGTGGGCTTAAATGAATTATTTAGAAAATAACTATGATGTTACAATTACATTAGTTTGACTATATTTTTAAATGCTAAAAATTCAAAATGTGTCAAAAGAATTGTACAGTAAATGTGTGCACATTAATAATATATGCATATGTTACATTTATTAAAGGAAACATATATATTTTTAATTTGATGTAAGGTTTTCTTCATTTTAGGTTAAAGGAAATGAAAATAAAGCAATTATAAATGAAAATGAAGGTAAGTTTTGATTTTAATGTGTTAATAAAATTTTCATTTATGTAAAATAAATGAGATTTACATTTTGAGAATGAAGAAAATATGTTTATTTTGAGAATAAAGAATTTTTTCATTTTTCTTATAGTAATAAAAATATAAATTTTTAGGACTTCTGAATAGATTATTAGGACCTTTCTCTTATCAACCAATTCCCCCAACATCAGTACGCATACTGAAAAATCTTCAGTTGCCATGGGAGTTTGCTATTGGCGGGTAAGCAAGCGAATAAGTACTTCCATTCTGAAAGATTATATTGATTATTTCAATATGAAAAATAATTGCAAATATTTGAAATACATGTTTCTATTGTGCTTTAGGAATGGTGCTGTAATTGCAGTTCTTCAAGATACATCATTAGAAATTAGGTAAATTATTTTCCAATTATTTATATTGTTTGAAATACTTCTATTAAATATATTAAAAGGAATAATGTGTGAATTAGATAACTTTTTTAAATATAAAATTGTTAAAATGGAGTTTAATTTCAAAAGATTTTTTATATGTTTAATGCTAATAATTCATTGTTTTCAATTTCATATGTACTGTAAAAATAATGTACTATGAATGTCCTCTCACTCAAAGGAATATTAAAGAGTAGTAAATAAGTAAAATTTTAATTAAAATATATTTATACTTTTAATATTTCTAAGATAGATAGTAAAAAATATTCTCTATTTTGTACTGTAGATGGGGAACTTCTATATTTTAATGTACGAGTATCTCTTTAACAAAATGTATCCTATTAATTGTTTTCTTTTAATTACAAAAACATTTTTGACTTATATTCTTTTTAATTTATAAATGCTTAAAAAAGTGAATATTTAAATATTATTTTAAAGCATTTCTTAAATATTTTTTTAAGGAGCGGGTATCTCCTAAATTTCCTTAAATTCCTTATTTTTCAATGTTTTTTATATTCATTCACAACTCTTACTAAAATGAGATGTTTCTTTTAAATAGGAAGCTGTCATGTGATTATTTCATTAAATAATATTTTTTCATATTATTTCTACTATTATACACAAACAATCATTACCACTTTTCTTTTCAGTGTTGTAATAACTTAACAAATGGTACCATATTAGTATTAGTCATGGGTGCTTCTGAAATGTTCCCATCAACTTATGGGACATCAAAATTCTACCAATTTGGAAAGTTTGCAGAACTATCAAGTTATATAGTTTATTTGTACAGTGTTTAGTTATAATCACATCCCATCACAAGTACTAAAATATAAGCTGCATATAAATGTTATCAACTTAAAGAAAAAACCTTATTTAAATGGGTTTAATTTAAATCCTCCACTTTAAGAAGTTGTATGTAAGAAGAGAGATGAATATTAAGGAAGCTCTTAAATATGATAATTATTAACATTATTTTTAATTAGTGTACATTATTTTGTAGTTTGAGTACATTTACATTTTATTTTTAATTAACTTTAATGAATATCAATTATTTAGCTTCCTAATAGTTTTTTCTTTTTTGATAAAGGTTTAATTTTTTACACTTTTATTAATTGTTAATTTATTATTAGTTAAGAAACTATTAACTTATTAACTAAGAAATATTTGAGATTATACATCCAAGCAATTAAATATATTTGACAATTAGAGAGTATGTCTGTTTGTTTTGTGCTTATATACAGTAAAGTTTATAATTTATAAGAATAAATTTAATTCCTTAAGTAGTATATGAGATTTTAATTTGCTAAATGTTTTAATTATTTAATGTTGTTATTATTTTTGAGGAAAATATCGATTTTATGTAAAAAAAATTTTTTTCACTATGGTTATTATTAATAGTTTGTTTTATTGAACTTATTTATAATTTTTATTCTCATTACAATTTATTATTAATACATGAAATCAAAATATCATTCATTTCACATGGTTTTAACATGGTTGAAAATATTATTTATTTTTTTACCTTTCTTTTATGGTGGTAACAAATATTTTTTTAATATTTGTCATCACCATAAGTTATTTAATTTTATCTTTATAGTTCCCAAATTTAACTATAATTTATGTTTTTTATTTAACATAAATTTAACAAACTTAATTATAAACAATTATATGTGTTTAATTTATATTAAATATGTGTTTAATTTTAAATAAAAAGTGCTTAAATTCAATAAGTTATTTACTTGAAAATTACTAATTTATTGAATAACATAATTTTAAATAGCTTTCTATATTGTAGTTTTTAAATAGCTTTCTATCTTATATTGTCATTTATTAATATTTTTGTTATTGATTAATTCAAAATATATCACTGTTATTTATATTAATTATATCAATTTTAAATGTATCACTGTTTTTTAACTGTAATTCCTTGAAATATTTGTCTTCTTTTATTGTTGCAGAACTTAATGCCATAAATATTTGATGATCATTTTATTTAATTCTTTCTATCGGTAGGTATATAAGCTTTTACTCTTATTTTAAAATTATTTCATAAAAGTCTATAAATTTCAGAACTTCTCGTGATGAATATGGAACTATTATTGGAAAGACTCATGGTAATTGCTTATTGTTAAATTTTTTTAAATCATAAGGTTATACATTAATAACCTATGTTACTATGTTAAACTTCATGTTTATTTTCATTGTTACACTTTTTAATGCATGTTTTCTTGGCAATTTAAATATTTTAAAATTATAAGTTTTATTAATAGTAGTAGCATTTACATATATAATGCCTCTCTTTTTAATTATTCATTTTTGGAAAATATAAAAATATTCTTTTTATATTCATTTATTAACTAAAATTGGAGTTGAAAATTTTATTTATTTTAAACTGAAATGAAACATATATTTTATAAAAGTTCAATTACCTGTTTTGAATTTGCTTAAAGATAATTTAAAGGTTATTAAGTTTAATTTTAAATTTTATGAGAATTTATTATCTTCCTTCCTAAATTTTTAATAAAAGGTTTTATTTTGCACTTTCAAATATTTTTGTTTTTTATTTTTTTGCTACTTTACTATTGATATTACATACTCTTAGTATATTTCTAATATTTCATTACTTTTAAAGTGGTTAAAGACCCATGCCCTCAATGGAGGAGAATACTTTGGTCACCTGACTGTACTATGTTAGCACTTGCATATAGCAATGGAAAACTTGATTTTTATGATTTAATTGGAGCTCACATGTTTACCATAGATCAGGTAAATTTTCTTAAAATTATTTTCAAAAACCTTTAACTTTATAAAATTGTTTTAAAATGTATTCTTTAAATATTGAAACATTTTGTGTTTCTTAGAGGATTATTTTTCAATGTTTGTCACGCTGTTGTACTTTTATATAATGTATAAATCACTGTAACATTGATAAATATTCTTTAAATTTCAATTTTTGTGTTAAAATATTTAGTTTTATAATTTATTAAAGAATTACTCTTTACATTTTTGACATGGATAAATATGCAGGAACATTTTTTTATTTATTTTAATCATTAAATTGAATTTCTTAAATCCATTGGTTGCTTATTTAAGTTTTTTTGAACTATTATCATTTACTTTTTTTGAGTACAATCAATTCACAGTATGCTAAATATTTTACTGTGCTTTCTTATCAAAGAAATGAATTTAGAAATAATTGCCACAAATGGTAATGTAAATATCATTATAAGGGTTTCTGAAAATTTTGAGAAAAATACATCTCATTAGTAGAAAAAATTAACTGTTTGATATGAAAGTGTAAACTCTATTTAGTCCTAGCACAGAGAGTGTTTGCTGATCAATAGAATTAGATCAAGAGTGGCTTTAAAGTCTACGGTAATTATTTAGAAATGAATGTCAATCTTATGCTACTGTATTCTTCTGGTTTATAGAATTTTTGAGAACCCCAATTCTCTTCAGGAAGAAGAATAAAGGAAAGCAATTGCTAACGGAAATCCCAAGTAATAAGTTTCATAAAAAATATTGATTGATGATAATCAGTGTTTATATCTAGTGTGATACAGAGAAAATTTAACATTGCATCTGTTATCTAACAATGTGCTTCACCATGATAATCCATCTTTCTCATTCAGCAAGACAGACAGTTGAAACCCTTGAATAAAAGCACATCAGAGTGATAGAGTGTTTATACTTTAATTACCTGATCTAGCTATGTTTGACTTTTGCCAATTTTTTTAATTTGAAAAAGGATGAAGATTATTTGTGTTCTAAAAAGTTGATAGGCTTTGATATTTTTTTAATCAATTTCAAGAAATGAATGGTTTGGAAGTAAAAATGCATTGATGTTGAAGAAGACTATTTTGAAAAGTCTAAAAAAACTTTAAAATCTAAATATATCTTAAATATTTCGGAATGATCCACATATTTTGTGTATCTTTTTAACTGTATATGGTGCTAATCAGAATCTTGATTTTTGTGTATAGGAAAAAGTTTTTCAGTTTGTTCGTTATCTATTTCAAATATCAAAGATTACCATAATATTTTTTTTCAGGTTTTAGTGAAGAAAATATTATTTCTATTGCTAAATAGTGTTATGTGTATCATAGCATCATTATTAAATTTAAATTTTACACCACTTATTAATTAATTATATATAGTATTAACTAATGAGTTGTTGATTAATAATTTATTATGGAATATCTTACTAATAATATTAATATTTGTATAAATTTTTATTATAACAAGAAAAACTGAAGTGATTTCAATTTTTCAAATTACTTTTTGTGTTTTTATATTTTTTTGTTAATTTTGTATATAGTTTTGTACAGTTTAATTTAGCCATATAAATTAATGAATTTTACTGGTATATCAATATGCTTAATTCTTTGTATCTGTGTAGAATGATTTATAATTCTTAATTTGTATTCTACAGTAAACGATTTGGAATTTAAATAAAGGATTAAGTTTTTTAAGCAGTTGCTTAAACTTATTTTATTTATAAGTATAACCATATGTATACAAATATAGCTAATTTTAAACTTTAAAATCAATGATGTAATTTTGTAATAAAACATAATTAAAATATAAGAAATTATTTATTTTTATAGAATTATTTCATTTAAAACTGAAATTATCTTTAAACATTAATTTCTTATGAATGTTAATTATCTATTAATAAAATTCACAAAAATTATACCAAGTATAATAATTAATAATTTAATTTAAAAATATTTGCAGCAAAAAATTAACAAAGATTTTAAAAATAGATCATTAAACACTATCACACTATAAATCTATGTCTATAATATATTCATCACTTATAATTTATGAAATTAACAGTGCTTAAGTAATAACTTTATCAAATTGTAATTTCTAAATAACAAAATAATTAATAAAAAAACTTAATTTGCTGAATAAATCATTACTATATGTGGATATACAAATCAATAAAACTTTTTAAATTGTGAAGTTATACTTTTAAAAATCTGTCAGAATAAGCACTTTTATCCAGTAGGAAAATCGTGGTTGTAAATTTTTGTCTGCATTTACATCGGCATTAAATGTTGCAGTAAAATAAAAAAAAATATGTGTCCTAAAATTTTTACTCAATTCAATTATAGTTGTCAAATTTATATTAAAAATTTTTATTTTACACATTTTCTTCAAGTTGTTGCATGTGTATTTTTATGTTTTTGTACTCCCTTTTTTTACAGATGGTACAGTCTTCTTTAAATAATGAAAATCAAGATTATTGTTTCTCAATTGCTGGAATGGCCTTTTCTGATGCTAGAGTAAAAAATACACAATGGTACAAAACTATTTTTTGAATTAAATTCTGTATTATGTATATTCCAAGTCTATGACAACTTTACATAATTGAATATTACTGTTCATAAAAAGAAAATAAACAAAACTGGAGCAATTTTTGATGAATTAATTCTTATAAATTTTGTTTTAATTAATAAAAGTACTCATGATTATTTATGAGATAATCCTTTATTAGCTCTGTATCATAAATTTAATATCTAGCTCTTTAAGTAAAATTTTAGTTCTGTATCATAAGTTTTCAATAATTTAAAGTCATTACTTTTCCTCTATTTATGCTCATTTGTTGTATGTTTAAAGTTTGGGCGAATCAACTCATCAGAATAAATATATTTTGTTTTGAATATATAACTTTCATTTAAATATTGAAAGATTTCTGCATGTAATTAGAATTATTTAATTTATTTTTATTTTGCTTTCTTTTAAACATTTTTGGTTGTATATAATATTTGATAAAAAATTGCTGCCTTTATTTATTTATTTAATAAAAGTATGAAAATATTTTATATTTATAGTAGTTTGTACTAATACATTTACTCTAAAATATTAAGAATTATTTAAAAAATATTTATATATTAACTACTGCAGTTACATTTTAAATTGTAAGGAATTATTTTCTTGTCATTTCAAATTCACAATGTTTTAGTTGCAGTTTAGCAAATTTTCTAATTCAGTTTTGATCCTTGAGGAAAATTGATTTTGAAAACTTGATTTAAGTTTTATTATATAAAATACTTGCTTTAAATTTTAATTGTATATTGATGAAATTTTGTTCCAAGTTGTGTGTTTATTTTCTTATTACCACATTTAAAGTTAAACTGATTTCCATGCAAAAGTTTAGTTGAAATTGAATAGTGAACATTTTTCAGAACAATCTGATAGAGGATAAAGGCTAATATAGGGAACAAGCTATTAAAATATATATGATCGTTATGAATAAAATTATTTTTAAAATTGAGTAAATGTCAATAAATCTGCATGAAACAAGATATATGATCAACTGAAGCCCTGTGGCTTAGTGGTAGTACTTCACACTCCCATGGAATAGGCCTGAGGTTCTATATTTGGGCTGAACAAGGTTAGCTCAGGTTTTCATACCTTTTGTGGGCCGATAAACTGAATATCAAGCATGCTTGGAAACTAAACACTGGGAGTTTTGTATTGGGCTGACCACCTAACTGGGACATATGTTTTGCACACCTGGGTCCTCGACCAAGAAAACAGATATGGGCACTGTAGGCCTTGGCCCATTTGGGCTGTCATTCCACAACTTTAGTTTTTAGTTTTGTTTGATCAATTAATATATATTTTACCAATTTCACTTTTAATATTTGGTTTTTAAATTAATATGCTTTCCTTTTATTAGATTTTTTTGAAATAACACTTTTTTATTTTTCTTCCATTTACTTAATCAGACCCGTGTTCAAATTGAAAGAATGTTATGATTTTAAATGAAATTTTTTTCTTATTTTCTACCTCTTTACAGATCATACAAATTAATGTTTTCTTTTTAAATGTACCATTCATGATGTAATTAACTATTTTTAAATAAGTAAATTTATTGAAAAAGTAAAGTTTAAAGTAGTATTAAGTAAATTTTAAGAATAAATGTGTAAAAATATCAATTTAATAAATTAAATTGCATTAAGTTTCTTTTAGTGTCCAATAATTGATGCATGTATGTCGCATTATTTGATGCATTTATATATATATATAAATCAAAAGTTTTTCATGTGGAAGAAAATGAGACATTATCTTTTAGAGTAATTTTAGTTAATGCTGAACAAGATTCATGAGGTGCACTTTCATTAACGCTGTATAAAGAAAGTGTTATTTCAATTATTATATTAAACAATTCTTCTTTAAACATAATTCTGCTGTAAATAAACAATTCTACTTTAAATTGAACTCAACAATCGAATTTCTCTAGTGACAAGGATTAGCAAATGGATTTTTTGTAGTTCTTATAATAACAGATCTTATTCCATGTAAAGTAACTGATATTTCCAAAATCAAAATATATAGAAAAATTATTCTTGCATGTTCTCATTTTTGTAAATAGTAAAATTTACTAATATGAGTAGAATTTCTTTTCAATCATAAAGATTAAAAAAATTCACTAAGAAAAAATTAAGAAATAAAAGATAATGGTTTTGCATTTTTAATTGCTGGTTGCGCTCATTTTCTGTCTACCTTTGCCACCAAAACAAATTATTGGTCATTGGGAATTATAGATATCTTAATTATGAGTTTTAATATTATTATAGGAAACATGGTGAATATAGAATATTCTATTAGAGAAAAATTGGTGTTGTAATAAATTCTATGAAAGTTTATTATTAAATTAATTTTAGTAGTAAATTGTAAAATAATAAGAAAAATTAGTATTGTAATGAATTGTGTAAAAACTTTTCAGACAAAAGGTTTGATTGAACTCAAATGCCTTTTAAAACAAATGTTAGGATAAATGTAGATTTTTTAGGACTGAAATTTCACCCTTAAAAATTTAATTAATTATAAAATCATATGGTATGAGATACAACAATGAAAAAGTTATGTGATTTTGTTTAAGTATAAGGAGAGTTGAACTATATGAAAGATATACCAGTGAAAGCATTTGAAAACTGATGAAGTATATTTTCTCGCTCATTATAAAATTTGAAACTTTTTAGTACTATAATGAAACTACAAATGATATTTGATGAAACCATGAACATATATTTATTAAATAATTTACTGTGTAAAGAAGGAGTGATAGAAAAATATTTTCTCATTAATGACTAAATTTACAAAGTATATTTATTTATTAAACTGTCAAAAAATTATTTTGATAAATTAAATCTTTTTAAAAGAATGTATAAAAATATTCTTGGAAGAAACTAAAGTTAAATCTATTCAAACAAATCAAATGAAAATTATTGCTTATGGATTTGCATGTATAACCTATAATTACCTCAACAAACTCTTCATATTGTTAATGATGAAAAAAGTTTTTTTTTTTAAAAGTTGCTTTGATTGAAATTTATGTGGATAATTGCTTATCTAGCTACTCTGAACTTCAAGAATTTGAACAACTTCAAAGAAAAACATTGCTAAAAGAAAGTTAATAGCTAACACATTAACAAATATTTATGAAGGAAATCTTGTGTATCCTCTATCAAAAAACTAATGCTAAATTACCCTGTCTTTGGCTATAAAGTCGTAGCTACATTTAATTTCAAGCAAGGTTGTGTTCAGCTTTTTGACAACCTTATCCTAGACAAACTCCTCACCTCACTTTCTAAAGACATTTGTTAATTAGTATTTTTCTAAATAGTTACAATTAAAATTCGGGAATATTTCTTCAAAATACAATTTGCTTATTTCTTATGTTTAAACTCAAACCATATAACATTATTTTCATATTACTTGTTTATATGCAGGGTTAGCAAGAAATAAGTTTCCCACTCAGAGGGCTGTAGAATATGTTCTATTTGTCCAAATAAGATAAAATTTGAACTACAGATAATTCAAATGATGCGCTTGACATTTATTAAAAAATAGTAAAACATTTCGCTGTAGATGCACATAGATGGAACTGTAATACTAATGATATTTATTTGCATATATTGAAAATATGAAAAGTCATTTGCTTTACAGCGCATGCCTATTAGCATTATCTTTGGGTAAAAAGAAGGCATATTCTGAACGAGCATTAGTTACTTCTCTGCACATCATGCCTTCTTTGCAAGAAAAAGCACTACTTATAAAATTGTTCTACCAGAACCAGCAGAACTCCGTTGAAGTTGTAAAATAATTTCGCCGTATGAAGTAGATACGAAGAGGTCCAATGTCTCCATGTGTGTTACGCAAGATGATGCAGAGATTTGAAAGAACTGGACAACTTGCAGTTCTTCCCTGTAGAGAATGAAAGCCAATCCAGTCTTCTACTCTTTGCGATTAGAGCACATTGTTGAAAATGAAGGGGGGCATATTGATTGGGGCACACATGAAGGGGGGCATATTGATTGATGAAGGGGGCATATTGATTATCGTAATGCTACTTTATTATTATTATTTAACATTTATAAAGCATATCAAATGTTTTTATGTGTATTACTGCGCCATCTATTGGCAAAATGTTGTACTATTTATTTAAATCAATGTCAAGCGCATCATTTGAATTATCTGTAGTTCAATTTTTATCTCATTTAGACAAATAGAACATATTCTACAGCCCTCTGAAGTGGGAAACTTATTTTGTGCTAACCCTGTATATAAATGGATTTATTGTTTGTATTAATTGAATTTATTGTTTATATTCCAAGATGTGTTTATCAAATATTTGAACTTTCTGTCATTTAGGTATTTATTTTGGTATTTTAAGATGCTTAGCAATTTTGGGTATAAATTTTTACTTAGTTTTACTATTGCTTATTTATTGTCAGCTGACACATTTAATCTATTAAAATCGTTCCTAGTTTATCATATTATTGTGCATTGTTGAGTATCCAACAAAATAATCCTTTTTTAATAAAAAATAAATCCTTTCTTCCTTGTACTAAATGTTTTGCTGGTTCTTTACTTTTATTTGAGAATAGCATATAATTGCTATATTTTTATACAGTTCCAAAATCATTTTGAATGACATTGATGGCTTTTTCATATATTTAAATATTTCATAATAAATCTTTAAATTTGAAATAGAATCCATTCCTTTTGTGGTTTTTTTGGACCAACTATGTTAAAAGATTTTTTAATTCTTTTGTAAATGAATAAATAATATATTAATCTGCTTATTAATATGTGTAATCATAAATTATTTAATTTTTTTAGGTCATATGAATTTCTTGCTGCAAATTATCAAGGTACAATTTATTCTTTTTATATCAGGTAAGCTTAAGTAATTTTTAATACTACTTAATTTATATTCTATTTTATAAAAATCTGCAATAAGTTAAAAACTTATTATAGATTTATATGAAATAAAAATTTTTTAAAAGCAAATTTATATTAAATATAGATTTTTATGAAAGAATAGTCTTTAAAGCAAATTTATTAAATATAAGAATAATATTCAAGGATAACATTTTGTTGTTTAAGTTAATGTTTATTCTTATTATACTATTAATTTTAGCAATTTTTAATATTATAGATTTTCTTAAATTTGAGTAATTTTAATTATTGTAAACAAATTTGATAGTATAATAAACTCAATAATTGAAAAAAAAAGAAAATTTTGTATCATTAAAAAAGTATAGTTTTTAGTTTTAACCAGTCCCCTATATATTTATTTTGTCAACATTCTTTTTTCTCAACTGATACAATGTCTATATTAACTAATATAATAAAATTTCTTAATTTTTGTCACTTTATACTCAATTTTTGTTTAAAAGTAAAAATAAAATTGAAATCAATCTTAACTTTCATAATATAGTTTTATTTAAAAGTGATAGTTTGAAATAAATCTTTTCCAAGTTAATTTCTTTAAGAATCTCATTGAGTCTTAATTTTTTATAAGTTCTTTCTGAATAATTGCATATTATTAATAGATTTAAATTATATATTCATGTTTTTTCTTATTATTATATAAAATATTTATTTTGGGATATCTATTTGTAAATATAGATTAATTTGATTTAACTCCTTATGATTTTTCTATTATTTTATATGACTTTAATATTGTCATTAATATTATAGTTTTTGTAAATGCTCTTAATGTGAAAATTTGTTTGAAAATTCAAAATATTTGTTTTGAATGTAAAACAAAATTATATAACTGAAAACTTGTAGCAAAATTTCAATTCATTTTTAATACAGTTTGGCATTGTTCTGAGGATTTTAGAATTTTAACTATAAATATATGTATGGAATATATATGTGTACAAGGTTAAATTTGCTTATTAAACAATTGATGTCCTTATTTTTAGTTTAATTAGTTTTTGTAATTATTTTCATTAAGTTTCCAGGACACTTCATAAGTTTAATAAACCAAGTTGCAAATTTAACTTCTGTCCGATTAATTTGTGTTTTATTTGTTAGACAATTATTTGATATTATTTATTTATATTTATTTAACTTTATTATTCATAAATTTAAAATGAAAGCATATTTTTAATCAAAATGTGGGATATTTGGTTATAAATTTTTCTAAAATGGTTACAAAGGAACTACTCCAAATGGGAAAAGATTAAATTATGTGTTAAATTTTTTAAATTTGTTACCAAATAACGTAAATTGATTACAAATCAAGATTAATTTGGTTGCCAAGGTTGCTTACGAAAATGAATATATTATAAACAATTAGTTGTTTTTTTGTTATTTTAGCATGATAATATTTGTAATTTGATTTTGTTTTTTTATAAATTATCTGTATTCTTTATTGTTAGATTCTTATTTATTTGTGTGTCTTCATTGGGCTTCTTCAATATTTAGTCTTAATAATTAATTCTAAAGTTGATTAATTACATCATCAATTCTTTGCTCTACAGTAATTCAAAAATATATATTAATAACAAAAAAATTTGGCATTTTGTAAACCAGATATATTAACTTAGGTCTGATAATTAATTTATTTTTCATAATTTAGCTGCAAGTTAATTCTATTTTTAATCTCTTCTTTTTTATTAATATTAAAAATATATCAATAAAAATAAGCCTTCAAAATTAAAATAAATTCTTATTGGGATGGAATCTTTTTATTGACTTCTGAAATATTTAAATTAAAATAAAATGCTTAAGGTTTATGAAGAGAATATTTCAATCTTTGTGATGACAAGTAGTTTGATTTAAATATGATGAGTAAAATTATCTTGTTTAAAATGATTTTTAATTTTGTAAATGAAACAAAAAGAAAAGTGATCAGTAAGAATGTTGTAATTTTTTATTACATTTTTTTATGGATTAGGTATTTTTGCATCATGATACAAATGTTCCTTAGATCATATTGAAGAAGAAAATATTTACTTGAAAAAATAACCTATTTTAGCAGACTTTTTTAGCTCTGCAGTTTCAAATTAAAAAATTTTTAAATTGTGGATTATGAATGTACTTTATCCAGTTCAGAATTGTGTATTCTTTAATACATTTTATTACAGTTTTCTAGATTTTTAGCTTGATTTCGAAAAGTCATCTTGCTATTCAATGAAATTTCAAGATTTACTTTTTTGTTCTTGTTGTATTTTGATACTATTCCTGCATGTGTACCAAAAGGTCTAGATATTCAGATATAATTAAATAAATATTAAGTTCTTATAGCTTAATTGCTTCTTTGTATGAATTTAATTTTTAGCATAAATAATTTGTAGATTTTTAGGACTTAAAAAGTCTTAATTTTTATTTCAATATATTTCATTGTAATATTTTTGTGAGAAAGAGAGAATTCTCACAAAAATATTACAAGGTAATTAATTTTCCTTGTATATATTTTATTATATATTCTAAGTTAATATTAAATTAATAAATTAATATTTATTACTTTCATTCAAACAAATATGTACCATTAAGTTTAATTTTATAAACAAGGATTTTAAAGCAAGAAATAATTTCTGTTTTTGTAGATGAATAAACTAAACTAATTTTTCAAATATTACTAATTTTACATTTAGTCTCATTATGCTTTGTTGAAGTTTAACATTTCTGTTATGCATTTTGTACATTTATTTTGCGTTTAATAAGCAGCATGAACTCAAAAGTAAATTTTATTGCATAAAGTAATATTTCAATTTCTTTATTTTTTAGTCCATCTGAAGGATTTCAAGTCAGTCATACATTTTCTATGTCTTCTTGCTATCCAATGGGAATCACAAGTATTGCTTATAACCAAGCTGATAACATTTTGATAGCTTGTGGCAGGTCTAGGAAATTAATGTTTATGCAAGGGTCAGAGAATGCTTCACAAATGGGATTATCTGCATGGAGGCTTCTTTCTGATTATCCACATTATAAATTAGCTTTATCCACTGAGAAGAAAAATGTAAGAAAATTTAATGGGAAAAATGAAAACCAAGCAAATTGTATGAAGGATATTTTTATTTATTTGAAATATGTTTGCTTTTTTCTTTGATTTTAAAATATTTTCAAATGCTCATTATCCATTTGAACTCCTTTCTGCATCGTTAGTACTTTATTTTTTTCTAATAACTTATTGAGAACAGTAATCTAGAATTTAATGAAATAAATTGCATTTTTATTTCTTTCATTATTTGCATATTAGGAGAAATTAAAACGTGAAATTTAGTTATAGAAGAAATTGAATTTAATTCTTTAGTTATGACAACATGTTTACAATGTCTGTTATATTAAAACATTTTTAGTGTGGTTATATTTTACTATCTTAAATTATTAATAAATTATTTCATATATTTCTATATTGTATTTCATTTTATGAATTATATATTCTAGTATCTGTTGTGTTTAGCAATTGATTTAGTATTGGCTAAGCATTCTTTTATATCAGTTAATTGTACCAATATAATATATATTTTTAATGTAATAATAAATATACATTCATTTACATTATCAGTTTATTTTCATTACCAAAATGTTAAAGGAAATTAATAATTTGATGTAACATTAGTTTTTTATAGTTTTGAAAAATGAAAATAATGATAGTCCTATGTCTAAAAACAATGTGTGTAAATGTTAACACCCGTCTAATTCAAAAATGCAAAACAAGAAATTCGGAAAAAGCCATGTAGCTATATCGAGCTAATAATATAAAAATCAAGCATAAATTGAAATTTAATTTAGAAATAATTATGAAAATTTGTTATTGATAAAAAAGTGAAGGGTATATTCCTGTAAAAAAATAATTTAAATAAATAGGTGTTGGCCAAAAATGGTTGTACAAAATAAGCAACATTGATTTTTCATTTTGCCAAATTAATTATTAAATATTATCTAGGGAAACAACTATTAATTTATTAGAGGATTATTTTATTAGCATATTTTTATTATTTTTATTATATTATATTTATTATTAATTTATTAGGGCACTAGAGGAAATCTTGTATTCATTTAGCTGATCTCCTATATATAATCAGAAAATATTCCAAGTGATTGAGATCAAATTGATATTTTATCTGCAACTCATCTTGTTATGTTTGATCTTTGTTGACAGACCTTAGTCACTAATTATTATTTTACCCATGGAAATTCACTAATTGTTACAATTAATTATTGAGGTTTCACTTCCAATATATCTCAGTGTTAGGATAAGAATTTCTTCAGTTTGATCTTTTAAAAGTAACGTGTTCTTCATTATAAATTAATTTACTTATTCCTCATTATGAATTAATTTAAAGATTTATGGTCCCATTGATGTAAGTTCAGATAATGCATTATTTTATTTAATTTTAATAAATTTTTCGTATTCATTGATTACAGTTTTGCATTTGAAAAATTTTTCATGTCTTGATACCAAATATTTCAATCTTATCAACTCAGTTTTAATAATTCATATAAAGTTATCCAGTATAAGTTGAAGTCCTACACTGTTTTTACATCTTTGAATAAAAGAATCTAAACAATTTTCTTTTAGGGATTATAACTTTTTATTAGTTTGAGAATTTTTAAATAGATATTGTATTAACTTGTATTTAGTAGAACTTGTATTATATTGAACTTGTATATTACTTGTATTGGTATAAAATATTTCATATTTTAGATAAATATGAAATATTTTATACCTTTTATACTCTTAGGCATATAATTTATTTTTATTCTTTTGATTGCTCATTGCCCTTCATAAATTATGTTAATGATACTTGTTATGAAAAGTAGCTGCATATCAGAAATTAAATATCGACATAAAAATGACTAAATAGAAAAGAAAGATACTTATATTTTCTATGCCATTTAAGAAAAAGTAAATTTCTTTCAGAACAATGGATATTTTTTTTAAATTCAAATTTTATAAATATGGGTAATCTAACATCTTTCATGTAAATCAGTTTTCTTCTTGTATTTGTCTCTAACACTCAGATTTTATTTTAACTTTAATACCAGCATAGATAGGCAAAACTGTTCATTTTGAGGATCAGATTAAAAAATTACTTGCTTACTGAAATGAAACAGTTCTTTTTTAAGAATTACTAATTCACTTCTCAAAGAACATTTAAATAAGCTCTTTTCAAATCAAACTATATTTTCATCTAAGAATTAAATTATAAATTGATCGATGCAAATAAAAAACATTTGAGGTAAATTAGTCTTTATTCAGCATGTGAAAATCAAACATAATATAATTTAATGAGAGTAAGTATAACATTATAACTTAGAAGTAATTATCACACAAAATTATGACACAATTGCATTTCTTATTAATAAACCTGAGCAGTCTTAAACTAAAGGCTGGAGGAAGGAAGAGAATTCCAGAGAGCTTACTTATTTTATTGTTTAGTCTTCTATCTGAATCTTTATTATTTGTTCTTTTTATATGAATTGTTCTCTCACTCGCTTGAAAGAATTGGTTTTTAAAAACTAGTTTGTGAAAAGGATCACCCATCTCTAGTTTTTATAGTTATTGAAATTACTATGAAATTTTGTTGATACTTTTAAAGTATTTGAATTGTATGATGTATGATTTTACTTATCATTATATATATACAAGCTGACCCAGCCACACGTTGCAGTGGCTGAGTTTTTATAATACATTGAATCAATTTTTACTAATTCTTGGGTACAATCAAATTAATATTTTCTAAAAAAATTTAAAATAGGTTCATTCATATGAGATTAAAAATAAAACGTTTCGCAAAAATTTAAAAGTAATAGGTAAAGTATCGAAATTTTGAAATTAAGCACAAATCAACATATACTTTCTGAATTTACATTTTATTCATCTTATATTAAATTATAGTTAGTAATCAGTGACTTACTTATAAAATATACTATATAAATTAAAAATATCTAAAAATAAATTGTTATAAATGAGGTAGATAATATTGACATCGAACTATTATTTTTTCAATTTTTAATTATTAAAACTAAAAAATTTTTCCACGGTATTATACTGAAATAAAAAAAATTAAAAGAATTTATCATTTGAATAAATAAATTAGATCAAAATGTTCTACTGAATAGATTAATAATTATGAAATTATAAAATAAAAATAAAAAAAATAAAAGGCTGTCAAGAAATACTTATATGTTTTGGAGGTGGTATGAAAATTAGTAGAGAAAAACAGCAATAAATAAAATTTTATTTTACTGTTTATAATATTAAAAATATTCAAACTGAACACGCACAATAATAACACAATACACAGTATAATTATGAAAGTGATTCACAAAAAATTGTTATAGTATGATTATACATCATGAAAATATATGTACATCATGAAAATATAATAATAAAAATATATGTAAATTCTATATTTAACCACGCGATTGCGCGCGCACGTTAATTTTCTCGAAGATGTATAATCTAGAAAAATAAACAGGTCGCCATCTGCCGAATACCTGTGCAACTTAGATGCTAAACCGCCATCTATTAGGAACTTACAGAACTAAACAATAAATAAACATTAATGTCGTATAATAAATATTGAGAATAATAATTAAGAGATAAAAACTATTCTATCTTTTAAGTTGGACTATATTATAAATGGTTACAAAATTTTATCAAAATTCGTTCAGTAGTTTCAGAGTTTATCGGGAACATACATCGTGACACGAAATTTTTATATACATAGATGTATGTATATATATATATTTATATATATATATATATACATATATATATATATGTATATATATATATATACATATTATTGATGTTATCGTTATTATAATCATGTTTATAATGTATTTATTTTTGCCATAAATTAGATTAGTCTAATTTTTTGTATAATATGTGTATTCCTAATATATATTGATTAATACTTAGTCCTTTCAAATAACATGTGATATTTTGTGTATTTTTCTCTTTTGCATATTATGTATTTCTATTTTTACTTGCAGGCAAAATCAAAAAATAATTGGAAAAACATTTTATCTCAGTATAATTTTTACCAAAGTCCTAAAGAAGTTAGTATTTTAATGCAATATTTGGTATTTCTTGTTATTAACATTATTTACTATGACACTTTCACGATGATTTTACATTTATTTATTGCAGGATCCTGTTTTTAAAATGAGTATTTCACCTGATGGGAAATTACTTGCTGCCATTCATACTTCTGGTGCTCTTTCTCTGTGGGATATTCCATCACTGAGATTAAAAAAGCTATGGCCTCTTCAGTTACAGGTATTTCTTATAATTCATCTATAGTATGCTAAATTAACTATAATTAATAATAAGTAATAAAATAAAATTGTCATGTCATTACTGTTTTGTTTTTCTCAATTTAGCCTAATTACAATGATGTTAACCCTCAATTTTGTGATCCGGGAATAAAAAAGAAATCTGATTTTCTTTTATCTGAACCTTTCCATTCACATATTATTGACATTAATTGGTGGTCGGATGAAGTAAGTCTTACAAATTTTTTTCAAATATTATGTATTGATCATAATTAGGATCATTAATATTATGTATTATGTATTATTAGTGTAATACAAATAAAATTTTATCTCTTAATTTTTTTGGTAATCAGAAACTTTGAAAGGAAAAATTCTTGCTTTTGAACCAATAATTGCTTGTTATGGTATGTTATTGTATTTTTTGAGGTATTATCTCTTGAGTGATAGTTTATTTTTTGTTGGGGTTATAAAAGCCTTGTTTTTAGAGCGTTTTATTAAAAATTTGTATTCTGAGTAAATAGAAATTAAATAATAGAAATATCTTAATCTTAATTAGATACCTGTTTTATGCAATTATAAGGTGTTTCTTTTCCTAACTGTTTTTAATTAGCTTATTTTATGTTTAATTATTAACACTAATAATAAAGAGTAAATGTGTTGGTTTGAAAAATAGGAAAGCATAAAGAAGAGATATACTATGAATAGATTTTAAATGACAGTTTTTGGGTAAAAATTTTGAAATAACTTATCGGTAATTCAGAGGCTGTAATGAATTTCAACTGAGACTTAATTCTAGCTGTCTGTTTTCTAAATCATTCACTGCTTTTTAATGAAGTTTTTAAAATATTTTTTCACTCTGGTGAATTCAGTTTTAACTACATTAAAGTTAAATGTAAAAATACTTTAGTTGTTTAATTTTATGTGCATAAAAATGACTTGTCTCTAATTAGGGATTATATAGCGATATCTATATTTTATAATAATAAAAAAGAAATATAGTGTCACAGCATATTTCCATACAATTTAAACTTCGAATTTATCCACAGAAAGCAGAAATATTAAAAATTCTGATTTCCTACTATCATTGCTTAAATATCACATTATTTGCCTAGTTTTTTTTTTCTTTTCTTTATTTTTACATAAGGGGAAGAAGTTATAACAAGGAAACAAATTATGATCATTACCTTTGCATTATACATACCATAAGTTTTTAACTCTGATATTTCTATTGAGAAAGGCTAATGTTCTTAAGATTTGTAAAATAAATTTCATTAATATACTAGTATGGAAAAATTAAGGTCAAGATAGTGTTTCTAATGTAATTTTCAGAAGTGTTCTAAACAAACGTAAATAATATCATAATATTCCCCAATATATATAAGAATATGAGAAAAGTAAATAAAATGGATAAAGAAAAAGTAATTCAAAGTATAAAAAGAACTTTATTAGAAAAATAGCTTTGAATAAAATTGAAGCATTTGACATCAGTGTGACATGTGGCTGCCAAGGAAAATACAGACATTAATAGAAGACATTATCACTCCTAACTAATATACAGAATTTATACAATCTGCCTATTCTATGTATGAGGCTGTCATCGAGTTGTTGATGTATGGCAGTCCCTTTATATTGTAGAGTCAATTATAGAAATGGAATTATTCTTGTTGTTTATATTGCCAAGATCTCCCTTGTGTTTCCTACAAATATTTGATTGGATTTAAAGTCAGAGACTTTAGAAGTAAATTAATGCATTGAATATCTTCTCATTCCAAGAGTTTTGTGATCAGTACTGTATGGTGAGGAAAAGCATTGTTGTTCACTTTTAAGAATAGAGACTGAGAAAAACCCATGTGAGAGAGAGGAAGAATAATGTCAGTAAAATTGTAACTAAATTGCATTGAAAAATGTGAAGGTTAGTTTATATACAAAACCTGATAACTCTGCAAACAATCACTCTTACTTCCAAACATGTTCTTTTCAATGATGTTAGAGTGGTTATTGTATAATTTTACTCAACCTTAAAGATCAGTCTTGTCTAAAATCAATAGTCAGCTTAAATCAGCTGTCATCAGTGAGAAATAATTGTTCCCATTTGGGATTTAACTTTTTTATACACTAATCACTTATTGAATACCCATGCAAATGAGGATATATGCGGTCCTGATCTACAGCTCACCTTCTGTCCTTAAATATTGTGCAGGAAACTGCATTGGCATTACTTGCCTGCAAGATGCCACAAAATTCAGAGTTGTTTGACTTCAAGGAGGATGTAATTGTTGGATATTATAAAAATGGCCAATGCTTAAGAGACATATCTATTGAGTTAAACATTTCAAAATCGACCGTGGCTTTTGAGATTAAGAAGTGAGAGGTGATTGATTGTTAGAATAGGCTTCGACCTGGCAGGCTCATAAAACTAAGAAATCGAGACTGACAAATGATGTCCAGGAAATTTGGAAAAACCTCACTAAGTTGATGTTCCACATACTCCAGTAATTTCAACAACCATTAGGTACTGTTTTGATAAATATCATCCGTGAGGAAGTACATTTTACTTGGGTACCATGTTTGTACAATTGACTAAAGCTTGCAATTAGAGAATCCAGCCATGGTGCTTGGTTGAAGGGGTAGAAGGCACATCAAAATATGACCATAGATGAGTGGAAACAGGTTCTCTTGGACGATGAATTCAGGTTCAAGCTCTACCAGTCAGATAGTAGGGTTTAGGTTTGACATATGCCTGGAAAATGCCTTTTACCAGAATGCACTGTGCTTACAGTGAAATTTGGCAAAAGCGGAATTATGGTCTGAGGATGTTTCCTGTGGCATGGATTTGAATTCTTGATCCCAGTTTATGGTAAGCTGAACGCCAATACTTCTACTATTCTAGACAACAAAGAGCTTTTTACACAGCTATTTTATGGTTTGGCTGGCTCATTGTTACTCCCAGGATGACAATACCACTTATCATGTTGCAGTATCTACAATGGATTAATATGCTGACAATGGAGTGAACCAATTGGATTGACCTACCCAGAATCATGCTCTGAATCCGATAAAATACCTCTAGGATGAGTTGAGTCATCAAATTAAAAGATACAGCAGTTTTCCAAAATTGGTGAAGGAAGTTACATGTCTTTTCCAATTCTTCCAAGCCGATTGGAAGAAAATACCTCTGTCCATCATTCAAGCTCTTGCAAAAAGCATGCTTGGGGTTAAGGCTGTAGTTGGCTTAACTGGAGGATCTACCAACTATTGAATATGAAAAAATTTTGTTTATCTCTTATCAGTGGTATTCAAATACTTATTGGCTGATAGTATAATTAATAAATATGTGATCCCTCATTTAAATAAGTTAAACTTGTGAGATGAAGAGAATTGATAAATACAATGTTTTAAACTATTAAAATATTCATAATGAAACTAAAAGTGTTGTTTCAAATTAAAGTTGAATTGAAATATTTTCATTCTTTTATCATTACACTCTTAATTTTTGCTTTTAAATGCATTAATAACACTATATAAATGCTTTTTTAAAATTCTAATCCTCTAAAAACAATGCCAACTATACATTCATTCTTTTTCAATTCATTTGTTTATTTATAGACATAGCATTTTTGATTTAATTTTATGTTATTATTTTTAAAAGTATGAAAATTTTCCAAACTTTTTTTTTTCTGGAAGTATGACAGGTATGATAGAATAGTTACTATTAATATGTTAAGTTGTCATTAATTGCAGATTTTTACCAACACCAAACAATGTATTAACTGTTCTATGTTTTAATCTTTGAAATATTGTAATCTGAAGTAAATCTGTGCAATCAAAAATGTACTTCTCTCTTTCTCTTTTCATAATACTATAATTTCCATTGGTGACTTGAAATATCTTTAGAAAGGCAAACATTCATTTATGTTGTCTTTCTATTGTGTGTGTGTGTTTGAGTTTATTTTTAATCAAATTATTCTTCTAACTAGTTGTTTTTTGTTCTGATAATATGTTTTGGTTTTTAAATATGTTTGGTTTTGCTGCATGTGAAATTAACATTTTATAGAAGTATTTATAATATCTTTTTCAGTATGCTGTAACTTCAAGAAATTACAGTTTTGCAGATGTTTATTCATTTCAATTAACTATATTCAGACGATCTGGTAGCTAGCTAGTTAATGTGCTGATTTTCGTTTAACAATTCCGTCACTTAGTTCGATGTTTGCAGTCTTTGGAATCCACTGTAAACTGTAGGTCTCAATTCAATTTTTCCTTAAGTGAAAAAAAAATCATTATTGAGCAACAAAGAAGCCAATCCAGTTGAAGTCCTATTAATCATTTTCAGTTGTCTTAAAAGATAATTTAATTTTGAAAATTCAAAAGTAATTATATTCTTTTCTATTTGGCATATTTTTCTAGATTTTTTTTTATGTTTAACTTAATAAATATAAAGCATTATCAATATATTTAGAATAACCCAACTATATTTTCATTATATGATATTCTAATTTTTGAAACAAAATTAGAAATAAGTGAATTTTATTAATAAACAAATTTAAAGTAAAGGGAATTGCAAAAATGTGTTATGATGTAAAAAGTTAAGGAAAAGGAATTAATTACCAAGCTTAATAATGTACAAAAGGTGAAAGGCAATTACTGACGATTATGGTGTCAATATACATATAGAAATAACAAAGTTTGATGTAAACAATTTTTTATATCTTGGATATTATATTCTTTAACATGAAATATGATCATCCTGAGAAAGCAATATGGCACATATAGTGGCATGTTATTTCAATTATGAAATCTGTTATTTGTCTAGGTAGTTAAGGCATGAGCTATTGCAAGTTAATGTGAAAGTGAAAAAGATCAGAAAAGGAAGAGGATGCTAGTGCATGTCTTTTGTGTAAAGCTTTTTGAACATGTTAAATTAGATTTAGATGAGAGGCAATAAATTACCATTTTATTGCTGAATTGTTTGTGATAGAAAATAATCACCCATAATGCATACCTTTTATATCCTATCATTATTGTCCTATTACCAGAAGTCATTTCTTGTTGATTTAACATAAGAATTCACTTATAAAATCCTTTGAATATAAGCTTATGCAGAAAGATTATGTCTACCAAAAAAGTATATGTTGGAAGGAAAAAAATCATATGCAAAGAGTTATTTACTTAATTATGTTTCTACAAACATCAGTAATCAACTTTTCAACAAAGAATAAATGTTAAAAATGTCTAATAATAGAATTATATTTATACAAATTTCATGGAATATAATTGAATAAATTACATTACAAAAACCCATTCAATCTTTACTTTGCAGGCCCTTATAATGGTTAGAAGATGTGGTGCAGTGACTGTTTCTTCAATTAGCTCTCTCCAGAATTTGTTGGGTGTATCTCCTGAGTGGTTTGAACCTTCTCCAGCTATTACTTCTTTTTGTGATCGAGGCTTTCTTGTCATTGAAGTAAGATAAATATACACTTAATTTTGATTGTATAAAATGCCTTTTTGTTTGCATATTTTCAAAACCTCTGTGTACATAATTATTTTTTAAGTAACAGTGTCAGTATATATATATATATATATATATATATATATATATATATATATATATATATATATATATATATATATATATATATATATATATACTGATAAAACTAATATATTTTAGTTTTAATCAAATATTTCTCATTCAAACGACAATCTAATATTTTCTATTTAGGTTCTTATTTAAATGAAAGTTTTATATAAAGTTGACTTTATTTGATATTTTTTGATCTGTGTGTTTCATGAAATCATTAGCAAATATTAATCTGTATTTACATTTTCTTAAAATTGTTTTAATAATTATATTTTTTCAATATCTAGATTATCAGATGGAATGCATGTGAAACCTTTAATAGGCTGGTTAAAAAACCATGATTTCAATTATATATAGAATTTTTTTTGATATTCATGTTTTCTGCCACATTTCTTAACTTGTTCAATTTAATACACCAAAGCTTTCTCTTCCAAACATGTTTTAGTCATTACATATTTCACATACAGAATAAATGCATACATTCTCCAGAAGTGTCATTACCTTTGTGAATTGAATGCAAGATTTCTGACTGTATATTAATTATTGAATTTGTCTGATAAATATTATTAGAAAGTGTATCATTTTTATATATCAAATTGCTTATTAAAATAAGTAGGAGATGTTTATATTTTAAAACTTATAATTTCCTTATAAATTATTGTATAAATAAAGTGAAGCTTTATTGGATTATTGTAGTTTGTTAAAATCTACAATATTCTCAAAAATAGACTTGATATTAATGAAAGATGAAAAGTTTAAAGTATTAATTTTGACTGTTCAATATCAATGTTTCTAGTTCCCTATATTTTTTAAAACTTAGTACCAACTTTTTCTTTGAATTGAAATTTGTTCTTTTAATGTCAATTACTTTAAAACTTCCTATATATACAGTTTTTCATTTTATAGTTAATTTACTATGCATTTTCAAATTTTTCCTATTATGTTAATTAAAATTTAAAATAAGTATTATGCAGAAAAGGCCACAAATTTAGAAAAAAGTAAACAATTTGAAATAAAATGTAATTTCAGTGATCTTTTTTTATGGTATTTTCAACATAGATTTATCTGTCTATTTCAGGCTTTCCTGAAGTTATTTTAATCTCATATAAAATGATTTGCTATTAAAATTACTATATTTAATATTTTAGTGTGAAAGTAGATTTAAGAGTAAACAAAAGGATCCCACTGATGCAGGAAGTGATGATGAAAGCAGTGATGATGAAGAACCTTCCATATTTGCATATACTTATGAAATGGCTCAGAAAACACTCTACTTTATTACAGATTTAGACAGGTTTCAACCACCAAAGAAGAAAACAAAGTTTGTTATTTTGCATTTTCTTGGTATACATATTTTTTACTCACTTGTTTGAATATTATTATGTTAAAAAACTTTTTAAAATGCTGAATTAAAATATACTGATTTAAAAAAATGTTTTCTATAAATTATGTAGATTTTATTATTGAATGAAAGTTCATACTTTTATTTCTGTGGTATCAATATGAAAATTAAGAGAAAAAACTATAATTTAAAATCCACACAATGTATAATGTTCCTTGGACAATTATTATTATTTAACTTTTTTCAACTGTTAAATATTTTAGTTTAACTTTTTTGAATTTAACTTTCTAAAACAAAATTTGAGGCATAATTTATTTATCATTATTTCAGTGATGAATATACAGGGAAATTCTACATTTGACTTAAAAATTTTCTTGTTAGTGATATAATAGGTTGGGGAAAAAGAAATCCATTATTTTTATATGAAATTCAGGACTTTATTTAACATGCTTCGGATTGTCCGATTTGGTTCAAATATGCACTGTTTTAGTGTATGATTTGTTGCCATTTTAAATGTAACTTCATAATGCCTCTCTCATAGAAGTCCTGGTCTCTATTTGCAAAAAAATATAGTAGTCTATTTTCACAATCTTTCCTAGATGCCAATTTTTTATCACCAAAGAAATTTTACAGTACAAGAAAAAGATGGTAATCGCTTGGTGCCTAGTCCGGACTGTATGGTGGATGCATTAAAACTTCCCAACCAAACTCCCGAAATTTATGGGGAGTCACTATAGACGTGTGTGGCCTAGTCTTGTCCTGGTGGAACACGACACCTCTCCTGTTGGCCGATTCTAACTGTTTCTAATCAATCGTTATCTTCAAATGGTCCAGTTGACAGGAGAGATCAGAATTTAGTGTATGGCCATATGGAAGCAACTCATAATAAATAATCCCCTTCCAGTCCTATTAAATGCACAGCAGAACCTTTCTGCCCGTTAATCATGGTTTGGCCACCATTTGAGTGACCACGACCATTTTCACACAGGGTTATCGTATGTGGTCCATTTCTCATCTCCAATCATCATCCATTTAAGAAATGGGTCTATCTCATTCCGATTGACCAAGGCTTTGCAGATGGAAATTTGATCCATCATACTTGTTCTGTTAATTGGTGTGGCACCCAAACATTGAGCTTCTTTTTGAATACAGCTTTGTGTAAATGGTTTAAAACTGTTTTATGCTTGATTTTTAGCTCCTGAGTGATGTTACAACTGCTAACATGCTTGTCAACTTCGATCATTTCTCGACATTTTCGATGACCGGTTTACCTGTGCGAGGTGCACCTTTAACATCAAAAATTCCTGAACAGAATCAACGAAACAAAAACTGCACATAATTGGCTGTCACAATATTGTCATTATAAACACCATTCACAATTTTATCCACCTGATTTGCATTTTAGCCTTTGTCAATGAAAAACCTTAAAATGTACCGCATTTTCTCTTTGTTCACTTCCATTTTTAACACCCTGTAACTCACAACTGAATGGACCGAACAAAAAACAGCAAAAGAATTCTTTTAGGGTGAAATGTTACCTTGATAACAAGCATAAGTTTGAAATTGATTGATCAGTATTTCACGAGATATCGATCATTACAGCCATCTACCAAAAAAATAATGGATTTCTTTTTCCCCAACCTATTATATGATTTCATATATTTAAAATGTAATTTTTTGTTGTTAGTTTTATTCAAATGCATTTTATAATATTTAAAGTTCATTTAGTTATAAGTCCTTAATCAACTATTTCCTACATTTAGTAAATAAATTTCTGATTCTTTAACCCATTCAGGACAGCAGCTTGCAAAAAAATAGCACATCCTCAAAATGAGTGCTGTTACACACAGACTATGCTTACAGGCTAGAACATTTTCTCCCACTAAGATTAATATGCAATTTTGTAAAGCACACATTACATATTAAACAATAAAATATACACTTTATGCAGAAATGAAATCATTTTTAAACATGTTATTAAAGGTATCATAATTTCAATCATAGCAAAAAATTTAAAATAATTGATATTCAATTGTAAAAATAAAAATATATTGTATTGTATGATAATTAAAAATACCCAAATGAATTGAAAAGTGAAATCCATGCGAGAACATCACCCATAGAATCCCATTCTTAAACAGAATAAATAAACTATAAACAGTATCTTCAAAATAAATTAAAAGTTTCTTTACATTGTTTCTCTAAACATGTGTTTATGTTTACGTTCATGGAAATCAGAGAGAGAAATACTAATGTACGAGAGCAATCTTTTGAATGGAACATGAATAGTAATGCCATCTGGTTGTAAATATTTTCTTCCAAAAACAAGACACAAATGTGTGACAATTGTCCTGCTGCATAGGATTTGCCATAATGCAAGGATGTGGCGTTTTGTCCTTCATCGGTTAAAGAATGGATTAATAGCTTTTTAAATGTATTTTGAGTAATATGATAATAAGCAACAACACCTGTTAAACAAGCATGTATTTTTAAATGATTGCAGTTATATTTTATAATCTTTTGTATATTAAATTGTTCTAAATTTTCAGAATGCTACGTAAAATTTATCGCCTTTTATGTCTAAAATCTACTACTCCTGAAGAACTTTATGCAAGAAAGGCAAGTCATAATTTATGTATTCTGTAAAATTCTTTATTTTAACTAGTGCTTAAGATTTTTGAAAGCAATATTTTTTAATTGCTATATATGATGACTTGTATATGAATTTTACTGTATGTCTGACAATCTAGGGAAAATTTTTCTTGAAATCTGCTAGATATAACTGATAAGAAATAATTTTTCATATCAAGTATGTAATTCTAAAAAAATGGTTATTTTGAAAATAAAACATTACAAATTTTCCCTTTAATTTTTAGCTATGTAGCTTTAATATTATTGAAATGTTTAGAAATTAATAATAAATAAAAAAAGTTCTTGTGTGCCTGATATAAGAAAACCACTGACTAATAATTGAGTAATGAAATTATACAAATAGAAACAGGTATTTTTTGTTATTTCTGTATGTATTTAAAATAATAGGTTTTTAAAAGTTTCCAATTCCTAAAACTCAGCTTTCTCATGTAAATTATATGACAAAACTTTATTCATGATTTTTTCCAATGGAATCAAAGTTCATAAATGAAACCACATGAATATTATAAATCAAAGAATCATGTAAAAATATAGGCATAAGTTTTTCCCAAAGAAAAATGATTAGTTTTCCATATTTTTTTTAACAAACTTTATACCGTATCATCTATAGCAAGTTAAACTCTGCTTGAATCATTTTAGACAATTTGTATTCTAGTTTACCTAGTTTTTAGATTGTTTCTATTAATGTGTCATAAATGGACTAAATATCATTTTAATTATTCTGATTAATGTAATTTGTTGATTATTTTATATCCTTTTGTTATAACCAGACTTTATTATTCTATCCAAATTTGTTGTAAAACAATGCAAAAGTAAAGTGTTTAACAACCTAATTTTATTGAATCTAAATATTTTGTTCTTTTACCTTTAAAATGTAAAGAAAAGGCAATTTCACTAGACTAGTTTTAATGTAGACATCAGAACATACCAAGCATTAAAAAATAGAATATCATGTGAATGATTCTTTTATTTTATACACTCAATAGTCCTTGTAAGCAAAATATTAAAATAATTTTTTGACATATTTTGGTAGCTGCATGTTTTATATTTATTTAAAGGAATGATATTTTTTACTGAGATATGTAGCTTAAAAGTAAATATAGATTATGCTGAATTAAATTGGTCTGATAATGTAAGTAATGTAAGAAATCTGTTCAATAGATTAACAATGAGGAATATGGTGAAGCTTTAGCTCTTGCAAAAACTTATAATTTAGACACAGATCTTGTTTATCAGCGCCAGTGGAGAAAAATGCCAGCTACAGTGGAATCCATACATGATTATCTCGTATGTTAAAGGCTTTCGATTTTTCCTTTATTCTTTTAATGAAGTAGAAATTTGATTAAAAATTAATTTTTATAACTATCTTCTGATTTAAAAATGATACATTTTGTAGATATTTATAAAATTTTTCTGTCTGTTAAATGAAGTATATTTGTTATTGATTTTATTTACTAATATTGATTTTTTTATGTATTTTTTTCTCACTACCTATAAATAAATCAATATTAAATAAATATAATACCAAATTCTTATATTTTTATTGCTCTAAAATAATTTCATTTTTCCTTTCTTTTTATTATATTTATCCTTTCTTTTAATTTATTATATATGTTATATTATTTTTATTTATTATACATATATTTCCTTTATTTTTATTCATTATATATAATTCAAAAATTAATATGATAAGAAACATTGTAAAATACCATTTACAACAAAAAATTATTGAAAATATTAAAAAATTAACAGTAGTTATATAATTTACTTAAATCAATAAATATATTCATGGTGCATATTATATATATATATATATATATATATATATATATATTTTATATATATATATATATATATATATATATATATATATATATATAAAGCTATCAAAATAATTTAAACACCCCTGTGCTGAATAAATGTGACAATTTTAAATGTACATCATAGGCATAAAAATATAGTAGCTACCATTTTTTTTGACTAATAAAAATATGTTTTCTGATTGTATGTGTGATAGTAGCTTTATTGAATTTCTGTAAGACAAGAATTTTTTTAAAAGCTTAAACCTCTCACATTTTTAAAAAGGCCAAATTGTAGAAACCCATCTAGATATTCTTAGTTGTTCTAGGGCAAAGATACGTACCATTGTAGGCTTCATCACTAGACACAATCATTTCAGGAAACATCTCCATACTATGGGACTCGTTCAAGACGCTAATTGTTGGAAATGTCGTAAGGATGATGAGTCGGCGCATCACATCATTTTTGAGTGAGATGCTTTAGCCCTTATTCGTTTTAATACTTTAGGAATCATCAATACTAAAGAGATACGTCTTAGCTCCATAAAGGGTTTGTCTGACTTTGTAAACAAAGTGGGTGACCCAATTTATTGGAACTAAGAGTTCATGGGGTTGAGGTTATGGCACAAAATGCTATCACGCAGAGGTGCCCAGTACTGTGCTAGCCCATTAAGAAGAAGAAGAACCCATCTAGATGGAGCAAGTGTTATTGAAACATTTAAGTGTTTCTTGAGGTACAGTATCTGAAGTCATGAAAGCATTTACACATTTCAGCTAGATAATCTCAATAAAGTAAAATAATGAATAGAATGAACTCATTCAAAATTACCCATGAGTAATGAATTGGATTGTAATTTTTAACTTAGCAGAAATGATCACAGAGCTCAACATAAGGATTCTCTTGTGCCAATGATTACATTTGGAAGGTACCTTTATAAGCAGAACATTTACATCAGAGTACTTATTCCATGCACAGATGTTAATTCCAAGTGTCATCTATGGTGGTGTTGCACTCACAATACCTGGTCGTTTGATACATGGAAGAAAGTAATATGATCTGCCAAATCATCTTTCTCATTTTCCCTACAATAGAATGGGTGCGTGTTTGAAGCTCACCTGCTCAAGCATAGATTGTGATTGTCTTCTTCCAATCATTAAGCATGGAAGGGGATTTGCCATAATATGGGCAGATAAGTTGTAGATTTATGCTGAAGTGATTGTAACCCTAAAAGGATCACTGGAGAAAAATATAGAGAAATTTTAAATGACGAGGTCTGTCAGAATAAGCAGACTTTATTTCTTGCAGGAGATGGAATTTTGTGAATGATAATACACCTATCTGACTTGTTCTATCATGGTTTCATGATACCATGAAGAAGGTAAAAATCTACCTTTTTCTATGCAGGCATATTTCCACAATGTAATTGAATTGTGTTATGGTCCATTTTAGAGTGTTTAGTATGGAATCAATATCATCAGGCGACATGTTTCCCAGGACTTTCATAATATATCTATTGAAGAATGGCACAATATTCCTCTAAACTGTATTCAGCACTTACATAAATCAATTCCTTGGTGAATCAAAGCTATATTACATGCTAAAGGTGGTCATATACTATACTAATAAAGTAATAAATAGTGTGAGGAAATTAGGCACTTCCATTATTTTGATAACTACCTGCATATTTTTTGTATATATAATTATGAATATGATTTTGTCTCAAGCAAAAACTGTTTTTGCATTAATATTTTATAAATTTATTTTATTGCAATTTTTATTTTATGTTTTAATTATTTATCTATTTGAAATCTTTTTTTGCTTATAACATATTTCATAAAATATTTTGTAAGTACTAAAATTTAAATTTGTGAAAAGCTTTCTTTTTGTGCAACAATTATTCATAGATTGAAGTTATTAACCTTTTTAATATCAAAAATTACCAAGTTCAGATTTAATATGATAATTATACTTTTTGTTTATTTTGAATATTAGATTTCTCTACTTTTAAAGCTTTTCTTTCATTAAATACATAAAAATATTTTTTTTATGGAAAAGACCTAAAAATATTAAGTATTGTGAGTAAATGTTATAAAGAAGCTTTTTTTCATTTAATTTTGAATCAAAGTTTGTCTACTGTATGTATTAGTGAATATATTAGATTTAACGAACTATGATCTTAATTAATATTATTGTTAACATTATAGAGTAAAATCAAAAAGCGATCATGGGTTCTTCATGAGTGCATGGAAAGAGTTCCAGAAAGTTTTGAGGCAACGAAAGAATTATTGCATTATGGTCTACAAGGAACAGATTTAAAGGCTCTTATAGCTATTGGTAGAGGAGAAGATCAAGGAAGGTAGTCATTATTCCTTGAAGATTTCCATTACATTTCTGCTCATTTATTTATTTGATGAAAGCTTCAAAAATGATCATAAAAGTCAACCTGTATCCTTTCATTTTTAACTTAAAAAATTAGAAATCTTTAAACTGATTTTCAAAATTATAAATCTTTAGTTTTTAAGAAACTTTATAAAAACATAAGAAAATTTTTTGACATGCATAATAAGTATTGTATATTTATAGTTAGAGTTTTTCGCTATCATATATATCAGTGGCAGAGTTAATAAAAATAATAATATAAATATTTTACCAGTAATCTTAAAATAGTAAAAAATATCACAGCTTTTTTTAATTTTTATATCAAATTTAAAAATAATGAAGATTTATTCGGTTTCCACTTCTAATTTGACTAACTAAAAAAATTTTAATAATTGCAAAAAATCTATAAGTTTATAAAAGATTTGAAATTCATGCAAGATTTGCTGTGTTTAATGATAGAAACTTTTTTAAATTTTGTTTCAATCTTCAAATTTTTAGAATTTTTAGAATCATCTTTTATTATTCATCTAAATCAATAATTTTGTTAAAATTTTGTATTGTAATAATTATATATTATTCAGCCCAGTTAATGGAATATAAATATTTGTATTCGAAATTCACCTTCAATCTTTGTATTCTGCTGAAAAGAGCAACATATATTCAATAATATTTTCATAAGAGTTTTCAGTTTAATTTTACACAGAAGATAAACAAGGTTAATAGTTTGGAATGTATCAAAAGAATACAAAATTAAGTAGTTTTATATTTACATTAAGCTTTGCTAAACAGGGATTTGAAATATAGTGATTTATTTTTATAATTACAAGAATACTTTATTTTTATAAGTTACTGTGAAAAGCTTTTGAAAAATGAAAGATTTTGGAAATGTAAATTAAGTTATTGCGTTTAATATAGTTTCTTTTGACAGGTTTACGAGAAAATTAGCTTTTGTTGTGAAAAAAGCAACAAATTATTTCTTAAGAAAGCAGTATTGCATAATAGAATTATCTTTTCATATTTTAAATTCAATAACAATTTTATAAAATAGTTTATAAATTTAAATCTCAATTAGTTTATTGTTGAATATGTTCCTGTACTCAAATAAGTGATCAAAAGCATAGAAATTTTTGATAAAAGGTAGTGAGTTGTGTTATTTATTCGTTAAAAGCTAATAAATATGTAGATTTTCCAATAATTTTTAATTACTGATAAAAGGAAATTAATAACTTAGCATGTAAGGATGATTAATGACATAAAAATTGTTACAGAGTTGCACTTATGCATAAAAAAATCATTTTTGTATTCAATCAATCAAAATTAATTTTTACCAACTATATATTATATTTGAATAATTTTACATGTAAAAATAGAAAATGGTTTTTGTTGATATAGTAATTTGTATATGCTTAGCATTTATATTTTATAAAATCTGCTTTATTCTACTTTACACATTAAATTTATTTAAATAATAGATATTAAAAGTTTGATGTTAAAAAGTACCTTTTGTGTAATTATAAAGTGATTTTGAGTTATTAATTATTAATTATAATAACTTTAAAAGCTCTTTATAATTACACAAAAGGTACTTTTTAACAACAAACTTTTAATTAGTTTTTGAGATTTTAATAAATTACAAATTGTTAATAGCATTTCATGCAAATAAACTAAGTTCAGCACAAATCTAGTCAGTCTAAACAGTTGATTAAAAATAACAAAGGAAAAATGCAATTCTGTTTTTAAAAATTTCATTCAAGAACTACAAATTTTTAATATAAAGAATATGATTTCAGTAGTATAAAAAAGAAACTAGGCATTTGATGCAAATAAGCTTTATTTTTCAGAAAAATAAGTGTTATTTATTTGACATCCATCGTAATTTAAATATATCTTTTGTGCTGATCAGGGAATGTTACCATGAGGGAAATATACTGAGATTGTTTCCTGATCAACAACTAAAAAGGAACTAAAAAAAATTAAAATTGTCTAGTTCATTTTCACGAAATCAAAATGTCTCACTTGTTTAGATTATTAGCACTGTGAATTTTGTGTTTGTTTTGAGTGAAGTAAATGATATTTGCAATCCTAGTGCAGATTTTCAAAATAATTGTTAGAATATTCTTGTAATACAACTAAAATTCTGAATTATTGTATAATCACATATTAAAATTAATATCAAAAGTAGCTAATTTATTTATTTGGAATAATATATTATTAAAGTTTTTGGGTCCATTAGGTTCAATTTAAAAGAAATTATTTTTTTCCCTTTTTTTACTGTACCTAGGAATTGTTCTAAATGAAATAGCTTTGTGTGTGTGTTGCAGGCTTACTTGTACATGCATTCTTCTACCACTTTATTTTGTTTGACCGATAAAGAGCATTTAACACTTAATATTTATGTGTGTATATATGTATATATACACACTCAAAAAAATTTAGAGCATTTATTATATTATTCATTTTGTCTAAACTGCTATTCCTACTCTTGTCTAAAACTTATTTGTTAGAAGCATATCTTTATAATATGCATATTTTTATAGGTTTATACTATGTACAGATTATGATGATTTTGATGATGAATATGAAGCCTCTTATGCTTACAATATTCATTCAGAAATTGGCGATGTGTATGAGGTGAAAAGGATTCAACAGCAGAAAAAGAGAACAGAAATGTTGAAAAAGATTAATTTTAAAAAGTAATTATTGGTTATAGTGTAATTAATTTTTTTCACTATAGGTTTGTGATAGTTATCAATTTTGAATATCAATACATGTATCATTTTGCAGGCTTACATTAGAACAGAAGCAGTTATGTCAATGTCGTTTAAAACTTCTGGCTTATATTGATAGACTGACTACTTATGAGGTATTTTTTAAAGTATTCTTTTAGTCTCCCATTTTTTTAATTCTATATTTCTAACTATCCTATGAACATTTTTCTAATTAAAATTTATTTTGTTTTAATTTAAATGAGCTCCTGTAAATTTTGAAAAGTTTTCGTACAAAGGAAATTGGTATATATAAATATAAACCACTTATAAATTTATTATATTTTTTATTTAAAAACTTTTCATTTAATAAATATTACTTTATAAATAGTTTTTAAATTAAAAATTTTCTGCTAATATCGTCACAAATTATATTCTTAATATCAACATGTATCATTGCATATTGAAACACCCTAATATTTTCATAATAAAATCTTGTTATACAATTTTACTTTTTTAGATTATTCTGGGTGGTCCTGTAGCTGCTCATCAACACTTCGATCATAATTTCTTCAAACATTTTCGATCTCAGTGTGGTTTTGAAGCAGCTGTTCAGTTTGCCTGCAACTCAAATTGGGAGGCAGTGGCAACCCTTTTCACTCATATGGGTGCAGAAACTTTACCCCATCGCTTAACAATACTAAGTTACTTTCCTGAGATGACTTCACCTATAGATTATCAATCTCTATTACCTTTGTTTAAGTGAGCTTTTTAAACCTATGTATTATGATAAAAAATATTAATTGATTCCCACTTATTTTTTACAATAGATTAACAAAATTATTTTACACCACTAAATTATTTAACTAAAATTTAATACTAATTTAAATATTTTTAAAGACATAAATCTTCAAAAAAGTTTAGATAATTATTAATTTTTGCTAAATAAGTTAGTTATATAAAATAATCTTGCTTTTATGATACAAAGTGTTTTATATAACTTACATTTATGATGATTTATTCAGGTAATGATTTTAATACATATATTATTGCTAAAATTTGTAATTATTTGTTCCTTGAATTAAATTTCCATTATATAGTAAATGAATATTTGTAATACATAATAATATTGAAATTTATACTAATTTTGTATTTTATTAAACAGAAATTATGTGAGAATAGTCAAAAATTTTTATTTTCAATTTTTTTAATTTTAAGTTCTATATTTTCTGTAGTGATTTAGATATGGTGTATTATCCTTGGCATGAACAAGACTTACGAGAATCAGACTGGTGTGAAACAAAGTTTGAAAAGTAAGTGAATTTAGTGCGTACATTCTAAAAAGTGAGGCTTTTATTTTACTAAAGTTTCAATTGCTATTTTAAATGTGAAATAATTTTATTAAGTGTTTTCTCTCTTTTCCTTAATTTATGTTCTTTGCAGTTTTGATACTTTAAAAAAATTACATAAAATCTTTACAGCATAATATATATATATATATATATATATATATATATATATATGTATATGTATATATATATATATATATATATATATATATATATATATATATGTGTGTGTGTATATGTATATATGTATATGTATATATATATATATATATATATATATATATATATATATATATATGTGTGTATATGTATATATGTATATGTATATATATATATATATATATATATATATATATATATATATATGTATATATATATATATATATATATATATATATATATATATATATATATATATGTATATATATATATATGTATATATATATGTATATATATATATATGTATATATATATATGTATATGTATATATATATATGTATATGTATATATATATATATATATATATATATATATATATATATATATATATATATATATATATATATATATATATATATATATATATATATATATATATATATATATATATATATATATATGTATATATATATATATATATATATATATATATATATATATATATATATATATATATATATATATATATATATATATATATATATATATATATGTATATATATATATATATATATATATATGTATATATATATATATATCAAATCATTATAGTTTGATATGAGAATTATCCTTTTTTCTGAATTTAAGCACAACATGAGAGCACAACAATTAGAAAAATTAGCTACCAACACAATAATTTTTATAATGGGTTATTTATTACATTTTAAGAATATATGAAATTTGATTTCAGTTTTTCCTATTTATTTTCACACGTATTACTTTGTTAACTATTATACTTTAATGTTGTATATTTCACTAATATTTATGTTGTGCATTTAAATGTTATTCATTTCTCTTATAATATTTAAACAGTCTTTATCCTTCTTTTTCTTTACTATAAATTAATTGCATAAAGTTATCAATAGATTGACCACACTTTATTTTTAGCAATTTTGTTCTTATATATAACTTCATTATATATGCGTTTTGTAATACTTATTTTATTATTTTAAACATTTAATTAAATTATTTGAATAGAATATATTATAATGTTAATTATTTTACAAATTATAATAATGGTCAATTGAAATAATATTGAAAAGCAAAGTTAATTAATTTATATTACACTGAATTCTCTCAAAATTGATAAGATTTGAATTTAAACTTTATTTTTTCAAATTTATTATTTTTTTATAAATTGCGTGTATTGTAAAATAAAGATAAAATAATTATAAATATATTTAGGTTTGTTGCTCCTGATGAATATGTTCAAGATTTTTATGATAAAAACCAAGAGCTCATTAAGTACAGGTAAATGTTTCTTAATAAAATTTTTATTATTCAGACAAAATTTTTAAAGTAATTTTTTCTGTTTAACTATGCACTACTCCTGTAAAAACTATTAAATAATTTCATTCTATGAGAAATAGATAATGCAAAAAATATAAAATTTATTGACATTGTAATATAATATAGGATTTTTAAATAGACTATTATTAAAAGTATTCAATTTTTAAAAGTTATATTACTCCTTAACTTATTGCATATCATAAAATATACAGTAAATTAAAAATGTAATTTTTTTGATAATATGCTTTACTTTAATAAATGTTAAGCATGTTTCACAACATAAGATACTACAAAAATTCTGAAAAAAAAATTAGGTTTTTATTAAAACAAAATTAAGTAGATTTTTATGTGTAAAAAAGGAAATTTTGGAAAAGATTTTACAGCATAAGCAGTTGATCACAGTAAAAATTTTTACACAGACTTTGCAATGTATAATATTTTATTTAAACCATTTGACAGACATTTTAAAGTTAAAAGTTAGAGACAGTTCTGCTGTATAATTTCACTCAGATTTTGTTAGCATATTCTTTGTAATTTTTTCCAAAGAAACCTTAAAATGAATTTATGATGCCTGTACAGTTATCTTCTCCAAACATATGAGTTTTTGTATGTAAACAAACATTGTTTTCTATTCACAATAAGTCTAAGTTTTCCCCTATTATTTTACAAGAAATTGATATTTATTAAAAAACATTTTATTCAATGTTTTTGAAAGTTGTGATTGTATTCAAATAATTATCATTTTTTTTTTAAATTTATAATATAATTATAATTTTATTATTATTATTTTTTTTGAAAATGTAAATAGTATTTGTTGTGTATACAAAATGTACTAAACATATTTATGTTTACAATTATTTCCTGATAATAGATTTTTTATTAATGCTTTTATCTATAATTTCATTATTTATTACTGAATTTTTCATTTTTCTTTTCTTAATTAGATATTATTTACTTTTTCCATGTATGATGTAATATATTTTCTTTCTAAGATTTTGCTCGTTTTTATATTAGATAAATTTTATCTTTTCATTTTTTAATCGCAAAGAAATTTTAGTATCGAAAAAGAATTGATTTATTTCGTAATTTGTTTTGACTTTCTTTTATTTGTAAAACTTGAAATTTATTCCATAGAACTTCTGGTGGATGTTATCTTAAATTTCGTTTTGTACTTATTTAGTATTTATGTTTGATGTATATTTGATGTATACCTGACTACTATCATTAAGAAATGGAATACTTGTTTCATTTGAAAGTATATGTAATTCATATTTAGATTAAGTATAAGTACATAACTTAAATAAAAATAAAATTTATAATTTTTCATTTTCGAACTTAATCCAGACAGTTTCATTTGACTTCTGAACTTGTAACACAATGGTTTATAGACAGAGCAAAAGAAATAGAAGGAAGGACTGGCTTAGTTGATAATGCTCTTCAACTGTTAAAGCTTGGCATGCAGAGAAATGTACAGGTAAATTACCATAAATCCCAGTGTCTAACAAAAATATTGAATTTAAAAAAAATGAGATATAAATTTATGCATATATTTTATATTCTAGACTTGAAAATGGCAAATTAAAAAATATAAAATAAAATAAGATTTCTTCATGTACTGAATAGTGCTTACTAAACAAACAGCATAACGTTTAGAATGATTATAAGTAGAACGATCTTCATAAAGAACTTAAATTGTCTTATTAATTAGGGTTCATACAACTCCTAAAAACTCTTTGAAACTCCTGGAATTTGAAAAATAGTTTGAGGGTCTTTGAAACTCCTAGAATCCTGACTACTTGAAAATCAGGAATTATTCTTGAAATTTTAACTTACCTTGGTGCATTTATTTTAGTTAGAAAATATTGTGTTTTCAGAGTTTTTTGTTTTAATATTTTAAAATTTTCAATAAATTGTATAATAACCTAATTTAGTATTAAATTTTAATGTTACCACTAAATGGTGGTGTGATTGATATTTGATTATTGTATTTATAACTGTTGACTTAAATAAAGATCCGGTTCAGCCACAATAACTTCAGGAGATCCAGTTTAGAGAAGATCAGATGTAATATTCAGATTTATGTGTGTGAAGAGAGTTATCACCGATAAGATCATCATGTGCTGAAATCAGGCTGATGGTCTTAATTTATTTTTTCTATTTGTTTCTATGTTCTTTATATTGTATAAAATTGTAAATATTGTTTTCTATATATAAAATTTTTCAGTTAAAATATACTTTCTATATTTTTCTTTTTGAAAATTGTGTATAATTTCAGTGAACCAGGTTAAATTTGTTTATCAATGAAATAAAGACTGATATAAATTATTTAATATGCCTGGTAGAAAGTGTCTTTTAAATGACCAGTGGAATCTGGTAAAGCCATACAAAGATTGACCTTTGTGGTTCAGAAAAAAGAAAGAATTTTGTAATTTTGTTGAAAAGTTTCATCATAACCTAAACAGCAAGAAAAACCACTGATAATAGAAAGAAATAGAAAAGCACTTGAAAAATTTGATGAATGAAAAATTAAGAAGTTTTGAAAGATGACATAAATGAACTTAAAAAATGTACATTAGGGCTTGTTGAGGAAGCTAAAAGAACTGGTAAGAACTGGAAGCAAAATCAAACATGTGTCGCTGTGGTGCTTCAGAAAAGCAACAATTATTAATTATGAATTGAAAGCAAACGCTTTATAGGTGGAAAGTTAGCATTTTCTAACAGCAGTATTTTATATTTATAAAGAACCAAGAAATATTTAAATCTATTGAATGTTTAAAGAAATAGAAAAGTCTAGAATATGAATTTGAGATTATGTGTATAGTTGTAAAAGAGTTTGGGAGTAAACAGAAGAAAAATTTAGAATAGTTTTTATTTAAATAGTAATTGGGAAAAAAGTTATTCTGGAAACTTTATCTAATAGTTGTATTTGTTTTCAGTAAGCATATTTATGTTTGAAAATAGATTGTGTGTGTGTGTTATACTCTTGAAATACTCAATATATTAATAGAAATCTATTGAAGATGTTTAAAAACTCTAAAATTATCCATAATTTTATGCAAATTATTTTTCAGTAATGTAAAGAATATTGGTTATTTAAATGAATTTTTTTTCAGTTATAGCTGTAAATTCATTGAAGGCTTTTGAAGTAATCAATAAATATAATTCTAATTTAAGTAAAAAATTTTCTCATTAATTTTTGTAATTATTTATTTTAATGCTGATAAAAGCAGAGGTGCCCAATGACATACAAACCCAACTCTAAGAAGAAGAAAAAGAATTATTTATTTCCATTTTTTACTTATATAATTGAAAAATGTTGCATATACATAATTATTTGGATATTTAGTTTATGTATTTATAAAAATTTACAGGAGGTATCGACATTCATGGTAAATAATTTAAAATAAAATAAATTATTTAACATGCATGTCCATATCGCCTGGAAATTTTTGATTTGTCTTCTTGAAAACTCCTGAATTTGATTCCTGGAAATCTGTATGAATCCTGATTATTGGATAACAAAAGAAAATTATTTTCGTCTTTCATTATCTTTCAGCATATCATCAAAGTATGTCATCTTTACCTCCTTTGTCACTCTGATCTATAAATAATCAGTTTCTTTTCTATTTAGATTATACTATATATTTAAATAAATTTTTAACTGTGCCAAATTTCATTTCATTTTCATACTATTATTAGGCACTCACTTATGACTCCTCATGACACATTTAACATTGTAAATTTTTTTCTTTTCAAATACCCATTCTAGCATCTGTATTTCACTATTGTTTTAATTTTTTTTGAATAATTTAGCGATAAATGCTTATAAAAGCTAAGCAAGTTAACATTTTGATTCTTCTATAAAAATTATTAATCAACTTCAGATAATGATTGTTTAATTCTTTGATAAGTTTTTGATATTATCCATTAAATGAGATCTGATCAAGTTTTTAATTGAAAGGCTTTCTAGATTTTTATTGTACATTATTATGATGATTCAAATGAACATTTCTTGTCCATAATTTATAAGATTTTTATCCATCTTCTTTTTCTCATGAACACGAATGAAAACACCATCTGTAAAATTAACTCTGATCATCTCTTTCTAGGAAACATAATAATAGGTTTTATTTTTATATTTTTTATACTATATTAATATTGGCCACGAATGTAATGGCATTGGCCTTTTTGTAACCTGTTATTTTTTTATAAGAACTATGTTTATTTTTCTTTCAAATTAATTGCTTTATTTCCTATCATGTTAAACATTACTAAAGTTTTATCACCATTTTCAATATAATAAATGATTTTTTTTTTTGCTTTTGTTGGTATACTTCTGTAAACTTGTATATTTGCATCTAAATCTTGGAGATTTTAGTAAAAGTTTTATTTTTTCAAAAAATTAAATTATTTTATGGCATAAAATTTTACTATGCACCAATATATAGTTGCTTTAATGTTTCCACATTTATTGCTGTACAAGGGAGCAACATCTTCCTTTTTCTACATTTAATCAATTTTTTTAGATTCCAGTTTGCAACACTTTTTGGGAATAATTTTTTGTTATTCTTTTATGCTAAGTATATTTATTTTTTAATATGCTATTATTGCAATTTTATTTTTTTCGTATTTATATATGAAGCTTTCACCAACACTATCTTTCATCTCCCCCTGAAATCAAACACAATATTTTTGTACACATATGCATTGAATACAATCAACACTATTTACCAAATTATTTATTTCCTTAAACGATTCCTTCCATTCACATTGTTACTTATGTCTTTTGTGAATTCAATAGCTATATTGTAAATAGTTTTTAATTTGTTGAATTCACATTTTTATAATAATTGACTCTGCTTTAATCCACATTTAATAAATTTTGCTGTTAAAATTTTATATAACAGTAGATTGAAAAAATTTGATAATTCTGAAAAATTAACAGAAATGAAGAGTGCTACCTAGATAGCAGTAAATGTCACTCATTAATTTTTAAAAGAGTGCCTAGTTCTTCCTTTATTGATAACCTCACATGACATACATTCTAGTTTGTGTTATTATAGTATATTGTATACAAAATGAAGAAATAAAAATTCTAACCTCTAATATATGATTTAACTCGTTTTGGATTTGTTTTACAGGGACTGGAACCATTGTATGATGACCTTAAAACATTAGATATTTTAATTTACAACTGTGGTATAAAAAGAGATCTCAGTTTAATTGAATATCAAGAGCTTAGTGATTTTGAAAAAGTGAAACTCATAATGTCAACAGTAAGCCTATTTCTTTAATATATGTGCACATTATTCTTTGTAAAATGGATGAG
The DNA here is from genome assembly GCA_037975125.1 of Latrodectus hesperus. NCBI lineage: Eukaryota > Metazoa > Arthropoda > Arachnida > Araneae > Theridiidae > Latrodectus > Latrodectus hesperus. The sequence goes on from CM075855.1 coordinate 40,432,299, forward strand.
CTTGCATAAATGTGTAGATAGGCAATGTTTTATGAAATTTTAATGCATGTGTCCATTAGAAAAAGAATTTTATTTCTAAAATGATATATGATTTCATAAATTGTTTTAGTAATGATTTATTCTATCATGTAATTTAATTTATCTTTAATTATTGTTGCATTTTAATATTTTTAAAATTTTACACCTCTTATACAATCATCATTTTAAAATTAGTTTGAGCTATAATTCATGTGTATATGCGTTTAAGTTCACCGGACAAAAATTAATCATTAGGAATTTCACAGATTGTATAGGAGTCAAACCACATGCTCTATGTAATGATAAAGTAATTGCTTTTACAATTAGGCAATTTAACTTAAAACAGAAATTGTTCTTAAAGATTAGTAGAGGTAAGGGTGTAATGGAATGTTTGTGTTTGACCACATCCATATTTATATGGTTGAGAAAGCTGTTCAATTTGTTTGTATTTTGCAATAGACTAATATGTACATCAGTGGCCATAAAACAATGTCAGAGATATGGTTAGAAATAGATCAGGATTGACAGAGATTGAAGATAAGATTTGGTTCGTGAATCAAAATAGTTTCCAAACTGGATATGGGTTGCTGCAGTTAGTCGACGAAAATGTGCAGAATACAATTAACATTTAGAACCAAGTAACACATTCAGCTACATGTCACATAGCCACATTCAGCTGCATGTCTTCATTAAGCTCTACACTGAATGTGGGCCGCTGTTTTTGATTAGAGGAATATGATGTGGTTTGAGTCATATTTTTATAGTTATTCATATGACAAAATAAAACATTTCATATTCAACATGTGTAGGATTATATCCAAGATATGTTCTTGGTGTTTTGGAAGGTGATTTTTCTCATTATAGATTTTACCTACGCACGATACAGTAACTAACATTATCCAGTCTGTCTATTTGAGCTATATTGTCTTTCTAGATGATCAAGTACTGCCTTTTTATCAACATTTGCATGATGAGTATTCTGTCGATATCCTGTATAATTCATGCAATGTTAACTGATTTTGTGAAACTCATAGTCCAATTATATCTCTACTGACTCACAAAATCTCCTGCCTTGAAGCCTATAAAAATGTATGGAACATGTTCAAACTGTGTGGATTAAATATCAAAATTGATAATTCTGCAATTTGAAGGATTTGTGCATTCAAATCTTCATTGAGTGGTTTAAACTGAATGTAACTTATATCTGAAAAAAACTTTGATTCTATTTCTAAACTAATCCATATTGTTAACCAGTTCAGAGGCTGAAGTACATGCTATTAAATGATATTTTTCATGGTTTTTTAGGAGTGGCTAATATTTTATCCAGTTAGTATATGTATATGTGTATATATCAATGTATGTGTATCTGCATGCATATACATAGGTGATAAATTGATAAATTTTGTATCACTGTCCAAAGCACTAGTAATATTTAAAAAATTAATAGTTTTTAACATCCAATCTACATGGTTAACTATCTAAAGATGAAAAAGAGAATAATTAAAAATACTTTTGTTCTCTTCGTAACATAAGGGTAAAAGAACATTTTAATCCGTTTGTAAAACTGCTATTCAATAAAATAACTACAGTTATGATATACTTAGGTTATGAATGGTAATTAGTATCAGAGGAATCTTAATAATTATGAGTTCTTAAATTTCAATTTAGTTAATGCATCAAATTATGTTATACATGTGATATTGATTAAGATGGCTGAACAAAGAAAATCATGTCTATTGGGTTGAAAAATAGCAATTAACTACATAATTACGTGTTATACAGTTCCATTTAACTAATTTTTAGTGATATTTGTATATTAAAAATTACCTTGTCTTTTAAAACTGCAGATTCCTGAAAATTTTCTGATAAATTCTTCATTGCCCAAGGCTCTCTGTCAGCTTTTATCATCTAGATCTATTATATGCAAAGTTCCTTCAACGATTTACTCCAAAGTCCAATAACCATCTCTCAACTCTATATATCAATCTAGTTCTTGGTTTTCCTCTCCTTCCCTTTCCTTTTGGTGTTTGAAAAGTTACTTTTCTAACAGGTTTTATTGTCATACCGATAGATATGCCCTAGCCACCTTATTTGTGAGGCATTGATAACTTTGACTATGTTGGGCTCTCTGTATTTCAATTGGAGCTCATGGCTATGTTGGATTTTCCATATTCCATTTTCTCTAATTCTCTAATTGCTCCAAAAATTTTCTCAAAATCTTTCTCACAAAATTCATCAACTTCTCTTCATTTTTGTTAATTGTCCAGCATTCACTGACATATGGAACTATTGGTCATACTAGTGTTTTATCTATTTGTACTTTCATTTTACTGCTTATGTATTTATATTTAAGCTGGTTTTGTAAGCCATGATAACATTTATTAGCCATGTTGATACCCTATTTAATTTTAATTTTTGTGTCATTATTTATATCAACAATAGTACCTAGGTATTTAAACTAAGTTACTTATTCAAACTCATATTCATTAATTTTCAGTGGTTATAGATTTGAGATTCTGTTTGTTACTGTCATGAATTTGGTTTTTTCCTCATTCACTATTAATCCTATGTTTTATGCTGCTGTCTTAAGTGCACAGAAGGCTTCCACTGTAGATGCTTTAGTTCTTCCCACGATATCAATATCATCTGGTAAGGCTAGCAGATGTACGGATTTACCAAACATTATCTTACTAGTTTGTATACCAGAATCTCTGATTGCCTTCTCTAGGGCTAAAATTATTGTTACAGAACAAATTTAAGATAATCCTACAGTTAAAAAAACCTGAACCTCAGATTTTGCAATTGAAAACCATATGTAAAAATGAAAAAATATGATTTATTATTTGATTTCTGGTAAAGCATAACCGGAACAATTGTTAAAACTATTTGTTTGTATTATTGGAATATGTTATAGCTAAGTTATTTTATAATACTATGCAGTAAATGAGCATGTTTTTGGCCTTTGGGAAAGGATTTATGTAAAAACTATTGTTCAACCAAAATGTTGCTGCAAACCTTAGTCTTAAACAATTAATTTTGCAGAGTGTTACTAAAACTTGCAACTAGAATTTTTTGTTGCCCAAATTAGCAGCCCTAGGAAAATATGCTTTATCAGTGCAAAATATTCTTAAGTCAATTATTATTTATCTGTAAGTATAAGAAATGTCTAAATAATGGTATGTTATTTTGAGAATGCTTGTTACTTTATCACTTGATTATAGTTTAAAATTAATGACATTTGATGATAATACTTAATAAGTTGCCAAGGATCGCGGTATGATGCCTCTTCATACAATTTTTTTATATCTTCTATTACTTAAACCTTACTGTTTCCTACTTCCTTTTGACTGTTTTATCGAATAATAGACATTATGATCTTCAATTATTGGATTGTCATAGCTTTTAAACTATGTGTTATTCAAACCAAGTAGTTTCCCATTTGTTTGAAGTGTTGAATCATTTTTTGCATGCCATATACTATTAGGGAACTAATATACTTTTCTTTCAAGTGTTTGTAATTACAAAGACTACCAACAATATTTTTGCCATTATTGTATTAAAATATAAATTATGAAGCATAAACAAATAATATATAAGTGTCTGTATGAAAGAAGTTGTCAGTCCAAAATATGTCATATTTTGTGTGTAGTTTGTCTCTACAAAGATAAAGAAATCTAAAGTATTATGGAAAATCCATTAAAAAATCAACAATAAGAAAAAATGAGGTATAAAGCAAAATCCAAAATAGTTTTACATGGTAAAATATTATTGTTTATCTTATTACTCTGAAAATATATCTTCTTGATAAATTCCAGATGAAATCATTAAAACATTTCTAAATTAACTGTAGAAAATAACATTTTACAAAACATTAAATTCTTATGTATAAAAACCATCTTATGCATAAAAACCATGGGTGGAAGACAATATTAATTGGAAAAGTTTCTAATTTTCTAATGAAAAATGCTTTAATTTAAAAAGACATGACAATTTTAATCTCTTGGTAACTTATGGAAAGAAATGGTGCTGGTTTTCTAGCCTCTTCAAAAAGGCTATATTATGTTTTGTGTGGAAATCTGTACAAGTTGAGGAACTAATTTGGTCCAGATTTCAAAAACCCTGCATTTTACATAAATTACATTACACCTAATATTTACATAAAATTGTTATTTCACTGTTTGCATATTTGCATCCTATGTAAAGTTTCCCTCTCATCATTCCAATCGTATTCCATTAAAATGAGCCATCTTCCTACTCTTCTAAAATTTCAAAAAATGATTGAACCAAATATAGTAAAATTTTTTAATTGGCTATTAAATTCTCCTGACTTGAATGAGCAAATTTTTGAGATGTTGTCACGGGAAAAATTTATTATAACGGGAAGCAACATTAGATGATCTTGTAACTTTATTCATAATGTATGAATTGAGTTGTGTGTACATTAGAAGGCTCAGCAAAAAGTATTCCAAATAGGCTGGTACAATGTCTACAAAAAACAATGATACAATATATTAATTCTTTTCACAAAACCCCATTTAAATCTTAGATATTCTTTTTATTTTTATAATTGTGGACCCTTTACATTGCTTGATTTATTTTTATAAAGTATATTTTAAAGGAAACAATATTGTTATGATTTTAAATGTGATTTTGGAAACTTAACCATAGTTTGACTTTTCAGTAAAATTTAAAACTAATCCCTGGCCTTACAGTTATGAAACACTGTGTATAAATTGCTGTGCATTGAATCTAATTTCTATTTCCCAATAAAATTGATTTAACCTGTATATAAATTAATCAATTTATTATATACTAATTGAATATACATTTCAATTAAAAAATGTTTAAATATTTCAAGATAATGTAATCAATTTCTTATATATTCTTTTATGATGAACTCTCAGAATTAAATTGGTAAAATCAATTAAGTATTACAAATGTTAAAAAATTGTTTTTTTGTAGATGCCACCCGCCAACTCCAACAGTTTTTCTAATTTTCATTACATGAATAAAAATTAGGTTAAAAAATCTTTGATTTGATTTATTTTTATTATTACATAATAATAATAGCTTTTTTAAAAGCCAATGTCTCATTTTAATAAAAACTATACATTATTTTAATTTATTACTTTTAACTATAAAACTATACATAAATAGTTTGTAATACTTAAAGAAAAAAAACTATTTTCTAAAAATGTTTTACTTTTTGGGATGTTGCATAAGTAATATTTAAGTTTTTAATAAGAAAGGAAATGTTTTAATATTAAACCTGCAGAAGACTAGCATAAATAAAGTTTTAAATAATATTAAAGTATAAAATGTTACAGTTATTTAAAATATAAGATTTAATTAGAAGTTCGAAGGTTAAACTTATAATTATAAAATTTTTATTTATTTTTTAGAATGTTTACACTCATGATTCATTTTTTTTATATCTAAATTATGATGATTTCCATAAAATGTCATAAAGTTCTTATTTCTGAGAAAAATTGTTCATGGCTCAGTGTCAATGTAATAGATTGTTCAGTGAATGAGTAAAAATAAAGCAAATAAAGAAATATTGTAGTCTTTTCTATATTTTGTATGAGAAAAAAATGTAAAAATTATTTGGTATGTTTAAATAATGGAATGGTTTAACAGAATTATAAATACATCAAATTTATATTTATTACATTTTCTATAATTTTATTACTTTTTGTATAGAATTTCTACAGTAATAAAAAGAAATTATTTTACAATTTTTTATTAAATGACATAATGAACATTTCATAAATCTATTCTGTTTTATTAACATAATATGATGAAGTTCAATGAACTAACATTAGTATTAAAATATTATGTAAATGTAATTTTATATATTTTTATATTTTCAGACATCAGTGGATACTTTCATCAAGCATATGCAACAATGGTTGATTCCCTTCTTGAAACAACTTGAGAAGTATAATTCTGGATCAGGAAAATCTCTCTTAAAGAATTATATTTTGTCTATTTCTAAAAATGATCTTAGCTATTGTAGAATGTTGTTGGAAACTTCTAAAGCAGAAGTAATTTACTATTATGAAAATTTTTCCCCAATTTCAACTTTTCAAAAAATGTGCTGAGAACTGGAATGTTTGTTTATGAATTATGTTTTGCAAACATTTATTGCTTTATTAAACTTTCATTATTCAACTTCAGGCATGCTTGTGATAATCATAAAATTAATAATATTGCTTGCAAAATTATGAGACATTAATTTTTACCATATTTTAACTAATACTAATTGCTTTATTAATTTTATTTCTAAATTTCTAAATATTATTTTTTAAAAAATATTTTAATGTTTATTTTGATTATACAAATTGTAATCATTTCCCTCATAATTTTTAATGTAAGAACTGTAATAAATAGTTTTTATTTTGCATGATAAAATTATTAATTTAATTATATATTTTATTATTGATTTCCATTAAGTCTCATTTATACAAAAGTCAGTCATATCTAAATTCATCAAGTAATTTACATATTTGTGGCAATCTTAATATTTTATTGATTATCAAATTAACATTGTAAATATGTTTATTCAAAAAGAATTAGAATGAGTGTCTATAGAATATATTTTCATATTTAGTTATTCGATATTAAGATGGGTTTATATTAACAACATTAAAGTTTAGATAGACCAAAAAGTTTATATTTCTTATTAGTGAACTTCCGATATGCTATTTTTGTTGCAGGGAAAATATAAAGCCAGTAATTGACTTCACTATAAACATGAACATTATTGTGCATTGTGACTGTCGCGGTATAAATCCTGACTCTTAGATTATTAATTTGTTCCTATAAATGATACCCTTTATGAAATGTCAGTGTAAAAAGTTCAGAAATATTTTATCAAATGATCTATATAACCAAAGACTTGGCCCAATTTAATTTTCTGCAAAATATTTACACAGATCATGCAGAAAAATTGTTTAATCTTGAAAAGAAAATCACACATAATTAGTGATATTTACAAATAAACAACTATTTAAAAAAATTATCTTTGAAAGATTTCACAATGTAAAAATCTGTTATCATCTTGTAAATAAACGATTATTTTCATTACTGTACACTTTATGAAATATTAATTTTGTCGAATATTTTATTAATAATCTATATATAAGAATTGGCACATTTTTAAATTTCCATTAATATATATATATATATATACATATATATATATATATATATATATATATATATATATATATATATATATATATATATATATGAAAACTAAAATCTGTAATATTTTGGTTCATTTCCTTAAGAACTATATTTAATTATCAATGTATATATTCATTGTAAAAATAAGGAAATAATTACTTACAATATTTGATTATTCTAGAGCAGTAGGTTTATTTTACAAAAATATAATTATCTTATTGACACATTTATCTTTATTATCACTTATTGTGTTCAATTTATCAGTGTAATCAAATGGTGTGAAAGTTGAGGGCAGAGATTGTGTTTATATTGACTAAATGACCATTTTTATTCACAGGGAAAATATTAAACATTTTTTATGCTGTGTAACATATAACAGCTGCAGATTGTTTTCAGGCATTTAAACATTTGCTGTCAGCCTTCTAGGTGGTTTTCTTATGGACAGTGAGTCAATCTGTTATTGAAAGAAAAAAAAATCCAAAAATTTTTTTTTTCTAAATACTCATTCCAACATATGAACATGTTAAAAAAGCACAGCACCCATCTCCTATTGTTAAACAGTCACTGGGATTAAACCCAAGATATTGCATTTCAAAGTGAAAGACACTAATACCAGATTATATAAATTTAAAAGTCAAATGAAGTTTTGAAATAATGTTTGTATTTTTTATCTGCATCAGCTGATCAGGATTCAGGAAAATTGAGTTCAAAATTAATATAGCTTATGGTATATATTGATTTTATAGAATTATTTGTTGAAATTTTCTTTAAATGTGCAGTATACTGAACTTAAGAATTTCATACTGAGATGTTAGTTGTAGCCATGTTAAATACTTTTATGCAAAATTAATTGATTCTATATTTTGCTTAAACAATGAGAAAAAGACAATTGTTAAGTACTAAAATCTCCATATTTATTTTCAGACCTTATCACTCATGTCGGAATTCGATGATCTTGTATCATTGGGACTTGACTGTACTTACAATTGTGAAAGGTGAATATTGTTCTTATAATATTGATTAAGCAATTTCAAATAGGAAAATATAAGCAATTAAGTCAAAGTGCCATATTTCAATTTTCATTTATTATTTAAAAATTTTTTTGAAAAAAATTATAATTTTTATATCAATTTTGCTCTTTAAATTAAATTATACAACTCCAATTCTGCTGGTAACAAATATCCGTGTTGATAATATGTATATATGATGGAAAGCTTTGTTTTCTATCATATTGTATGATCAAATATAAAAATTGTATTCAAGTTATGCTTATTTCAGAGATAAAAATATTTTTCTATTTTGGTAATAACTTCTCTTTGCAGAAACACTTTAACTATGGGTCTGGGAAAGTTGGAGAACTTTTCTAAATTTGAAGAAGTATTGCTGGAATAGGTTGAGATCTAAATATTAAAATTTCCATAGTGTTTTATTCCATTGTTGCATTATAGTTGTTATGATGATTTGCTATATTTAGTAAAGTGAAGGGCTGTCAAAAAGATTTTGGTAGAAATTCTTATATCTTCCTTAGGACAGGCTAAATGCTATCAGTTTTGTGCAAAATGTTTTCTCAAAGCATCTTCTTATTTTCTTCTCTTCCCTATAAAAGAAACTTCAAATAAGAATTATAATTACACAATAGATTAATTTAATCTTGGTACTTGGGCTCTACATTAAACAATCATACACACACTGGTATATGCTGCCCTAGGTCATATGGAGAGTTTCTCAACTGTCTTTCATGTTGAAATCCTTATCATTTTCTTGTGCTGTAAAATTTGTTTTGATTAAAAAATGTCAGGGCTTATGTTTTTATACTTATTTAGACAGTTAAACATTTTTATATTTCTTTCAAAAAATTCTGTAATGTCTGAGCTTTTTTTTATCTTATGTATATGATGTCGAACTGATAGCTTAAAGTTAAACATTATTGCCTACAGTTCAGCAATTCATGAATTCAGCTCAAACCATGAGCATTAATGTTTGAAGTGTTTTGGTATCCGCTTTGGAGTATCTAGGATTGAATTATTTTGGATGAATGTTCATGTGCAAAAATCGATTATAAAATGACAAATCAAACAGAAATAATTAATATAATTTCTCTCTTTGGTTTGTGACAAATTTTATCTCAACTAGTTCTATGTAACTCTATATTTAACTTTATATTTCTATTGAATGAGATCTTCCATGCAAAGATTGAACTTAAAGCAAACAATTAAATGTTTGACACCATGTAGTGGATTGCTTATAAAGAAGCCATTGTAAGGTATTTTTAAACATCCACAATTTAATTTGTCTTTTAGAAGAATTATTCATATATAGTTAGCTGTATGTAGCACATGTCACAAGGGAGGAAGTCTGGAAAACTCCCTAGTACCCATCTAAGTAAATATGCATGAAGTGTAAATTCATGTTCAATTGTTTAACAATAGCTAAGATCGAATCTGCGACCTTATACAGAAAGCGATGACCTAGCTTTTAGCCATGGTGAGCCCAAACAACCAAATTCTTTAAATATATGGTTTTCAAAATAATAAAAGATTAGGACAAGTTATTGTACTTGTCTCTAAGAATCCACTAAAATTATTGAGTCTATTATTGATAGATTTAGGAAGGTAAAGTGCTTTAATTTGACATGATATTAAATAATAAATGCAAGCTATTTAATTTAGCCAGTGTTTCTGTAGTATCAAAAAAGTTGTCTGTGAAGGTCAATAAAAATAATATTAAATATATATATATGATTTTTATATGTCATTATACTCTTAAAAAGACTTTAAAAGTATAGTAAAAAGCAAATGTTACTGAGGTTATTTTTCTAAATGAAAACTTTTCTTATTTACTCTATGACTATGTTTTATTTCTTTCTATGAATATGCTTTATTTTTTTATGAATGTGACTTAGATCCTTTTTTGATCAAAACTAGCGAATTTCAGAAAGTTCATGTCAATTAAGTTTTACTTCAGCCAGAGACTTACTAGAAACTATTCCTTACTAGAAACTATTTTTGTAAGGGCGTAATAAAAAATCTGGTAGCAATGCTGGATTTTTTCTTGAATCATCCCACCCTCAAATTTGTATTCACTGCATCTTATTTATAGCATTCTTCTTTTATCTCATCAAATAATGTTGTGAAATGCAGTTATGATGCCAATTAATGACTTTAAATTAAAAATGGTGAGTGATTTATATAGAACTAGAAATTTATCCTGAATATAGCATTCAGAATCTAAAATATTTATTTTTTTGATATGAAGGAATGTTTTTATACTGTATAAAAATTTCATATTTAACTGCAAAAATGTTTTTGATCTTTATTATAATGTTCCAAGTTTATAATTCTGTTCAAATTTTAACACATATGAAAAAAATACTGTTTTTGATCATAATATTATGAAAAACAAAGCAATTAGTTATCTTTTGTATGACCTGCCTTTTATATTTTAAATAAGTATTATGGGAAAAATTTATCACAATTTTTATATAAAAATTTTAAATTTTTATGAATATATTATTGAAAGAGTTAAAAATTTACAGCTAAAATTTTATTTTTATTGAAATCTTCCAATATTATAGTTATGGAAATTTATAAACTTAAATTAAAATGATTTATAGGATATGAAAAAATTATTATGATTTATTGGATATTAATAATGTTGAAGAAAATTTCTATATTTCAATAATATTTAAGGAAATGGTGTAAATTTTCTATTTTTTACTATAAATGTTTTTTTTTATAAATTCTGCTTAATTTAGTATAGTTTTTCAAAATTTTGAGAATTTATCAATATTCTTTCTAATTTCAACTTATGAAGTTTAATAATATCTTTATAAGCAGTGAAGAAACTTTAAATGTAGTTCAATTGAATGAAAATTTTCTTAGTCTCCTCTCATTAAATTCCTATGTTAATCATTATTTAGAACAGATGAGCTGAAAAATGCTTTGGCTATTTATGAACTGTTATTATCACTTCCAGATATGTTTAACAGGTTAGTAGTAGTTTTCCTTATTGAATTTGCATTAGCTTTTATTCATTAACTAAGCAAATGTTAAACTCATGCAATAAAATATTTTTCTATTATAGTAATTAATTATTTAAATCAATTTTAGAGTGTGTGCACTTGCATGCAGACTTAAAATTTAAGTGTTATTTTTTGATAAAATTTCATTATTGCATATTTTTTGTCCATTACTGGCTAGAATAGAAATATTTTATGTATAGAAATGTATACACAACTTTATTAAATGGAAAGTATCTTGTTTATTTTAAAAAATATTCTAAATTTAAATAAAAATTAAAGTTGATCTGCTAGTTTCAGCTACTTTTGTCATATGTTGAAAAAAACTTTTTGTTCTGACTTTTTGGATTTTATCAAAAATTTTATGAAAGTTCCTTTTAAATTAGTTATATTGTTAACATTTTTTGCTTGTAATATTCATGTATGAGTAGAATATTTTCAAATAAATATTATAGATGTTTAATCTTAAATTTCACATTTGCCACTGATTTCATTCCTGATTTCATAATCAATAATTATTTTAATGTTCGAACATTTTAAAAAAGTAATATTTATAAAAATCCAACTAAATAATAAATTTGCCTATTAATTTTATTTATATTTTACTGTTTGCTGTATGATAAATTGAAAATGGATTTCAAAAATAACTTTTTTTAGAAGTTCTGGAAAAGTCTATAGTTTACCAGCAACTGTTTCTGATTTGAAAAGACATATTTGGTAAGATAAATATTTGTACTGATTATTAAAATTTTGATTTAAATTGTCTGAATATTACTCTACATTTTTATAGATATATTTAAAAAAGAAAAACCAAAATGATACTTTATTTTTGTATGAGGGACCTTATTTTTATATTATTTTGATGCACTTCAAAATTAAAAGTTTTATTAAATAATACCCATTACACACATATTGAAAATTATATTTCTTTAAAAGCTAATTTTTATTGCCAAAACTTTATATTTTATGTTTAATAATTTCCGTAATAGACTACAATTTTTTGCTTTCTTATATTTAAATGTGTGAAATTATTATTATTTTTAAAAATTTACTAATAACAAAATATTAAATTCGTTATTCTTTTTTTCATTTTGTAAATTTTGTAATAAAATGATATAAAGTACTCAGTTGATTATTTTATCTAATTTGTTATTTTATTTAAAAAATTACATATTTTATTCTCTAGTGTTGCTGAGATTTTGGACAAGAATAATTTGCCTGTAACTCTAGCCATTGTTCAATCTCTCTCCAATAACATGGAGGAAGTTAAAAAAGTTTTAGTAAAATTAACTAGAATGGCTAGTCATAAGTAAGATAATTTATTATACTAATTCAGTTGTCTTTACTTAATTATTACTTTATTTATATTTATTAAATAATTCAAATGATATCATTCTAAAAGTTACTTTGATTTTCACTCGAAATTAAACGTTATGGCTTAGAGGAAATTTTTAATTTAGACATGTAAAATTATTAATTTATTTGATAATCATTCGATTATATATTTTGTAATACTTTTACCATTCAGATTTTGAAGAAATGATTAAATGTTTTTCTGATTAAAAGTTAATAATGTCTTTTTTATTCATTTGTGTGCACTTTTTATAGAGTACCTGTCCTTGTGGAGGAAGACTGGACTAATTTATTATTTGATATTCTTGAAATGCATAAAGTTCTTTTCAAGTGTGTTTCATATGAAGATTGTTATGAAGTAAGTTAATGAACTATTATTTATTTTATAATTTAATGTAAATTTGCTAATATTAATTTCTTGCAAATTATTTTTAATATGAAATGTTTTTTTTTTATCAATGTATTAATGTATTAATCTCTTTTTCTAGAGATTAAATTTTCTATTAATTTCTATACAGTCATTGCAAATATCTCTAAAGAAATATTATTTGAAAAGTCTAATTATGTATCTGAAGCAAATTACACATATTTTAATTATTTCTGCAAAAGAAATCAATATATGTAATTATTTACAAATATTAATTATTTTTTGAACCAAGGAAAATCGAAAATTATGCTGCATACCAATACTTGTATAACTTGATTCAATAATTATTGTATACCTGTCAATTCTTCTGGATAGTTCATAAGTTTTCTGAAAAAGTTATAATTTATTTTTATTTTTCAAGAAGTGACTTTTTCCAACATATTTATCACCATTGTCCACTTACTGAGCAAATTGTTTTTATATTATTCATCATTATTAATTTGAGTTATAATAATTTTGAATTATTTATCCATTTTTATGTACATGTTTCAAAACAATAAATTCAATTTATTGTTTTGAAGATAAAAATGTGGAAATAATATATATAAAAATTGAAAATTAAGTAAGTTATTCAAATTGATGTGAAAATAAAGAAAATAAATTTATTTAATTTTTTTAAATATTGTTGATATTATGAAAATGGGAAATGTGTCTAAAAAGTACAAAAATACAACATTAAATTATTTCCAATTATGCTTTCAAATTAAAAATAAAATGTGTAATTATATATGTATTCATAAAGTAATTTCACACTGTAGTAATTTTGAAATGAATGGTTGAAATAAAAATAATTATGTAATGTTTGTCCTTTTGATGCCACCTCATTGATTTTCCAAATTTAAATTTATAAAATAAGTCCTATGATAAATCAGTTCAAGCATTTTTATTATATGAGAGTTACAGTTAATAAATGACTACAGTTGAAATCATAGTATGCACAAAAATTAAGGAATCACTGAAAACATTGCTAAAATTTTCTTTGCTTTTTAAAATCTTTAAACTAAAAGCCTCTTTACTGTTGTAAAAAAGCAGAATTTTATAAATGTATGAGTTTAATATAAGGTAAATGTTTTGTTAATCACTAAATTATTCTTGAAAAGTATATCTAGTAATATGCTAGCCTTTTTCATGATACCATTATCATTAAAAAAATAACTTTTAATGTACTTTCACTCTTATTTTTAATGCTTTGCTCTTCAGCTCAGTGGCTTATGAATTTGATTCTCATATCAGTTTGTTTGTTTGTTGCTCAACGGTAATTTTTTGCACACGAAGGCTAATTAGACCAGAGCCTATGGTTTAAAGTGGATTCCAAACCACTACAAACATCTATGCCCAAGGTGGGATTTGAATCCACGAACTGTTGAACCGAAGGCAAGAGCGCTAACCATTTGGCTGCCAGCTCGGAGATTCTCATATCAGATATGATTGTAGTGTTTTCAAATCAATTTCAAACCTTTATTTCCTTTATAGTTAGCCATGATATGTAAAAACTTATTTCAATAAAAAACACAAAAGAAAATGTGAAACATTTTAGCATTATGGTCTTTACATATAAAATATTATTTAAAAATCCAATTTTGATATCTTTAATTTAAAATATAGTTTTATTTGATTATGATTATTCTTAGCTTTTATGGAAAGTGAACTCTTAAAAAAATACTTTTTTAGTGCTAATCACATTCATATTGCTGTACCTTAAATAATATTTATTTATTAAACTATAATAAATAATGTAAAATCAAATTTGTTTTCAAACATAAATTTAAATGCTTTCCATTCTTTCCCAGCTATGTAACTGCAGATTTTTCTCAAATTTACATGCAAAAAAAATCTTTAGATTATTAAAAAGTTTGATTATTTTCAAAAATAAACTCTAACTATCTAAATAATAACTATCTCAGTATTTAAATGCATATTTCTCACAGTGCATTAATTTAGAACACTAATATAATGCAAGGAATGACACTTTTTATTAACTGTACTTCATGTGGAAAGAGATTTTTTTACTTTTAATTGTTTTGCCACATTCGAGATGATATTGAATTATTACTTTCAAAATATTCTGTTATTTTATTAGAAATTTCAAATTTAAATAGAGTATAGTGTATACTGTTTTTTTCTAAATATTGTCATATTAATTTTATTGTCTGATACCTTGTAATCAGTGTTCATATTTTAGATTGTCTTGCATTCTCTGCTATGTTCTGGAAGACTTGAAAATATCAAATTTGCTGGGAAAATGATGGAATGTAACAATAAGAAGAAAAGAGAGAAAAATTTTATTGGTCCAGCTTCATTTAAACTTCCCTTTCTAAAATCAGTTGAATTAGTACTTTTATCTTCTCAAGAATATTTTAACTCTGCATCTGATGCCTCTGACTCATGCATGTCATATGCCAAGTATGTGTAACTTTATATTTGTATCAAAATAATGTGTAAACAAATTGCATAAGCTTATTTTAATATTCATTTTTGTTTCAAAGGGGAATATATATTTATATGCTAATGTAGGTTTTTTCTCCTAACTCAGTAGTAAATTAATAACAATTAATTCACTACCTATTGAATGCTTTTGTTCAGTAAAATGATGCTTATATCTCACTAACATTGTTAAAACTTGTAAAAATTATGCAATTTTAAAAACTGATGAGAGTTTTCCTTAGTTCTTAATCAGTGTGAAAGAGAGATATTAATTTTGTTATGATATTTTTTTAATTTATAATTTTCTTGTATAAGCGATAATTAGAAAAATTATCTTAGGTCTTAAAAAATTAGAAAAAATTCCATGAAAAATTGTCAAAAAATATTTTTGAAAAGCAATAAATGAATATTTCATAGTTTATATTAAAAATAATTTCTTTTGACAGCTCAAATTTATACAGCTTTTACTCATACAGTTTTCGTTTTATAAATATAAGTGCATATCTCAATATTATTCCTACAATAAGTTCGTTTCAAAAGATTTTATATATTTAAAGTAATCCTTAATTTTTCTTTTTTGAGCAGTTTTCAGTTTCTGAACAAAATAATCAAAATTCCACTGCAACATATATTTGTTTTTAAGATTAATTTTTTTAAATATTTCTAAGCCAAAACATTTTATGATAATTCAATTGAAATTGAGTGAAATGAAATCTATACAGCTTTTAATGATACAGTTTTCATTTTAAAGAATATAAATTTATATCTCAGTATTATTCTTCCAAGAAGTAAATTCCAAAAGATTTTATATTTTAAAGCAATCCTTAATTTTTCTTTTGAGCAGTTCCTAAACAAAATAATCAAAATTCCTCTGCTAAATATATTTGTTTTTAAGGTTGGTTTTTAATGTTTCTAAGCCAAAACATTTTATGATAGCTCAATTGCAAATGAGTAAAATGAAATACAAATTTATAATTTTGATTTAATATTAAAATAATTTTCATCAAGGTACTTAAGTGGAACTTTATCTGTAGTCAGTATGACAATTTAAATAATCTATAAATGAAAAAACTTTGCTTTAGTAGCTTATTGCTGTACAGTTAATATTACTACAGTTCTTAATTTATAGAATATAAAATTTTATCTTTACATAATTCTTATTATAAGTTAATCCCAAAGGATTTTATATTTTAAAGCAATATATTGTAGATGGTTGAGAAAGTGGCTTTTAAATGGTAAGTATTTTATAAAACTTAACTATCAAAGTATAATTTCATTTTGAAAAAGAATAGAAATGAGAAGATTTTTTTAATTACAAATTCACTTTATGTGTTATAGCATTATTTATTTTAAATATTGTTTTCTCAAAATGTACCTGTTAAATATTGCCAATCAGTTATCAAATGTATATATTAGCTGTTTCTTTTAAAAGCTAATTAAAATAATTAGAATTAATAAATCTTTATATGAATTTATATACTAATGTGTGAATGGGTGAAAAATTGTTGAGTCAAAATATAAACTCGTATCATAATTTTATGTCTGAATGCAGTTTTCTATTTAATTTGTGAAATATTCTTAATCTTAAATTTGATTTTTTATTTTGTTCAAGAACTTCATTTAGTATTTAAATGAAAAGCAATTTTTCTTTAAATTATTTCATTCTTAAATGTGAAACTTTTACAGACATTTTAAAGTTTGATCAAAAATTATTTGTTCTTCCTACAAAGTCATTTTATAGTTTTTTAAAATTTACTTATAATCATAAAGTTCTGTGATGAATGGGTATAATGTGATAAAATTAATTATCAAACTAAAATAATTTATTTTTACAGAGCTTGCTTGAGTTTAATTGAAGATGTTCCTCCTAGTATAGAAGAAGAATGTGATTTAATATCTTCAATATCATTACTTCAAGAATTTGGTGTGAGCATTTTACCTTTACAAGGTATTTATATATAAATTTTTCACTTATAAATATTTCAAATTATTTTTTTAAAAATTGCTTAAAATTATCTAAAAAAATATGAAGTTAATCTAATTCAATTCTTCTTCTTAAAAAATAGTTTTATTTAATATTAAGTTTTTATTATATTTCATTATTTTGCATTCTATTTTTTTAATCTTTTAACTAACAGTCTTGTTATTTTTCCTTCTTTTGATCTTTTGAAAATTTTTGTACATGTAATTCTTAAAAAAAATTGTATCAAATTATCTGATTTTGCAGAAAATTGTTTCATTTTTACTTTTTACACATTTATTTATGAAATTAAAGTGAAATGTTTTTTTATTAATTTCTAAGTCAATAAACAATTTGCATAAATTTTTGAAATTTTATTAAAATTTAAATTGATTATAAGATTTGTGAATAAACTATTATAGAAAGCTACATAATTATTTTGTTTTTTGCATAAATATTCCATCCTTTTTGTTTAATATGTTTATTAAATAGCAGTATTTTGTAATTTGTTCTGAATAAAAATATCACTTGCTGTTTAGAAACATTAACAGATTTTACATAATTCATACATCATATTAAATATTTATAATTATACTTTTTATGGTATAAATGCTATACTATTTTTATTTATTATTTATTTCAATCAGTTGCAATGAAATTTACTTAATACAAATATAGATAGTTAAAAGTTATCGCTAAGCTCTTAGTTTAAATATTGTAGTTATTATTTTATTGGATTAAGTTTATTTCTGCTTAATTTTAGTCAATATAATCTTCCTATTGAATGTAGATTAAATTTTTAATGTAAAATTTCTACAAATATCACATTTTTTATTCAGTCAGATTGTGTGAAAATCGAATGAGTATTGTTCAAGAAGCATTACAAAAAAAAAGTCGGAGCTACAAAAAAGCAGAAAAAGTAATTATAAAATAAACTTTTATTATGTATTTTCTTTTAGGATTATAGGAATTTATATAATTGACTTGAAGAAAATCGAGATAAAGTACTGTGTTTTGAAGAATAAATTTTTTAAGTTCTTAAAATAAAAAGTATATATTGTAAATTTTGCAGTTCTGATTAGTAAATAATTATATGAATGAAAATAATAAATCTTTTATAATTTTTTCTTTTTCACTTACATTGATAATATATGATGTTTTAAGTTTTTATTTTATTTATTTTATCATATTATTTTTAAAATATAAGTTTTTGCTACACGTTTTACATTTTTTTCTTACTCATCAGCCTTAAAAATATTTTACAGATTATGAAACTTGCTTATTTATTAAGAGCAGGAAGCTTAAATAATCAAGAAAGAGAAGGAAAAGTTTTGACTTTATTAGGAGAATATGCATTTCAGGTTATTGATTTTGTGAAATTATTTTGAAAAATACTTTACTGTGATGAAAATATAAAGCTATTGTTAATTCCTTTATAATATTAAAATTTATAAAACTTTATGGATTGTTCAGTTGTATATGCATGTTTTTCATTGCACTTTCATATATTATAAAGTAAAATTCTGATATAAAAAGATGCTTCTTTAGTAAATTTAAGAAATTTTTAAAGGAGTTTGAAAAGAAATTTTTTGTTTAATTGGCATATAAGGCTTTAAAGAAATTATAATTAAATTTTTTTTTGAAATTCAGCTGTATTTTATTATTCATTTTTCTTTGAATTGTAGGAAATATTTGATCATAAGTATTTAACGTTTTTAGTCTGAATATTCATAGCTTTTATTACATGATATTTATATACAAAACCTACTACATAATTATAAAATTTATATCATTATGTTGCAGTGTAATTCATTGTAGTAAATAATTGTAGGATAAATTAATGAATTATGTGAGAAAATAAAACAGTTTGAAATTTCAAAGTTCTTTATTTTATAAATATAACATTGCTAAATTATTTATATAAATAAAAGTATAACCATTTTATTGAATTTAAATTAAGAATTAAGAATTTTTTAAGGTTTTTAATAAGATTTTTAATTTAAGAATGTTATGTGATTTTCAAAAAGTTTTTAACACATATTAATTTGTTAATTATTTTTTTTTTTGGTTTTTTACTAGCAGAATTTAAGGATAATTTAAAATTGAATTGTGAACTATAATTTTTTTCAAAAATTTTAAGATTGGAGACTACAAAGAATGCTATTCTTCTTGCAAAAAACTAATTGATGGAGGTCACAAGGAAGGTTGGTTTGTGTGCTACACATTGGGGAATTGTTGTGACTTTAACGATATTCCAGCTAGGTATATGCATTTTTATTGACATTTAAGGAAATGATATTAAATTGAATAATTTATTAGAATTAATTAAATATACTTCTTTTTTAATTTTTAAATTATAAGTTTTTATGGAATGTAATTAAGTTATAATTATATTCTGAAATTGTTTTTGCAAAATTTCCTCTGATTTCAAATATAAATTTACTTTTCTACTTTAGTTGGTTTTATTACTGTTACAAGTTCTTTGTATTTTAAGTTTGTGGTAAGGGGGAAAAAATTATTTCAGATAAAGCTTATACATCTAGTTTTTCCTACCAATCAAATTAAAAAAAATAATTCTTCTACCTCTCATTTCAGCTTTATTTTTGTTAGTCTTAGTAAATATTTCTTTCTTCATAGCAATCAAATAATTTTGTTAATAGCTCAGTTTTAACTCAATTAACACTCACTCAAGGACTGTATAAAAACACAAACTTTATTTCTCCAACTCTCAATGGCTACTGCCGGTTTCTCTTTCATGACTCAAAGGCGCTTGCTGCGCCAAGCAGGCGCCAACATTCCGCCCTGCGTTGACATGGTACATTCAACAATTTGAAATCTCAAGAAAAATATTAACACACTATATATGACACACAATATAATGCACACAATATAAAATTGAGTACAATGATACACACTATTAATAATAAACTACACTAAATACATAATGATACACAGATATATTTGATAGAGTTCTTACTCCTTAATTAGGCAATGGCAAAATGCAAATTTTATTAATGCTCCTTTTAAAAACCCCATTCTTCGTTTTAACTAAAACTATTCTCACCTTCTTATCCTTTCCTGGGAATGTTTGCATTATTCTGCCCAATGGCCAGTTAAAAACCAGTACATTGTCCACCTTTAAAATCACCATAGTGCCAACCTGCACGTTCTCTTTGGCGAACCTCCACTTTGATCTTTCTTGTATTGCACTTAAACAATTGTTAGACCAGTGCTTCCAAAATGTCTGCACTATCTTAGTTAATTTTTGCCATTGTTTTAATTTATTGTCATGTAAATTTAGGATGTTAGGTTCTGCAATTGCTGTGATAGGTCTGCCTATCAAAAAATGGCCTGGTGTCAAGACATCATAATCATTTAAGTCAGATGATAAGGGATGCAATGGGCGGTAATTAAGAATTGCCTCAATCTGATCAATTACAGTTAAGAATTCCTTAAAGGTTAGTTTTAAATTGCTAACTACACGTTTAAGATCGTATTTCGCAGATTTGACACCCGCCTCCCAAAGTCCACCATGATTCAGGGATCTAGGGGGAATGAAAGTCCACTCAACCTTTCTTTGGACAAATAATTACTCAAGTTTTCA
This sequence comes from Latrodectus hesperus, assembly GCA_037975125.1. Classification (NCBI taxonomy): domain Eukaryota; kingdom Metazoa; phylum Arthropoda; class Arachnida; order Araneae; family Theridiidae; genus Latrodectus; species Latrodectus hesperus. The sequence continues at coordinate 40,453,294 of CM075855.1, forward strand.
TCTGGACTGCTAACTAATTTATTCAATTTCTTAATTCGGAGTTACTAACAAATTAGTAGCGTTATCAGAAAATATGTGGGCACTTTTCCCTCTTCTGCTAAAAAATCTCTTAAGTGTAGCTACAAAGGCATCAAATTTCTAGAGGGGTCTGTTACCATCTCTAAATGACAAGTTTTAGACACAAAGCAAATGAAAATACACACATAAATTTTGTTATACATTCCCTTTTCTTTGATTGGGATATTTTTTATATAAAAAGGACCAAAAAATCTACCCCTTACACAATTGGATGGAAAGTTTGGGGTTACTCTCTTCAGGTAAATGTCCCATGCGCTGTTGACAAGATACTGGTTTTGCTCTAAAGCAAACAACACAATCGGTGCACTACTACAAAGGCTGCCCACTTAAAGGCCAAAACCTTCGTCTTATAAGAAACAATAACCCTTGTGGTCCAATATGTAAATAGTTCTTATGAAACATTTCAGCAATCATCACAGTCAATTTATGATTGGCAGGTAAAATTATAGGGAACCTTTTATCAAAGTTAAACTTACTGTTGGCTAGTCTTCCACCAACTCTTACAATACCTTCATCTAAAAATGGGAAAAGATTTTTTAACTTACTTCTACAGGCACATTACCATCCTTCTGAAGGCCTGTAATTTCCCTTTTAAAACACTCTGTTGAACTAATTTTACTAAGACAAATTCAGCTTTTAATTTCCTTACATTTTCGTAGGCCAGTTACCTTTGGCTGTGGTTTGCAATTATTCAGGAACCTATAAAGAAAAGCAAAACACGAACAAGTTTAGTATAATTGGTGTTAGTAATACAAAGTAACTCCTCAGTTAAAGAATTAAAAGTCACTAAGAAAACAGGTCTCTTGAACCTTCGTTCACTCTTAACCAGTTCTGTATTAAAATGTTCTAAGTCCTCGTTAATTAGCTCTTCACAGTTGCTAAGCGTCTCTACTTTTCCCGATGATAAGTAATGTTCCATGCCACCACAAAGTATTATTTCTCAGTTGTGCTGGATTGCAGCCAACAGAAACGATGTCTGCAGGATTACTCCGATGGTATATGCCTCCATTGTGAGACATCTGTCAGAACTTGTATTTTAGCCACTCTGGTAGCTTAATAAAGTTTTCAATTCTGATGGAGACTTCTGAATCCAGGACAAAACAATTTTGCTGTCCGAAAAATACCCAAATTTGATTCATCTTAAGTTCTAGGGAAGTGCTAATCTTTTTCATCAGTTTAGACAGCAATACACCTGCACACAGTTCAAGTCGTGGAATCGAAAGTGTTTTGATTGGTGCAACTCTTTCTTTGCTGCACACTAGATGTGAAGTTAATTCACCACTCGGCTAATTCGCATCTTAGATAGACTGCTGCACCATAATAGTCCTCTGATGCATCCGAGAATACAAAGAGTTCACTTCTTACAACATTCTGGTAGCATACATCGATTTATTTTAATACAGTTAATGTCACACAACCCATCAAAAAACTGTAACCATTCTTAGTACCGATATCTGATGGCAGTCTTTCATCCAAGTCTATTGATAACCTCCACAGACGTTGCATGTAAACCTTAGCCTTTGTAAGTACAGGTCCTATCAAACCAAGTGGATCAAAATGCGGGCAATTATGGACAAAATTTCTCTTTGTAACCATAGAAGCATCTTTTTTGGGCATATTGTAAGAAAGCTCATCACTCGTGGCCTTCCATAGTAACCCTAATGTTTTTGTTTGATCAAAGCTAGAGTCATTTGAATCTTCAGAAAATTCTTAACTCTGGACAGTTACTTTGCCATTTATGTAGTTCCATACCACAAGTTTTAAATATTTGAGTTAATTCTTGCTTTAGACAATTTACACTTTCTAAATTTGACCCTCCACTCAATATGTCATCCATGTACATATCCTTCTGTACTACTTGAGAAGCCACGGATATTTCAGTTGTTCATCAGTACCTAACCGTTGAAGACATCTCTGAGCTAAATATGGAGCACTAGTGGTCCCATAGGTCACTGTGCATAATTGATATGTTTTAATATTCGCTTCCTTAATACTATCTTTCCATACAATTCTTTCCAAGTCTCTTTGTGCAGGATCAATCCAAATCATTCTATACATTTTTTGAATGTCGTTAGTAAAAGCAAAAAGATGTTTTCTAAACCTCAATATTATAGCAAATAAATCATCTTGAATTACACCACCATTTAGCTGTATGAAATTTAATGACTCACCAGTTGAAGTAATTTGTGAAGTTGGACACAATTCTACATTTCGTACTGCTTTTCTGTGGTCTATAAACTGCATGATGAGGTAAATAGTAGACCACTTCAGGTTCCTGCGCTCATGTTCTTGCATATGATTCAAGCACTATATTCACTCATAAATTGACATATAATGCCAGAAGTTCTGGATTCCTTTCTAACTTATTCCACAGGGAATTTAATCCTTTGACTGCAAATCTTTCTAGACTCTCCCACACTGGATCTTTTTAAATGGCATCTACTACAAATTTTCCTGATTTATCCCTTTTATGAGTTTTTATAAATGTTATTAGCTTCAATTCTCTCAGCGTTTCAAATGTGTTTCAATTTGTTCTATTTCCCAAAAATTCCGCATAATTTTGTTTAAGTCGGCACCCTCGTTTATAAGCCCACAGTGTGTACTTTAGTCTCAGTTACTATTGGTACACTATCACTCACTACAAATCCGAATACTGTGTTTTGTAAAATTAAATTAGTATTAGTAGGGAAAATTCTGTCAGGTTTTAATAGTCCATAAAAATTCTCTGCTCCCAGAATTAAATCGATTGGACCTGGAACATTAAATCCCGAATCCGCTAACTTAATGTTTTTTAATTCCGGAACGCAAATATCAATTTGCCTTAAAGGGGTCAAATTTGTAACACTGAGAACAACTAAAAATTATAAATCTAATTTGAAGTTTCTTATATCATTAACAATCGTAGCATTAACTTTAGAATTAATTGTCAGAGACATTCCATTTAAACCTGAAACTCCAATATTTATTTTTTCCTTTCTTAAATTAAGCTTGTCAGCGCAACTCCTACCAAAAAATTAGCGCTGGCTCCAACGTCTAATAAACCACGAACGCATAAAACATTTCCCAAGTCATCGGTTAAAAAACAAATAAAAGTGCTAAGTAGTATAGACTTCGAATTTGTTGACGAAGTATAACTAGTCACCGCTAAGCAATTTTGATCCTGACCACGTGACTCTTGTTTATTGCCAGTAGGAACGAATTCTAAAGCTGTGGAGGAGGGGAAGGAACTCCCTTTTGCATTGAGAGCATTTACATTCTCATAAGGCGCCGATAAACGTTCTTGTTTTTGCTCTGACTGAAAGTGAAGTGTGGCATGATGACGCCACCTACAGATATTGCACGAATGTTTTGATTTACATGTCGTTACTCTATGATTATTCCCCAAGCAATTAAAACAGAAGTTATTTGATTTTACAAACTCAATACGCTCATTTACTGACATATTTTTATAATTAGGGCATTTATATATGGGGTGATTCTCATTGCATGATAAAACACACTTATTATTTTTAACTTCCGAAAGGAAAACTCTTGACGTATATTTTGACTCGGACAATTTATTAAACTTTGAGTTTTCCACCTCAAGTCTTACCTCGAGAAGTAAAATATAAATCAATTTCTTTCTCTAATTCAGAGGGTTTAAACCATGTGTCAGCCTGTCTCATATTAATATGACACATAGTTTCTCTATCTAAGGTCTGGCATATTTTATCTGACACAATTAAATCTTTGAGAGTTTCAAAATCTGTTACCTTCCTCAATTGTAAATATTATTCCCAGCTCGTCGTTAATCGCGATGCAAATTGTACTGTATGTTTCATTTGGTTGGCGGTGGGCTTTCCTAAATGTTCTAAACATGATTGAGGGGTAGGCTCAAATTCTTGAAGTACAATTGTTTTTACTTTAGAATACTCATTTAACTCGTCATCCTTTATATAAGTTATCACATTAGTCGCCTCTTTCCCCTAGCAAATTTAACAAAATCTCTGCTTTGTATTTATCAGGGACGCTTTTTGAAATAAAGGCCCTTTCCAAAGATGCAAAAAATGACTCCAACCCTCAGGTTTACTAGGAGTTTTAATAGTTAAAGTACGGACACTTTTTATGAAAGAGTCTAAAGATTCAGTCTGATTATTTTCAACATTTTCACCTTCTGAATTTGACTTAGATTCCGCTTTCACGCGAGAAATTTCTAATTCCATTTTCGTTCTTTCAAGTTTAAGTTTTTCTAATTCTAATTGTTGAAGCTCTTCAGCTTTTCTCTGTTCGAGCTTAATTTTCTCTAACTCTAGTTGCCACAACTCATCGGACTTTCACTCTTCAATTATCATACTTGCCAATTCTACAACGGAATCTTTCTCTGTCACGTACTTCTGGTTTTGTTTTATAATCCTGTTTAATTCTAAAACAGTCATTTTCTCATTGACATCTTCTCCTAACTCAATAGCAATTAATAGCAAATCCTCTTATTTTACGTCTTTAAACATTTTGGATAGTTATTAATACTTCAATATATATATATAAAGATCTATTCTCAGAACAAGAAAATTACTCAGTCACATACCTCAATTACGTTGATGATACTCAGCAGAGGCATAAATTATCAATCATAGCCATTATATAGATCCATAGGTTGCTTATTTTCTCCGGTGAGACTATGACCAATGTTAATAGCTTAGTTTTAACTCAATTAACACTCACTCAAGGACTGTATAAAAACACAAACTTTATTTCTCCAACTCTCAATGGCTACTGCCGGTTTCTCTTTCATGACTCAAAGGGGGAGCTGCGCTCGCAGGCGCCAACAAATTTCTAAGAACTCATTGAATTTTTTGTAGATATCAGTTCTACAATGTAGTTATCTTTTAAATTTAAAAATATGTGAATTAAAACAAATTTGAGTTTAAGTATTAACATTTATTATTTAAAAATAGCAATATGCACTTTTAGATAGTTGAAATTACCTCTATTAGGAATTTTTAATTTTGGAAGTTTTTTTTTTTATCTACCGAAAGATAATATTTAAATATATTATGTTTCTGTACATTTAAAAAATAAAAATTAATTTTGGAAGAATTTTAAAAGAAAAAAGTACAAAGCGAAAACCAAATTGAACTTTTACAAAAATCATCTAAAAAGTTTTTACGTAATATTTTAAAAGTTATAGCACAACATAAACAAATTTTTGATATAACTTTTATATTTAAATTTTACAAACTTATGTTTTATGAGAAATCTCAAATCTTGCAAGCTTAGGGAAAATAAAATAAAATGTTTAATTTTTAATAGAATTTGCAGATAATTACATTATGATTTTTGTTTTCACATTATTCTTGTTTAAAATTCCATTTAATTTTAGATCGTATTTAATGTCCTTTGCACTTGCATATTGTAGTGAAGATTTATTAGAAACTGTATTGAAAAGCAAATCTGAATTAGAATTACAGGTAAGTAATCATCAAATGCTTCTTAATTCATTCAAAAATTTTAAAGGATAATTTTTTGATATGATCTTTATTGGAAAATTCTTATTTAATCATATTCATTCAGTCAGTTGTGTACTCATTATTTTAAGTATCACAATTGTATTAATTTGATATATAGGTAATCATTAGCTCTTCATTTTAAAAATCAATTTTACTAAAAATTTTGATAATGTTAAAACATCAAGATTTTAATTTAATATATTGTTTGAATTTATTTCCAATCTAATAGAAAAGAAGAAATGCAAATAACAAAATATTTATAGGTTAAATTTATTGTAACAGACATAACAAATGATTAAATTTTCAAGAAATTTGAAAGCATAGACCACAAAAAATCAGTTTTTTGATCAACCATTTTTGGCAGCACTTAAATGCAGGGACATTGAGTCAAGCAGATATTGTATGTCATGTATGTATAGATATAACTATCACTGTAAATTATTGTTACAGTTCAACTACTGTAGTGACCGCAGCTCTTTTGGCTGTTAGTTTTAGCAAACTTCTGAGATCTAGATGGCATTCCATATAACTCTTTCAAAACATTCAATTCCTTATTCTATTGAGTCATGACATATTGACTGATGGGAATAGTTATTTTGGATATGATAAATCCATATTTCAGTAAGCTACAATTTGACCTCTATCAAAGTTAGAAATAAATTGGTAAGCATTTCTCCTTACATGAGGCATCACAACTATTTACCAAACAAAAATGCTCATATACAGTTTAAATAAGATGGAGTACTGCTATTTAATTTCTTAATTTAAATAATTATAATACTCACTACCTCTTCTATGTGTTATATGAATGCATTGACAAGCTAATTATTTGCATATTACAGCATATTATATAAATTTCATACACCATGTTGATTTTACTGTCTCAATAACAAACAACTTCTTCAAAAGGTATAATTCAAACAGTTAATCCTTAAGTGCAAAGTTTTTTTTTAATTTTTGCAACAAATTTAGTCTATTTTTCACCAAATTTTATTTTTAGTACCAAGTTTTGATTTGATTTTTCAAAAACCTTCTGAAAGCAATAATTGTTATTATTTTTTAAGTATCTAAATTCTAAGTATTTACACATTATATATAAATTTGTGAAAATAGAAAACAAATAATATCCAGGAACTTTATTTTTTTATAGAGAGAAAATAATTCCAATATTTTGAAATTTTACAAGCATTAAAATATTTAAAAATAGAATTTAAGTAAAAACTGAAAACGTTAAATGTGAAACCTTAATTTTTTCTTAGATAATCTGTATTGTATCCAAATGTTTAACAAATAAAAACAATGTAATAAATTATAAAAATATAAACTTTATTCAAAGAATCAAATAAAAATTTTTATCAATTAAATTAAGAAAGGTGCATTTTGTCATTAATTTCTTTTTGAATAGCTTATACTTTATCATATTTTGATGTTGAGAATCATAATTAAGAAAATTATAAATACGAAATATTATAAAATTGCTACTAATATTTTTGATACCATTACTCATATTGCATGAAGTCATATATCTAAAATGTGAATAACTCAAAACATGTAGTTTGAGTTGCAGTAATGGTTTGTGGAAGTTTGCCTTTTCAGTATATTTCATTTAACAAATGGAAATAATATAAATCATAAAATATTGAATTATACTGAAATGAATGAATAAGCTGCTTGGGAGCAGAAAACTTTAATTAGTATAATTATTTTTCTTAAACTGCATTGAATATTTAAATTCAAGTTTTCAATTTTTTCTACCTAATTTAAATACCTTTGTATATTGCTCTGTTAGCAAACACTGAATATTTTAAAACTAGTATACTTTAAAAATAATGAATAATTCTTATTCTAGGTATTGCAAGATAGAGTTAAATTTCTTGTTGGAGACCTTCCAGCTCAATTTCCATCTGGTGATGCAATAGAAAAAGTAAACCTATTTTCTTTATTTAGAATAGTTAAAAACTTATTTAAAAGTATTTAAATAAGATATGAAATTAATTTTAACTTTTTAAAAAATAATAACTTATAGTCAACAATAAATTAATAATTTAAAGGCAATAATCTTATTTTAATACAACTTAGTTTAAATGTCCAATTTATTTCCTTATAATGAATGTTACTCATTTATGTTCTTCTTCTTCTTAAAGTTGGGTTTGTATGTCATGGGGCACCTCTGCTTTTATCAGCATTTTGTACCACTTTAACTCCAAACCCAATGTTTCCTAGTTCCGGTTACTCGGGTCACCCACTTTATTAATAAAGTCTGGTAACCCTTTAATGGTGTCTAGGTGTAACTCTCTAGTATGGATGATGCCTAAAGAAGTTAAACTAGGGAGGGCAAGAGCCTCACATTTGTAAATGATATGCTCTGCCGCGTCCTTTTGCGTATGACATTTCCAGCAGATAGGGTCTTGCTGAAACAGTCCCATCTGGTCAGAAAGTCAGTCTTGCTAGCGATAGCTTCCTGACTTTAACCAGAAGAAGAAGGTTTGGAGGTCATTTCTACCTCAAGTGAAGGATTCATTACTGCCCCTTTATTAAAATGCCTCTGAGTTCCCTTGTCTTTTTCAGCAAGGTCTACTTCAGAGGCTTCACCTACAAATGGAGAAAGGTTTGTTATCTCTTGTGTCTTTTCAGCCACAAGATAACAATAATAAGCTCAGGTAATTTAAGTCCACCCAGCATTGCCTGAGTTACTGGGCAAGGCAAATTACTCTAGAAGTTCACCAGGCAATTAGAGGCTCCGTTAAGACACCATTACCGCGGTGCCAAATAATCCTAGGCACGGGTCGCATAACACCAAGATTTACGGGAGCTGGTTTGCAGCCTCTGATTCAATATTCAAGGCTATCCTGTCATTCCTACAGGACATTCGGCGATCCACCACCTGCCGACGCGCCTGGTGGCTGCTCAAGCCCCAGGAAGGTACACGTACCCCCTGGTTCCAGGTACTCATTTATGTTGACAAATTATTTCAGCTATATGAAATTAAATACTAAATTAAAATTTTATATATTAAACTTCTTTCCATATCTTTCTGTATGTATGTATAAATATAACTATTACACAGTTTATCATTTTGAGTAAAATTTTATATTCTTTTGAAAAAAAGATTTTGTTCTTCATGAATCTCTAACTGAGAAATTATTTATCATCATCATTACAAAAAGTTTTTACTGAAATATTATTAAATCGAGCTTTCTAGAATATATATATGTAAGAAGTATTTTTATGTGTTTCAAAGAAATGTATTTGAAATGTGTTTTTATGTGTTTGAAAGACATTTTTAATATGAACAATTTTAATAATTTCATAAAATACAAATAATGCAATGTATAGATGTGTAAAATTACAAATATACAAAAGTAAAGTTAGTTTTCCATAAAAAAATTTTTTTTCTAAATTGATATTTTTAACATTTGATTGTCAGAAAAATTACTATTTTGAAGTTACCTAAGCTAATTAAAACAGAAAACTTTTTCTTTTTTTACGATTCACGATTTTTTTACGATTTACTAAAAAACGATTTAATTTTTCTCATTATTCTTTTTTTTATTAAATTATATCTTTTTGATATTTACTTTTAAATATTTTTTATTATCTATTTTATTTTAGATGTAACAGTTTTGTATTATCTGACATTTCCCAAGTTAAGCTTATAATTTTAGTTGAAATATGCAGTTTATAAGTTATTTTATTATGATAAATGTTCATTTCAAATAGAAAGTTATTTATTTAATACTTATTTATTTTGTGAAATACCTCAACTTTAATTATTTTAATCAGTACTTTTTTATTAATATAATCTTTACTTACAAACTGTGCCTTCAATGCATGAAATTTTTGGCATTTGAAATTCCTCACTCCAAAATGTTTGAAAAATGATTTAAAAATAAATTTTTCATTGAAGTTTCTTACGTATTTAAAGTGAAATGTGTTTAAATGTTTTGAAGCTGTTTGCAATATCCCAATTTATATTTTAAAAGAGATCTCAATTAAAAACTGGAAAATAATTTACTTTGTCTTTCTGCATTACACAGGATTCGTACAAATCCTGGAAAGTCCTTGAAAGTCATGGAATTTTAAAATTTTGTTTAAGAGCCTTTGAAATTCTTGGAATTTTGATTCTTTGAAAATCGTGAATTACTCCTGTAATTTTTACTTATTTAGTGCATATATTTTCTGTTATGAAATGTTATAATTTTTTACATTTTTGCTTTAATATTTTAAAATTTTCAATGAAATTGTCCGAAAACTAAATTGAGTATTAGCTTTTAATATTACCACTAGATGTTGGTATGATCAATATTAGATTGTATTCAAAACTGTTGACTAAAATAAAGATCTAGTTCAGCCAATATATTTTCATGTTGATCCAATGATATTTTTTCATTGATGATTTCATGATGATATTTTCATGAGTTCATTCAGGGTGGGATATAGTGTTTAGATTAATGTGATGAATGAAGTAAAAAGTAATCATTAATAAGATCATCACACATGTGATGCACTGATATTGAGGTATGGGAGTCATGTGAAAAGCGATTTTAATTGATTCTTTTTCTGTTTGTCTTTTATATTTTATAAAATTCAAGGAATATTAAAATTTAAATGTAAAATTTTTTAGTTTAAATATATTTTCTCTATCTTCCTTGTTGAAAATTGTGTGTAATTTCAATGAAAAGGGGTGAATTTATTTATCGAGGAAATAAAGTCTGAAATAAATTATGTATAATGTGCCTGGTGGAAAGTGTCTTTTCAATGATCAGTGAATTCAGGAAAAGCCATACAAAGATTAGCTTTTGCATAGTTCAGAAAAAAAGGAAGAATTTCATAATTTTGTAGAAGAATTTAAATCATTACAAACAACTGTAAGATTAAAAATTTTATTTATGAGAAATTTAATGCTATTTAAAGATAGCAGAGATACTTTTTATTTTAACTTACTCTCAAATAGAAAAAAATTATTGTCACTTATGGAACATAGCTAATTTGATTTCATAGTCAAGCATCTGTTGAACTTTGGTTTTCTATGAACAAAAATTTTAATTTAAATAATTAATCAACTGTGGCTAAGTGCATCATTAATGATCAGATTCAAAACATAGGAATGTACACAATATAATAATTATCAAAGAGTTTCTTAATTTTGCTTTTCATACCAGGCGAAAGTATAAATTTTCTTTAAATAAATTAAAACAGCAAAAAAGAGAGAGAGAGAGAGAGAGAACTGATATCAGAAAGAAATATAAGAGCACTTCTTGAAGAAATTGAAATAAAAAGAAGCGTTTGGAAGATGACATAAATGAACTTGAAGAATGTATGGTAGAGAATGTTGAAGAAGCTGAAAGAACTGGTAAATTAACATTAATTGCAAAATCAAACATTTGTCAATGTGGTGCTTCAGAGAAGCAATTATTACTACTCAGTATTATAAAAATGAATTGAAAGTGATAACTTTAGAGGCAAAAATTAACATTTTCTAACAGCAATATTTTATATGTATAAATGACTCATTCCAAGACAGACCCCTTATGATTTAAAATATATCTTTAGCCTTAGTTAAGGATATAGCTTTGTTTCTGATTTATTCCCAATTTAGGATATCTGAGATGCTTTTGGGCGATAATTGGCTGTCACTACTGTCACTTGCATTTTTAAGGCCATTGAGTTAGTCTTAATATGCCTCAACAGAATATCCATACTCTTTTGCCTGCTAGGATATAAGAATAGGATTTTATAGGAAGCATATTTTTTACTGATGCAAGCAATTTATAGAAATAAATTTTACCAACTTAATTTGATTTTTTTCCCTGTTTATCATGGTATTGTGTACATATCAATGTATTTAATCTAATCCCCCGAATTCTCTTATATATATTGTTGCAACATATTAAACTTCTATCACTGTAAATAGATACTGTAATTCATCAAAAATAAGGAATAAATGATTTCTACCAATAATTTTTTTGAAAATTTTTGAGCTTAGCATTAAAATTTAAATTTGCTTGCAAATGTTTTATTTAATATTCTTTGCATTAAAGAATATTATCTGTTAAAATTATATTTTTTGTGCCTTCAAAATTTAGGAAGATGTAGAAGCATTTGAAGATGGTACTGCTATGAATGCATTATGGCAGAAAAGTGAAAAGACGTTTCATGTTCTACAGTCTACTACACAAACTGCAAAGGTTGTTTTTACATCAGTTGGAAGTACTCAGTTTTGGAAAGATGCTGTTAAGTAAGTTAAAAGAACCAACCCTTTTTTCCATCTTTATTTTTTACTAATTTTGCACTACTTTTGTTCATGAATTATTTGATCTTCTTTGTGAAAACTATAAAAAATTACTGTTATTTTTTGAAGTAGATTAAATTACGTTTGCAGTTTGTTGTATTGAAATTTTACATTCCTTTCTCAAAATATTTTTTTTTTAATTTCTGGAAATATCATTGATGTAATTATGCTGATTTTTTTTTTAAATTTTTCATTGTTGGTTATGACTTTTAAAGTGAATGCATGTATAATTTTTCTACTATTTTTTATTAAAGTAATCAAAACGATATGCAGAAATAGTAGTATTATAAAATACATTTATAAAAATCTAGAATTTTTTTAAAATTTGTGAAAAATGAATTACTAGTTGAAATTTTGCAGAAATATATATCAATCTGAAAATTGTTGATGAATATTATAATATTTTATTTTATAAAATAATAAATATATGATATGATAATCAATCCTAATCATCTTAGTCTATATTGTATATTATTTAACAAAGAAAGTTTTAATATTGTTAAATAGAGCTGAAGATGCTGAAGAGTCTGATGCTAAAGATGTAAACAGATAAACATTTCTGTTGATATTTTATTTTTATAAATGACTGTATGAGAAGAGTTATTTAATCATTATGCTTATTTTTACTCTTATTTTTTTTTCTCAAAAGTAATTTTTATTGGGTTAAAGAATTAGTAAGAAAGTAATCATTCTTGGTCAGTTGGGATTATAGAAGCTTTAATTATTAATTTAGAAAAATAATATTTTTTTTAAATTCTAAATATTTCCATCTTGAACTATTTCCATTATTATAATTTTTTAAAAAGTTTATGGAATTTAAAAAAATACTTATAAAACTACAATATGAGTCTAATACTATGAAAGCATGATGAGATTTTAATACTTATATGAAATAATCGTATTCAAATGGAAATTTTATTGCAATTTTTTAAAAAAATCTCTGCATCCTTGAAAAGCAATTAAATATTCTTTAAACTTCTTTCAACTCTAAATACAAACTATATTATAATAAGTAATTGTGTTGTCATTAGATACTACTGAATTTTATTTTTGCAGAATATTATAATTTAAATTATTAAAGGATTGCTTTGTACTCACTCTTTATTCTATAATACTTTTAGATAATTTTTTGTTATTAAGTAAGCCAATAGAAATGATTTTCTTTTCACTTCTTTCATGGAAGAATTTAAAAATAAAGTTTTATTAACATTGAAACAAGTTTACAAAAAAAAATTGTCATTTTTGTAAAATATAAAAGGATACATTATAATTATTTTTAGATGGCTCCTATTTTATCTATTTTATCCAAGTACAATTTTTGTTTATAGTTTCAAATTATATTTTATGCTTCCAAAGTTAAGCATTCCATCCATAAATTGAAATAATTGTAAAATCATTACTATTTACCTTATGCTATTAAAAAAATTATTTCATAAATGTACTCTCATTTACAGATTTGAAAAATTCATTAACAAGAATATGATTTTTTTAAATAGAAAAATTTTGCATTTAGTTTATATTCATTTATATCATTTATATGATTTATTTTTAACATTATTAATTATATGTACAATAACTATAAATTTTTATCAAAAAGAAAATTAAAATTGAATTTAAAAAACGATTTTTGATCCCTAAATTTAAATTTCCTTCAGAAAATCAATTGCAATTTTTTGTGTTTGTAATCTAGTTAAGTTTAAAAAAACATTTTTATTGTTTCAATATTCCATGATCAATACAAGTAACTTCTAAAATAATTTAAGATTCTGGTGAATTGATTTAATGACGATAATTGATCTCAAAATTTCCTATCTATATATTTTTTATCAACTGTGTAACAGTTATTTCAATAAGCGTTTCAAAAGTGTTTATAGAAATATCTGAATAATTATATCTATTCATCTTAATATTATTTTAGTCAAATATGTTCTTATAACAATTATGTTTAGATATCAAAATAATTTTTATTTTTCCTTTAGTATTACACTTTAAAGTAATTTTCAACATTACACGAATATTAATATATATGTAATTTTCCTTCTAAAAAATCAGTTTCTTTTTATCATTACTGCATTGAAAGTGAAATTGTAAACTTAATTAATTTCCTTCTTAAGATTCTTATCCCAACCATCTTTACTCTTTTCGCTGCTTTTAAATTCAATGGAGAATGTTTTAACTTCTAACAAGCATCGGTAAGTGGCATGCTCCTGCATTTTAGTATCCCCTGTTAAAATTTTACTGCTTTAAGACTCCATCGATGTAAAAACTCATAGATGTTTTGTAATTTCATTCAGAATAATAAGATTTTGGCTTGCATTTTTCTTTTGTTTATATGATATTTTTTGTTTATGATAACGATAAATTATTAAAGCTTTTATCAAGTTGACATGAACCATTTTATGCAATACAAAACAAGGAATATTCTCTCTTCAGTTATTTATATTTTTGGTTTTCACATTGTTTTGATATTGTAATTTGTTATGTAAGAGAATGTTTTTTTTTATTAATTATGTTATCCATGAAATTAGATAAAAAAGGTATTGGGAAAGAAAAAAAATGCAATTTATTAAGAGTTAAAATTGCTTTTTTGAAATTGCAATATAAAATAGTAATATCTTTCAGATATGCTTTTAAAATATCTTATGCTTAGTGGAAAAATAATTGAATTTGAAGTATTCTAAGATAGTAGAATTCAAAAATGCATCTTTAATCATTATTTACTTTTTAGTATCAGCTGTTGTTTAGTATATTAAAATTCCTTTTTTTACATATTTCGTCTAATAAATTAAAATGCTTTTTTATCAGGCAACATTTTTTACATTATTTCTGGTTACCCCTGTTATTTAAGGTATATATAGTAATGCATATTAAATAAAATTTTTTGCAAACAATCATGGCTGAAGTGGTTTTGGTATGGATGATTCATTATTAAAGAGGAATTTATTTAAAAGTTAAAGATAAATGTATTTATTATATTTAGTATTGAAAAGAATCCAGAAAACTATTTCATATTAATAAAAAAATAAATTGTCTTTATATAGAAAGTTTAAAAAATTTTGTTCTTAATATGTTTGATTAAAATTAATTACCGTTTAATTGATAACTGCAAATTGAATCAAATAATTAGATAATAATTATATTAATAAAGTTATGTATAAAAGTAATTCTTTATTTAATTTAAATCCTACAAATTATTTTTGTAAATTACTGCCAGGTATGAATGGTGGATCTAAATACTTGGTATAGATAAAGCCCTGCTTTCATCATTTTAAAGAGTACATTCAATAGCAATTTAAGGAAATCGTTAGCAGAAATTTGCTGACCAGAAAAAAAATTGTCTATTAGGCGAAATGTTTTTGCATTCAAAATCTTCAATTTTTATTAATTCATATATTTTACAGCAAAAAGAAAGCAAATCAGAAAATTTAATTTGTAATTAATGTCATGCTTAAAAATATTTTTTAAAATTTTATTATAATTTTTCTTAATTATGCTTTTATGTTCTGCAAAATTTATAAATTGATAATTGTGATTTTTCATTTTGTCATTAGTTACTAAGTTTTCTTCATATATCATGAATGACATTTTAAAAAAACTACTTATTTGTAATTTACTTGCCTTGGAACTATATCTTATAATATGCATTTTTATAGGGATGAGTAGTTGATTAAACATTTAAAATATTGTGAATTAAAGAAATTAATTAGGAGCCATCTTAGAAATAATTTCTATGCAACACTGAGATTTTGTTTTCGATTTAAGTTTTTTTTTAATTTTTAAAGCTGTTCTTTGAAAAAAATTTCTTTGAAAAATCAATGTTTCAATAAATGATTTTGGAAATTTTTATTTTCACCACTTTGGGTTTATTATTTTTTTATTATATTTTTTAATGTAGAAAGTAAAATTTAACACAAAAGTAATACAGAAAAAATAACTAAAAATTTTTATTTTATATAAATGCACACACTTTTTTATTGTTTATCATTATGTGAAAAAAAATTAATTTATTAATTATTTGTAATTTAATTTTATGCTGATAGTTAAACCTTAACTTATTTCAGTACTATTATCTTGAAATAAAACAATTAGAACCAATGAGCAATATCTTCTGTCTCAGAAATGCATTGCTATAAACATTGCTTATTTTTATATTCTATATCAACATTTACATGGTTATCTAATAAGTTTAATATTTACTTTCTATTTATTGAATTTAATTTTTAGTATGTAGTAAATGTAGAAACGAATATAAAAACTTCTGTACAGACATTCAGAAGCAAATTTATAATTATTTAATTATTTTTATGTGATTATAAGATCATTTTCATTTTTGGACATTATTGTTTGGGTACATTTCTTTAAAGCAAAAATTATTTAAATATTATAAGTAGTTTATTATATTTAAATAAATAGTAGTAAAATTATTAAAATATAATAAGTAGTTGTAGAATAAATTATTAGTTCTAAATCAACAAAAATGCTAAGTATTTGATGTGATAAGTAATTTTCATTTTTAGTTGGGTGCAGCCTCTCGGTCTATCTTGGAAAGGTTCAACTTCAAACATAAAAGAAGATAATAATGCTGAACTCACTAAGCAAGGTGTTTGTGCATTTTATGAGGGACTTATGGAAAATTATCATGTCAGTGCAGTAAGTGTAGCATTTTAGATAGCTTGTTTCAAATTAACAGAGAGGAATAGCCTGTTTTTTTTTATCTTTGCTTTAAGCCAAAATTAAATTTATCATGCCAATTTTTTAATTTCTAGTAAAAAAATCCTTTTTATGATAAATATACTTTGAATAAATAGAATATTTTTATTTATTAAAAAATTTCTTATAATTCATGAATTTTATTTCAGCTTCTTAAAGTAATAAATTGTTGAATAATTTTTAAAATATCAAGCACATGTTTCTTTTTTCAGTACTATTCAATAAAATTTTTATTTTACTTGTAATTTATTGACAATTTCTTATAATGTACAGTTTCAATATTCAGCTGTACTATTCCTGCTTCTCTGCAGTCTTATTTTCAATATGTATTTTGGTACCTTTCCGTTTCGCCGGCGCAAATATCGCCAAGAGCCAATCAAGACGCCAATTGGCGACAACACACGTATAGACATAAAAATTTTTAAATAATGTTGACAACACACAGTAGACACAAAAAATATAATTAATTGTTAGCTATAAGAATTTTTTCTTTAGAGGCATAAACATTTTAACATCGTTTAAAATTTTTTCAAATGGGTCTTTCGTTTCCCTTCTCCACATAAATTTTGCGAGATAACTTTCCAGATGATGATGTGCCACTCCTCTGTGTTTCTTATTTCACCATTTGGCGCTACCACACAGTCTTTCTATTTTTTTGCATATGTGTTCCAGTTTCAGGATTGACAAAATTGTATTTTTGGTTCACTTTGAAATGTTCGAAACTTTCCTGTTCCAGTTTTTCAGTGCAGTATGATTTCCACGAATCAGAATATATTACAGTTCCTATTTCGATATTTTCCTTAATAGCTTTTAATATAGTACTCATGGATCGGTTTGGCACCTTCACAAGGAAACATTCGTTTGTCTCACAGCAAACTCCACCGAAAATCCACTGTTGTGGCAAAATCTGTCCCGCATTGTTTTTATGCTTCGTGAACATACTTTCATCCACTTCAACGATCTTACCAGGTCTTCGGATTTTCCGTTGTTGATGCTTAAGCAATGAATCCACACAAACCTCACGCATGTAGTTATTCCAGTCCACAACTGTGTTGTGATTGATTTCCAGTTTCTTTTCACACCATTTAATTGAAGTTAATTCTTTGCTCCAACTATAAATAAACCTCACAGACATCAAGAAACTCAATTTCGATGACTCAAACCAAGTGCCTTTCCGGATACTTCTTTTACTGTGACAAGTTGATAGATTGCCGCGCCATTGAATTCCGTCTCCGAAATACTACTTCATCTCATGATTATTATCACAAGTAGCAAATTTAGGCAAAATGTCTGTAGCTCGAAAGAATCTGACAGATTCTTCCTCCGTTGTAGGCAAATCCCAAATTTTCAAAGGTTTTTCATCCATTTTTAACGTATTAGGATGTAACTGATGTAGCAATTCTAAAATTTAAATTTATTTATAAAATTGTTGTTCTCGTGTTCACGTTATGGTGGAATGATGGTTGCTAGAGCCTCATTTTATTTAATTATTGTATTAGATTACAATTTATCAAGTGATGCATATTTCAAAATTTTATTTTTTTTAAATATTTTTTATGTGAATTTGTTATGATTATTATTTTTAAGATATATTTTTAAAATCCGATTTTGTCTAGAGATTTTTTGAAATTATTAAATTTGTATACATATTTAATAATTTCATAAAATCTCTAGAAAGCATAAAATTATGAAATGGAAAAAAAAGAGTTGAAATAAAGTCGCTGACAATGAAAGGCTGTCACATGTTTTGTCACATGTTTGGAAACGTAGCAGTAGAAGGTTACCAGTGGAGATATTCCCTCTAGCATCGGTTGTATCATTTTTGGCGACTTTATCACCTGCGCTGGCAAAACGGAAAAGTACCTGTATTTTTTACATTTTACTTAATATCTTTTTGAGAGAAATATGGTATTATTATGTAACGAATACAGATTATTTTTAACCTTTGCTTTGGTATTATGTAGCTTGAAGCTAATTATGAGCGGTATGCTAGACCTGATTTGCATCAGCAATTAGAAATATCCTCATCTATATTAAGAGCTTCTTTGATTCAAGATACTTTAAAAACTGAATCATTACACTCCACGCTTGAAACTTCAGGTATTATTAAATTTCACTATATTAATAAAACAAGACTTTCTACTTTTCATTACTCATTAAAATCAAATATATTTTTAATATAAGTTATCATAAAGTTATACTTATTTGTTTTTTGATAATTTTAAATAATATAATTGCTTGATATTTTAAATCTAATTGTTTTAAATGCATTATCTTTATTAATTATTACAAGTAAATTTTAAATTGTGTCTACACATTTATATTGTCTTTCATTTTGTGAATTTTAGTCCAATTTTATATTTTATCAAAGCAATTTCATGTTATTTACTATTAAATTAATAATTTTATTCAACAACTATTCACTAAGAATTGCTTGTACTTGTTAGCAAGTTTATAAAAAACTTTTAATTTATTATAATTAATTTATACTTTGTATAAATAATTTTATATGATTCTTCTGTTTCTATAATAAGTTTTTAGTAGTTAAACATATCTCAGCTAACATTTCTACTTACTTATTATTGTTGAAGCATATTTTAACTATCTATTTGTTTAGTTCTATTAGATGTAGTGAAAGCATATCTTCCTGAAGATTTGATGTATTCCCTTTGCATTCTGTTGAGCTTAAAAAAGGTAAATTATTCTAATTTGTTGAATACTATGTTTAGCTCACATTTTAAAAGCTAAATCGAATATCAAAAGTTTCTTCTTTGAAGTATTGATGTAATAAAAGGATATGATCACATTTTAAAATATTTGTCAAACATTTCTGAATTCCTTGAAACCTTGTGGAGGGATATGACTTTATATTTTAAAATATTAGTCAGATGTTTTTGGTACTGCTAGGAAAAATAACATTTGCAGAAAACTATTAAAGAAAACCTATTTTAGCCAAAATTTGGAATTATCAAAGATTTTAGTTATTGCATCATCTTAGCACCTGATCTTTTAACACCTGTTTAACTGTGAATTTCTAATCTGGGAGATTTTTTTTAGAAATATATAAACATAAACAAATATCAAAGTCTTGGATCATTAAATAAAAAAATTTTTTGGAAGAATTTAATTTTTTAATACAGGTCACACAAAAATTTGGAATCTCAAAATTGTTCAAGTTTTTGAAATTCTATAGTATGAATGTTAGCATGCATAATTTTATGCCAGCTATCATTCATAATAGTAAATCGTAATTGTGGATCGTATTACATAATTATATTTTACATTTATTTTCTAGGAATATATGTACATTATTTTTGTATGGTTGCTTGTAAAATATTTTCTTCTAGCATATAAATTTTATCTTTGAAATTGTTGAAAATTTTTATATATCTTAAATATTTTTTATTATGATTTGACTTATTTCTTTTCGTTTACTTTTTTATATGTTTATAATAAATAAAATTGAAAAACAAAACATGTTAGATAATTTATGTTAATTCATGTAGTAACATACTTTTTACTTATTAAAATGATGATCTTTCTCTTGTATTTAAATAAATATTTGATCCTTTATCATTGTAAGATAACTTTTTTTTTCATTTAAAAACAATTATCAAAATTAATTTGAAAT
Source organism: Latrodectus hesperus (assembly GCA_037975125.1). Classification (NCBI taxonomy): domain Eukaryota; kingdom Metazoa; phylum Arthropoda; class Arachnida; order Araneae; family Theridiidae; genus Latrodectus; species Latrodectus hesperus. Next base: position 40,473,491 of record CM075855.1, read on the forward strand.
AATTACAATTAGTTATCTGCATTTACATAATAATGATCATTTTTTATTTACAATAAGTTCTTAACGTTTGCATAATAAAGAATACATTAGCATGAATTTATTATACAAAATGTGTATATAAATTGCTTATGTTACAGGTAGATGAAGCAGAAGTCTTACTGACATCACTTCCAAGTTCCCCAATAATCCTTCAGTTTGCTAGTTTATATTATGCCATCAAGATATATGTCGGTCTGGAAATAAATCCTTTTTCTGAAGACAATATTCTACAGAATGACCCTGTTTCTTTTATTAAAAAAGTAATGTAATCATGCATGTAATATTTTTACTGCAATAGTCTTTTCACTGTTATAAACAAATTTTGTTTTAATTTCAAAAGTTTATTTTTTCAATTTAATATTTTTAATGTATTCCATGTTCAGTCTTTTCAATTTAAAGTAACTTTTAAGGGTTTACTATGTTTGTTTATAATTTTAAAGCACAATTTAATAAATTGTATTAACATTTAAATTGATGTGTTTTCTTACTTAATTTTACCTCAATTTTCTTATGAGAAAAATCTAGCCAATTTTATTAATTGAATTGAGAATCCTATTTTATTGTAATTTAATTCAGATATTTGTTATATTTGTGGCTCATAATTACCAATGAAAATTATCAAAATGTTATTATTTAGTATATTTAACTGCAATTCAAATTTAATCATTGTATTCATTTATTTCTCATGAAATATAAAATTAGCAATGTGTATAATATTTTATTGCAAGATATCTATCTTAAAAATATAAGCTTTTAATGAATACATGTCTTTCTATAACTTTTCTTATATATTTTTATGTTGACTAAATTTCATTTATGTAGGTTTTATCAATGAAAGATTCTGTGATTGCAGCTGAGAAAAATGAAAACATGAAGCTTTATTGGACTCACCTTCAAAAGTACAATAAAATGTTATATGATTTTGTTCAAGCAGAAATATTGCACAGCATTGGTGGTGGTGTAGATGCTACACGATTTGCAAATGATGATGAATATAAAAAAGATACCATATTAGGCATTTCTATGTAAGTTTTTTTGTGAAGGTTAATTGTAATTTTATGATTGTTGAGAATGCTTTAAATTTCTAGTCTTGGTTTAATTATCGTTCAGGTGAAAAAAATAAATATTGAGTGTTAAATAAATCTAAGCTATGCTCTTATTTGCATTTTATACATATTCCAATAGCATGCTTGCGAATTTTTCCATGCATTCAAAACATTCACTTAATTTGTAAATTTCCATGCATTCAAAAAAATTTCACTTAATTTGTAACTTAATTATATATCTAGTCTCTCAGTTTGTGAGTTTGTTTCTCACTTTAAATGTGTATATATGAAGTGGCATGGAATTTACTTTAAACTATACAGTCAAAATAGTTTAAAATAAATTCCAAACCACTTCATATTCAATTAGCCTTTATATGCAAGGGAGAGTGTAAAGTAACAAAAACTGCGTAACCATAAACCATTCTATCATACATTACTTATTAATCATTTCAGCCTGACATTATTGCAGAAGTTTAAAAACTATTATAATTGTTTTTTTTTTCCTTTTGGGAAATAAAAATAATTAAATATGGGATTACAGTGAGGATTATGAAGACAGTTAAAAATTTTAATTAAAAAAATTGTTGTAATTGTAAATTAGATAATCTGGAAAGCTCATTTTCTCATTTATCTGGAAACTTTTTCATGATATCACTTCCACAAAGTTTATTATAATTTCCCAGAAGATTGGGTATGATATTAGATTCTAATATTTCTGAATTTTGCAGTTTAAAAACACTAGCACATACTATATGCCAAAACGAATAGCATTGAATAAATTTGATGTTGCCAGCACAGAGAAAATAAAGGAGACTCATAAAGCCCAAGAACTTGGCCAAACAGTATGGACTGTAGTAAGGTGGTAAAGGGCCACACAGCTGCATTTCTGGGATCAACTACGTATCCTCCATTAGTGATGCGTCATTAGCAAAATTTGGCTTACCAGCAAAGTCACACTCTGCTTTGACTCCTGGAGACTTATCTTCTTTTTATAAAGAATTTGATTGAATATAATGAGTTGTTTCACAAAGGTCTCTGAAGGACCTTTGCACTTTTTTTGGCTAAAGTTTAAGTTACCTCGTTCCTAAGAATTCTACATTCAGCTAGTACCTACTGGAAAGAAACAGATTGAGAGCCCTCTGCACTCAAGTATACAGGAATTATCTGTGTCTTGTCTACTAGCAAGAGATTGACAAGTAGACAGGGAGTCTGACAAAATAACTGATTTTAAGAGTGATGAAAAATGAATAGCCAGTTGCTTTAATGAAATATTAATAACCGCAATTTTTTCAGTTACTGCAACTAGAACTTCATTGCAGTAACTGAAGAGTTTCTAAATGAAATGCTTGAAGTATTCAAAGTATCTTGTTTGCGATTCCATTTGCAGCCAGCCAACCTTTTAAGAACAGGAAATCGTTTAACAATTTTTCCACACAGATAATCAACATATCTGTTCCAACCCACAATCAAGAATGCAACCTAAATACTTCATGCCCTCTGTTTTATGAATTGCCATAAACTGGAATTTAAGATTGGTTACAAAAGGTCACCAGCAAAAAGAGCAATTTTTATCTCAGAAATGCTTTCCAATTAATTGCTCAGATCGTTGATATAAATATTCAATAGTCTAGGGCTAAAAACAGTGCCTTCATGAAGTCCAGATTCCAAAGTTTGAATGTGGAGTTTCCAAATTATTGTTAACAAAACTACTGACCAAGAAAATCATGTAGTCAACAATGTAAAATTTTCCTACTAATTCCTGTGGAAATCAGCTTAAATTAACTTAAGGGGCCAGACTTCCATATGCTGATGAGAAAACAACAAAGACTACCAAAGCAAATATGTGGCTGTGGATATCATACTTAATAATTTGGCTAAGTTAGTCCATTTGTTGGACAGTGAAATGAAAACATCTAAAGCCTGTTTCAGAATTACAGTTAAAATCGTGGTGCTTGAAAAGCAGAGTCAATCTTATGGCGATTAACTACTCTATAATTTTTGCGAAAATACTTGATTTATATCCATCAAATTCATCAGTTTTGCCCTGCTTATGTATTGAGACAATAATAGCTTTTTTCCAAAATACTGGTATGTTAGAATTTCACTAAAAGTAGTGAACTACTATTAACACCTAGCTTCTTAATAAATTCTGGATAAAGAATGTCTGGGCCAGAGCTCTTTCCACCTTTAAGATGTTTAATAGTCTTTAAGTTCAAATTTAATAGAGTTGGCAATGAACACCAAATAGTTGTAGGCCAATACTAATTACATCTTTGTGAATATTACTTTGCAACATTTTTTTTAGTTGTGAACTCAGTCTTTGAGATTTAGATGGAAATGAGATAAAGGCATTTGTACTTTCTCTTATCCATGGTGATCTGTAATGGAAGCCCTAGTAATTTGTGAATTTCACAAAATAAGTTACATGTTTTATTCTACTCTTGCAAAATTCCCTTTTATAAGTACTGAAAGTAAAACTAATAGATTTTATTAATATTATATAATTTTTTGCTATGTAGTATTTGCATGACAAACATAGTATTTAGAACTTTTATCATATCTTTATAAATAATTTGAGTTATATAAAAAATTAATACAGCAATATACCAATTAAAATCAAATTAATATAAATTAACAAGCTAGTATAATGTTTCATTTTTAACTATTTTTTAATGGTTACCAAATATTGCTATACAAAATGAAACACTGCTTTAATAAATTTCTTATCATTCTTGTTACTATCTTTTTTTTTTATGGAATATAATATTACAAGGATTAAGATTTTTACTAACTATTTTTATTCTTATTGGCTCACAAAAAAGTTGTCCTCAAATCATTTATTTACATATAAAATTACCATTATATTTTTTATAGAAATCCATTCTTTAAATCTGAAGGCTTTTATATGCATCATCTTACTTTTCAACTTAAAACTCTGGAATAAATTTCTTGTAATTCTGGATCGAACAGATAAGAAGCACATGTATCAAAAATTGAAGATAAGATATTCTATTTTTAACATTCATTATTTTTCTTTTTAACCATTAGTTGATTCGTTCGTTATTTTGTTATTTTTCCGTTGTGTTTTCTTTCCGTTCAAGGTTGAAAAGAAGCATTTATTCAAGAGAAGTTTTTCAGATTTTTTGCAAGGTGTGAAAAACAGTGTAATAGAGTTAGGTTAAAGAATTTAAGAGGAAAAAGGAGTTTGAATATTCCCTAAAACCTATCCACAGGCTTTTACACTATATTCCCTTATGTATTCTTTCCTAAACAATTTGGTTTCAGGAATTCTTGAAATTAAAAAAAAAATTTAATATCGTTAGAAATTGACAAAGGTTTTTAAAGAACTAATATTTAGAATAAATTTGTTGAAAGTTTCTCACTATAAATATGAATTTGAACAAGTTTTTCCTAAACAACTTTCTCTATCTTATCGAAAACAATGGAAAACGTGTAACTAGCTTTTGGGGTAAAATTGAAATCCAAAGAAATAATGATTTACTTTTTCTTTAGATTTAGAATAATGATCAACATGTTTGTGTATATTGCATTGATGTTCTATTCCAACTTCAGAAGTGCATTTCATGCACTTTTCATAATTTTTTAAACTTATGATTTGCTTTCAATTCAATTATTTAATTAACTTTAATTAGTTACTTTTATTCACTTATGAAAATTGTAAAATGAAAAAAACTACATTTTCCTTTATTGCTAAACAATTCTTTCACTTTCATATGCAATCATTTTTTAAGCTTATTTACTTGAAACATCTTAATTTTGATAGTTCTTGAGATATACTTGCAACAAAACGTTACTATGTACGACACAATAATCTTCTAATGAAATATTATTTCATTTAACTGGTTTTTTAAATGTCAAAAACTGATTCATTTGGGTTGATGTAACATAATTAATTCTGTCAAAATATACGTCTATTATATTTTCTGGAAACATCTGAGTATCTTTGTTATTTTTAACAAAAATTTCTTTAAAGTAATATTCAAATATTAGATTAAAAATTGTGGTTGTGAAATTATGCTTAATCTTATTTATTTATGGTTTTATTTCATTCATGAATTGTTGTCTTATTTCATTATCTGGTAATTAAAAGCAATGCAATTAAGATATATATTGCTTTTAATAATCACCCTCAACATTTTAAAAAGAAGCTTCTAAAATATATGTGAAAGAATTCAACTTTACTACCATGTTAAGTATGTACATTTATTACAAATTTATGTGTCATTTATTTCCTTTAGCTTTCTTCATTATAATAAAAATTATATGTTCTTTACAAGCTTTGATGATTTCACAGGAAAATGTGTTTAAATCATCAGTACTTGTACTTCTAAGCTTTTTGTATTATCATTGTAATTGATTGAATCAAATTAAAAATTAAATTTTTTGTAAAATTATGAAGTTTTTATGAAGATATTAAATACTTAATTTTTTATTTTAGGACATTAGATGATAGTGTTTTTCATACTGCGATTTCATTAGCTCATCACTATAAAGTATCTTTATGGGATTTATATATGACTCATTTAGAATATCTTTTCTCAGAATCTAGGTATATTTTGATTTTTATATTTTTTATTGTTTTTATAACTAATGTTATTCTATTTATTGGAGTTTTATTTTTTATTGTATTTCAACATTTAGCAGATTAACTTTTTCATTATCATTTTATTTTAAAAAATGCTATAAATGGTAATTTGAAAATGTCAGATTTTTATTTATTTTATTTAAATAACTTAATTTTTTATGTAAATTTAAGTTGAATAAAACTGAAGATAATATGGAAATACTTGATGAAAATACTTTTCATGATTCAATTATTACTTAATAACTATTAATTAATGAAATATGTTATTAGAGTTTATATATTTGTTATGTTTAGTAAAACAGGCACAACATCATTTTGTTAAACAGTGTCCTTCATTAGTTTTAAACATATATATTTGATTATTGAACTTAGGAAATTAATTGCTTTTAACAAATAATAAATTTTACAAGCAATTAAATATGTTCCATTGTTAATATGAAATTATAATGAAAATAGATTACTTCACAGAAAATTATTATTATGAAGAAACTATGATGTGTAAATATCAATTATAAATAAGTAAATACTTAAAGTAAATAAAAGTTTATTTTCAAACAGAGAATCACAGCTTATTTTAACAGATAAGTATTATTTTGCTAAGATAAGTATTACTTATCTATTAAAATATTATTACCAAATTGATAAAGGTATGATAATATATTTATAGTAAGTATATCTTCATTTGTGTTGTAATTTACTTTTCTGCTTAAATGGAACAAAGTACCAAGCTTAAAATTTCCAAAAGAAATTTTAATTTAACACATTTTATTTTTGATCATTATTTATTTACATATTGTTTTATAAATGCCACTTCTTTAAAAAACATTATTACTGTAAATTTTTAATGCTTAAACAATTATTAAAAAATTAAGAATTTAAAATTTTGTTTCTGAAAAATAAGTTGTGATTTACTTCAAATATTTACTTATTTATAATTATTACTTATACAATACTGTTCTTCATAATATTAATTTTCAAAGAAGTAATCTGCTTTCATCCTAATTTCATATTTAACAATTAAAAGGAGTAATGTTGTGATACAAATTTAGCTATGTATAAAAATTTCTTAGCTGATTTAGATATTAATTATATAATAATATATTTCTTTGCATTATTAAATTACAAATGAAATTTTTATAAGTAAAATTTTTATTAAAGGAAAATATTGCCAGTTTTTAATGATTCATTGTACAATTTAATTTTATATTTTTAAGCTGATATAAAGGGTAACTCACTAATGAGTGTAATAAGAAATCTGATTATCACACTAATAGAGAATTGAGTTTTATTTAGTGAGAATGAAACAAAAATATATTTAAAACATATTGAAAACTGTTAATATATCCAACTTTCTGATAAGAAATACTTCACAAGCTAATTACTATCTTTTGATATCATCCATAATCATGATGAAATGCTAACACAAAATAAATCTTATCTTCTCATCATCAAACAAAATTATACTGCTCCATAAGTGAATCTTTCAAATTTCATATTATCTAACATCATATAACTGATGATTTTTATGTAACAGGCTTTTGAAGTTGTAGTTTTGATGATAATCACAGTTCACTGGTTTGTTGTAGATATCATTAAGTATGAAAATTTTATCATAGTCTTTAATTTCAAAATTGATAAATAATTATATATTGTTGCAGTATTTATTGTTTCTAATTTTTATTAATGTTTCAATCTCTATATTTTTACAGTATATCAGCATCTGTTATAAGTGAGCGGATAGAAAAATTTAAGCTATTAGATAAACTTCTTGAACAGAAGAAAAATTTTGAGAACAAATTGTTAAATAATATTTATGCTGGCATTGCTGGGAAAGACCATGATAAACTCATGATTTGTTTCACTTTGTTAGAAAATTGTGGTGATAATGAGAGTTCATTGAAAATTAAACCAAGTATCCATAAAACCATGCTGAAAAAATTCAAGGCTGCTATGAATCGTATGTTTTTATTGCATGTTTATTTTATTGCTACATATTTCAATGGTTTATTATCTGTATTATGTGTTTCACTACTCTATTCATTAATTGATAACTAATTCATGTTCTGATTTATTTAAAAAAATTCTTTGACATGAATTTTCTGTTTTAGGTGACTGTTTTAGGTCATAATAGGTTTCTGTTTTAGGTCATAATTACTATGATTCTGCTTTTTTGCAATATCTAACTGCCATCATTCTCTTACTACTTCTTTTCAATCTTTTACTTAAAACATGACTACTATTAAGAACAAATTCTTTGACTAATATATCACATTTATTATTATAAATGATATTTCTTGTAAATGAATGTATAGATGTATTATATAAACAGAAATTTTTATTACATATTTTTTTTCCTCCACTTGAAAATTTTCAAGTAAATGAGCTATGTTTTGGAATAAAATTTTCTTATTTATTGGAACTTTAAATATCTTATAAGTGGTTTTTTATGTTCACTTATTCAAAAAATATCTATTGACTATTTTTTACAAAATTTCTATTTTTAGATACTATTTTAGGATATTTCTACTTTTCAATATCTACTTTTACAAAACAATTGATGTCATATTTTTTTAGTTACACCATGAGAAATTGAAAATTTATGTAATATATGTTTGTAATTTTTTATAGATATTGACTATAAAAAAATCATGTCTCCAGAATTATCAAGAAACTATTTGATTGAAATTCTTAATGAATCTAATGTTCATGTGTTTGCTAAAGCAGCTTCTAACATTCCTAAAGAGGTAAGATAAATATATTTTCTTGTGCATTTGCATATGATTAATTTAATAATCAATATAAACGATTAATTCAAAAATAATTCATATACAATGATCCCTTATTTTTCATGGTTAATGGGGACCATAACCTTCTGCAAAAACTGAAAAACCACAAAGTAATGTTGCCCCTAGGAATTTTGGTGTATGCGGGTACACGAATGTTTTAAATATGTAAACAGTATTTATACTTTACACATTTAAGACAAAAATGACAACAGTAGGCGTATTTACTTAAACGTGCCAGTGCTAACTAATAAGGTTAATTACAAAACCTTATACAGCAATAAACAATAATTAACATTGCTTTCTAAAAGAGACAAAGAGTCTTGTGTTGGAAGACATAACGCCATCAATGTGATTGCTTAATTCAACAGCTTGAATCATATTGTCGTCAATATCTTGTGCAAATTGTTGCATCGCTCTTGCCATGCTGCACAACTGTTCCAGATTCTCCTGGGTAATGACATGCTTTTTAAGTTTGTTTTTTGTCTTCTTTGTTTTCTTCTGCGTTTGCAGATTTTGTCATCCCAAGGAAGTCTTCATTGGTCAGTGGGTTCGAGTAGCAATCAATAAGAGCTCTGATGTCTTCTTTTGTCATCTCGAAAAATCTTTCATTTCTTATGATGTGAGCCAGCCTCACCATACTCTCATTGGTCAATGTCACACCGGAAACCAATCACACACCTTTATAAGAGCCCATGGTATGCACTCTGAGTCAACTCCTCTCTTTATTTAAAGTGCAGTGATCCTTCTCTCTCCCGCATTGACATGAAAAAAGACATTCCTTTCCGTAATGTGGCTGCCAACATGGATGTATTTTTAATTTTTCAATGAATATTTTGAAAAAAACTGAAACTGCAAAGCATGAAGCATGAAGTGGCGAGTATCCCTTAAAATTAATTATTGTTCTGAAAATCAAAAAAAAATATCTGTATTTATTAGGCAAATTGCAAAAGCTGATTTATCAGTGCATTAATTCATATAAAGTTTCGTGAGTATCTAGACAAGCCATGTATAAGTAATTTGTAAAATTCTCTTGAAAATTTATTTATTATTCAAAATATTTTACAGATGAGAAATTTCATTTTTTTTTTTTAACTGAAAAGAAGTTTTGTGATTTTAAATCAGAATGTCACAAAACCAAATTAGTTGTGTTTGTTCCAAATAAATTAAAACTTTTCTGAGATATGACAAAAAATACATTTAGAATTAATTGTTATCAATACATGAAACGTGTATTATAAATTCCATCCTGTAACCAAATTGTTATGTCATTCTCATCATAATCTAATTTAATTCTAATGATTTGAAAGAAGTTCTGTTTTAAACATCTGATATTATATGTGTACTGAATATAAAATTGTATTTTCATCAGATATGTTTGTAAAATTATTTGATAATTCATTACATTGTGTGTGCATAGTAATTAAAATAAATTGAGATTCCAATTACCGTATTTATGCGAATCTAATGCGCCATTGATTCTAATGCGCATCCCTATTTTAACGTCATCCTCAGCGTTCCAGAGCACCTCATCTTCACTGCCATCCAATGAATTTGAAATGCAGCATTTATTGAAAGATTTCACAATCATTGGTGCTTCGATGCTTTTCCAGGCAGCAGAAACCTAATGTGCAGTACAGCATGCTTAATTTTTCCTATCATGGTCAATTCACAGTTTGGCTCACAAAACCATTTTTTGTACTTCGCCTGAGCGTACCCCTTAAAATGTTTATTTATACTAACGTCCAGGGGTTGTAACACAGACGTCATCCCTCCAGAAATGCTCACAAGATCACTGCCTAGGCTGTGCATCCTTTTTACGTCATCGGTGACATGACCACAAAATACGTTCAAAGCATTGATGATGGATTTTAGAGCCCACCAGGACGGTGTTCCCATACATTTTGGAGCCTATCAAGCATTAATGATTCCGCCATCCACCCCTTCTTTTGGTTTCGAATCAGGACATCATCATTTCAAATCAGGACATCAGGAACAGCTTTTCATTCTTAGTGGTTTTAGGGGATGTTTTCCGTTTGAAGATTAAGAAAGGCAGGAGTTTGCACCTGTCTGCTGTTATCAATGTTATGCGTTGTTTTTCACATCCCTAAGTTTTGACGATAACTTCGGGAGTCCCCTTCTCCATAATGGTGTAGTTACGAGGCATATCAAACTAAATTGGCGTCTCGTCAGCGTTGCCGATTTGCCCCATTGAAAAATTCTTTTCCTTCTGATGTGTGATGACATACCGCTGAAATGTTTGTAGTTTTCCCGCAAAATCTGCAGAATGCTTTTGGCATATTGTTGTTCAGCATCTTAGAGATCCGCTTCCTAAACCAATTCACCAATCCACAACTAGCATTAAACTCTTGTTTCCTGGAACCAGGGGGTATGTGTACCTTCCTGGGGCTTGAGCAGCCACCAGGCGCGTCGGCAGGTGGTGGATCGCCGAATGTCCTGTAGTAATGACAGGAGAGCCTTGAATATAGAATCAGAGGCCGCGAACCAGCTCCCGTAAACCCTGGTGTTATGCGATCCGTGCCTAGGGCTAATTGGCACCGCGGTATTGGTGTCTTAACGGAGCCTCTAGTTGCCTGGCGAACTTCTAGAGTAATTTGCCTTGCACAATAACTCAGGCAATGCTGGGTGGACTTATATTACCTGAGCTTATTAATTGTTATCTTGTGGCTGAAAAGACACAAGAAATAACAAACCTTTCTGCATTTGCAGGTGAAGCCTCTGTAGTAGACCTTGCTGAAAAAGACAAGGGAACTCAGAAGCAATCTTGTAAAGGGGCAGTAATGAATCCTTCACTTGAGGTAGAAATGACCTCCAAACCATCTTCTTCTGGTGAAAGTCAGGAAGCTATCCCTAGCATGACTGACTTTCTGACCAGATGGGACTGTTTCAGCAAGACCCTATCTGCTGGAAATGTCATACGCAAGAAGAAACGGCAGAGCATATCATTTATGAATGCGAGGCTCTTGCCCTCCCTAGATTAACTTCTTTAGGCATCATCCATACTAGAGAGTTACACCTAGACTTCATTAAAGGGTTATCAGACTTAATTAATAAAGTGGGTGACCCGAGCAACTGGAACTAGGAAACATTGGGTTTGGAGTTAATGGTACAAAATGCTGATAAAAGCAGAGGTGCCCAATGACATACAAACCCAATTCTAAGAAGAAGAAGAAGAAACTCTTGTTTTGGTATAATAAGAACTTCAGCCTCTGCAAGAGGAGGCTGAAGTTCTTATTATAGAAGAGGAGGCTTTATTTCATATGGCCTCACAAGTCACAGGTTGTCCATTCTTCTTCCTTTCACATACTAATTCCAATACTTTTTCTTCACTTTTAGGGTGCCTTACTTTGTGAGGGCCAGTGAATTTCTTTCTACTAGCTTTAGTTGCAAACAGTGCCAATTTATGTTGCCGCGACAAGCGAACATTGCTCTCAGCTATGTTGAACTCTCTACCTGCCTTTCTATTGCCTTTTTTTCAGCAAAAGAATTAATTTACGTTTGAAAGTAACGTTATATGACCATCTTCTTGGTTTGCCCTCCATTTCGTGACTATGTACTCTGCAATTTGTATCCTCTATGCAATAATGTGTCAACAATAAATGTAACGGTAAATGTAGTCAAGAAATACAGTAATCCATTGTGACGATTTAAATTTGGTTGACTTCATCGGCGAACTGCTGACCTTGCACTCGAATACTACATTTGGCCAAAAACCATGCACATTAGATTCGCGTAAATACGGATATCCTAATGGGTTGTGAAAAAGTTTGGTTCATGTGAAATTATCTAGGTACCTATCACAAATGTAATTCTAAAATTTGTATTCATAAAATTAGAATTTCTTACTCTTTCACTTTATTTCTTATGAGTTTTTTCCAAATGATTATAATTTCTTCTATGTTACACTTTTACATGTAAATGATACAGTTCATTGATACTGAAGAAATCAAAACATTTGACTGTTTTTCTCTTATGTCTGGGCTTTTTATTGCATTGTTTTAAATAACATTTAGATGCTTTAGCTTGTACCATTTTGAGAAAAAGTACTGCTTGTGATGATGTTTTCTGAAATAAATGAAATGTTTTGCCATACCAATATTACGCACAAGTTTTATTTTAAAACAGATTAAAAATTTATAAAAAGTATTAGATATATAAAAAATATTTTTCAATTTTATTCTATTTTATAGGAAGATTATTTTTATGAACCTTCAAACGTTTATTGCCTTTGGGCCCAGAAAGAATTCTTTGAAGGAACTTCCTCTTCTACTAAAACTCCTGAAAATAAAGTAATCATTTTATTTTTTGTTTCATGAAATACTAATGTTTTTTTTCATATATATTGACTCATCTTAAATCTAATAAAAAGAATTACTTATTTATGAATACTATTAATTTATTAGAATTTTTTCTTGGAAAACTTTAATTTAGTGTCAAAATTTACATTACATATTAAAAAAGGAAACAAGATCATAAGATTTGTATTTATTTAATTGCTATACAAAAATTATATACAAAAATTATTTAAATATTATACAAAAATTATTGAAATATTTAGAAAGAATATTTGCAAATTAATTTAATGTTAATTTTAAAATCTCATAGATTAATATGATAATTTTTTAATTAATTTAAAATATATTCATCAAATAATTGATATTATCAAATCTTAATTTAGACCCAATAAGTGCATGAGTAGAAATATAAGCTTTGATTTAAAAATATAAAGAATTTTGGCTATAGGCTGTATTGAATAATGTTGTAGGTATACATGCTAAATATTAATAGTTTAATAATTCCAATTGAAGGAATGATCTTTTACTAATAATTTTGGGAAAATTAAAATTTTAGAAAAATGAAAAAATCTGGTAATACTGTAACATTTTTGGAGAATAAAATTAACCAAAACCAAAAAGAAAGAAGAAGAAATATTTTCATAAAATGATTAAAAATGCGGAAGCAATGCACTGAAAATATATTGAAACAAAATCGTTGAAAGGTTATTAAAAAATGTATAACTTTTACTTCACTAAATGAAAGTATAAACAGTACTTCACTGAATTTTTTTAACACAATAGAAGTAACTATTGTTTAAAATTGAATGATGTGATTTGTCATTTTTATTCTAATTGATATTATAAAGAGAATGTTAAGTATTTAATGTGATTAGATATGTATGTGCTGCTAGCAAATTTAGAATGTAAAGAAAAATCAGAACTGTTTTTATAAATCCTCTCCTTTAAAGTTTCTTATTTTATTATATTTAAAATCTTTCACTTTAAAAGCTTTTAAGTATAAAAACATTAAAATTTAATAAAATAAAAGTTCTTCAATTTTAATATAAAAAAGCTCTATTTAAAAGAAAATGCTTAAAAACAAGTTTCTCATAATTTTGAAATTATTATCTTTATAGACTGAGTGGATTCTTAGATTTAAGTCTTGTTCAGATATGCTCCAAAAGCTAGAGCCCAAAGATATTATTTTATTTATTGATGATGTCATATTTTCTGAGAAAGCTTTAGAGAAAGTAAGTTATAAAAGTTTTTATATTATTTGATATAGTTTACATAAATCTTAGAATTCATTTTTTCTAAGATGTTTATGATGAATCTGATATATTCTTTAATTTTAATTTACAGATACTATGAAAAATATCTCCTATATTTTTAGTAAAGTAAAATTAATGTATTCTTGCACTCTAAACTCAGAAATATAATCCCAAGTATATTTCTAATTGATAAAAACTATCATAAAATATTTATGTAAGAAAGCAAAAATACTTATGTGTCTATTTTGGTAATGTATTAACTACTTTTGAACAATCAATATAGGTTAGAAGTAAAGATTTATGAAGAATAATTCCTTCATTAAACATACTCTATATATACTTTTAAACTTATAAACCTACAAATTAACATGGTTTTTATTGAATTTACATTGCTCATAGCTTTTTTTTATTTTTACTTTGATGTGTTAGCTAGAAAATAACCATAATTAATAATATCTTTCAGATAATTTGGTCTCATCTTTCCATTGAATTTTTCATGAATAACTATTATCAACAATAATTCTGGCAAAAAAACATGCCAAAGCAAATGTTTTTAACTAATTATAATGATGACCATAATTTTAGAGTTTAAACTTATGTAGTTACTTTACCTCTAAAGATGGAAATAAAAGAGACTTGCAAAAATTTTACATTGTTGCTGTATTTAGGTCTAGTTGCTTTGTTATCTAATTCAATAGTCATTTGTGTGTTCTAAACTATTACAATTGCAAAATTTTTGACTATTTCTCTTATGAAAATTTCCATATTTTACTTGGTAAATTGTAAAGTTAATTACTTTTTTTTGATTAATGTTTATTATATATTTATTGATGCAGAAATAGGTTATTTTCAATTTCTAAATTTACTTCCAATAGCTGCTGTGTTAGATTAACAATAATAACACTATAAAAATAAAACAGCTACATAAATGATACATTTTATCTTAAAATGAGATTTACTTTAAGTCAGTTAATGCTTTGTGAACATTCAAATGTCTCTGTCTCTCTATTAATTGTGTGAATGAAATTTTGTGTTTCATAGTCCTACCTATATTTTATACAAGATTTCTGATGTTATAAAAGTGCCCCATTTTCCTTTATCTTTTGACTCCATGTAATGGGCACCCTAAGGCTATTGTAATGCATTTTAATGTCTACTAAGTAAATTGTCTTCTGGGAAACTTGTTCATGGATATAGTGGTTCATATTCACATGTTGCAAGTATAGAAATGCAGAAAGGTCCAAAGCACTCACTCCAACAAACATGAATGTAGAAGACAGATGTTTTCAAAACTGCTCAAAATCTATTTTCTATTGTTCATCAATGGCTCAAATCAAACCCACGACCTTCAGCTCTGAAAAATGCTGACCTACTATTAGCGATTTTGAAAATTTTTATATTATATTTAATGATTTTCATTTGAGTGATTGAATGTATCCTTATCATTACTTTGTAATATGAACATACTATCTGAAGAGAAAATCTACATATTTAATCTCGCCTATTAATGAGCAGTGAACGATAAGTGTTACATTTCTGTATGCTCGTTTATCTGAATTGGTGATTGGGGGTATTTATGCTTTATTATTTGCAAAATGTGTATGTAGTTCATTATCTATCAGAAGTTCTTTTGAAAAACAATATGCAACAGATATTCAGACACTTTACAACAGCCTTTTTTTCTTAAGCTGTTCACTGTGTAGTCAAAATAGGTTAGGTGGCAATGATTTCTACAATATTCGTTTGAAAGAAGAAGTCTGTTTAGTGAACATAAGCATTTTAAAATTTCTTTTTTAAACTATTATATTTTAGTAGATTCTGGAAAGAAAAACATTTTTAATGCTTCCATTAATTTTTTATCTTAATACAATTGAACTCAAAAACTTATGTTTTATCTTATCCATTTATTTAATTTAGTATACAATTGAATATAGTAACTATATACGACTTGACATATTCTATAGGATTTATCAATTTTAACACTATGCTGTGATCAATATTTGCATTTGAAGGAAACATTTCTGTAATTCAGAATAGCGTTAAAGTGAACAAGAATTCTAATACCTTTTTCCTTATTAAATCTTTCTAATTCTTGAATAAAAATTATTGTAATATTTAAATTTGCAATAAAAAATTTTATCGGCAAGTTATTGCTTGTTAAAGTGCAATTTGATATTTGCACTTAATATTTATTAACTTTGAATTAACAGTTAAATGTGACTGAAAATTACCAATTATGGAATATTAATGTAAACTCGTTTACCTGGTATAATTGCTTTCTTTGTTACATTTGTATACACTTTTTATAAAAAAATTTTTGAAATAATTTAAATCAATTAAGCAAAACAATTTGTTATTAAATTTGAATGTTTATAGTCAAAAATATAATAAATTAATTTTAATTACGCTAAACTATTCTTATTATTTAATACACATTTCACTGATATTTTTTGGATTAATTATTTTATTTTTGAAAACTGTGCATTCTTATAATTCAAGTTTGAATAATTCCAAAACTGTATTTAATATAAAAATTTTTAATATTACAAACTGTTTACTTTTTTTTTTTTATGGAATATCGATTTGAGATTAACTGTTAAAGATTTCTTTTTAGAACTTAGATTTAAGGAAATTTAAAATTCATTGCTTTTTTAATTTGATTATTTAAATCAAATTTCAAAATTATATGTGTCAAGCAATCAGCTGGACATATTTGAATGAAAAAGCCTCCACAAAATTGTTACTGTATGACTTAAAGCGACTTAAGGTAACAACTTAAAATGACTTAAGGCGACAGCAATACTAATTTGAATTATATAGGTTATTTCAAGGAAGCAGATATTATCAGATTTATCTATGAGTCACTTGAGGTTTGCTATGGGGATTTATTGAACTGAGCTCTCTTTTACAGTTGAGATTTTCAACAATGAATCTATTATAATCAGGTCTGAGACTAGGTGCAAGTTGAGGTGGATCGATTGTGTGGAGAAGTATTTTAACATTTTTAAATTTTTGAACTGGAAAAGTACTGTTAAGCAGATTTGGAAGAAGGTTTTCAAGAAAGCCTTAGTTCATAAAAATCTGTTGAACTAAAAGAGAAAGAATACAATAGCTCAGACTCTATATATATTCTATTTATTTGTGATTGGGTGATATCCATTAAAATTAAATGTAATTAAGTTCTTGTAAGTATTTTAATTAATTATTTAAAAAATTTATCATATTTGTGTATATTTGATGGGGGAAATTTACATTAAGCAAGATAAATTCAGTTCAACTATTCAAAGATTTGACTCCAACTTTACACATGCATGTTTATAACTGTATGGAATCTACTTTAAACTCTTGCATCTGGTCCAGTTACATTTCTATGCAAAAACTAACCATAGAATTACACACAATTCAAAACTCTCCAAATTGATATATTGGTGATATTTAAAACAAATCTGCTTAGTAAATTATTAAAATATAGAGAAAATAAGTGTCTTAAAAGATAATTTAAAATATTATATACATATATAAGTTTCATTTCATGCAAGTAACTCCTTGAAAAAATTATTAACAATGAAAATAAAGTGATTTGCTTCACAAAATGTATGCTTTATGTTTAAATGAATTTTGTTAACAAAAGAATTATGTCTTACATTATATATATTCTGTTGTAGAAAAACTATATGTACCCAAGAGGAATCAAGCCTTAGTTATAATCTCTCAAGAATGATGATTAAATATTGAATAATGCAATCTGTAAATTTCAATGTGAATAGAATTTAAAAATTCTTGTGGATTTATACGCAGATGAACACTTAGATGCAGTCTAACGAATTGAATACACAACATTAATTAATATATTCACAACAGGTATGCTTGATTGCATTGTGAGCAATTATTCAATATGAAGAAGAGTTGTCTCATATGTATTTCACAGATGTTTGATTGAACATATAGATCAGTTCAGTAAAATTAAATATGGTAATAAACAGGGTTGTTTAAAGAAAGTATAATCAGCTGCTGAATGAATTTTGGTTTTCGCAGTTTACCAATGTTAAAAATGTTTACATGATTCAAGAGAAGCCATTGGTATTAAAACATTCATTACATTAAAATCACTCAAATTATATTTTTGCTACAAATATTTTAATCAAATTATAAAAATCCATGCTTAAACTAAATTATAGAATTCAAAATTTAAAGTGCTGATTAATTTTATTATTTATCTACTTGTATGAAAAATTATATTCTTTATTTTATGAATAATGTTATAAAAACACTAATCTTTAAATATTTTAGTTCATTCAATTATTAAAAAGTGTTTTGTTATTATGAACACTGAATCATATTAGTATTGTATATTCTGTGATTATTTATGCAGAAACTTGATTCACAAATTTATTTTCTTCCTTTTTTTCTAGATGAGTATTGATTGTCGTTCTGAAATAGTTAAACAAGTCATAAAACTATGTAGAGCAAAATGTTCAAAATACAAAAGTAATATTCTTGTTAGGTGAGCTTACTATTTTCTGATTACTTATCTTTTTATTCTGTATTATCCTGATATGTATTCATTAAACAATTATCTCCCATATTTTCTAAATTATTAAAAAAATTTAATCTTTTATGAGAGCATTTTTATGAATTTTTAGTAAATTCTATATTTTTATTTTGTTTTACAAAAAGTAGTTTTCTCCTTAGTATACAGTTTTACTAATATAAAAAAAATCGTTTGTATTATATGATCCAAATTTTTCATTTGTTTTACATATATTTACATATATTACATATTTCACTTTTGCTCTGATATTTAGGGAAATATACTAAGAATAATTTTTTCAGTATAATTTATTCTGTTGTATTATTAAAATATTAAAATTGTTCAACAGGTTTATCTTATACAAAATGTTTATTTCTTAATTATTTAATGCATTTTAATAAATATCATCCCTCTCTAACTAGGTTCATAGATATCTAACATATTTAAAAATGTTTTTGTTTGATAAATATTTCTTTCAAATTCAAATTATTATTTTGCTTTTTTTCATTTAAACTTTTCATATAGCTTTCTATTATTAATAATTTCTTCATCTACTTCTAAAGGCTCAGCTATATATTATAGATTCAGAATCTCTTTTGTAGCATAACTTTTTATGCTGGAAGTTTGGTATGATTAATTTAGCAATATATTCTTAAGACTCTTCATGTACTTTAAATTTAGTTAAATATTATTTAATATATATGTCCATAATTATGTTGTATTGTGTAAGATGTCACACTATTGTAACATTATATGCTATAATATACAACAATATGTTTTTGCAATGTAGAAGATTTAATAATTGCTTTGTAGAAAAATAAATGGATTTATTGAAGACTTTTTGTTTCAGTAATAATTGGAATGAATCTGCTACAATTCTAACAATGTACCAGTCTCATCTTCAAAGATTAGAAGAAGAAACTCTAGTTCAATTAAGAGAGTCGTTTGATCCTAAAATAAAAGAATATTGTAAAGAGTTTGATCTCTCAAAATCTTCTACAGAAAAGGTGATATGTAATACATTAATCTTTTCTGTTAGAATAAAATAAAATAAAGCAATTTTTTATTCTTCAATAATTATCTTCAAAATAGGTATAAAATATTTGAGGATTGAAAAATGAACTGAGACGAGCTAGCAGCCATATAAGTAGCAAATACTCAGGATTTTGTTGTAACAATTCTCAAGTTTGAATCCCACTTAGGGTTGGGATATTGGTGTTGGTTCAGAATCTACTTTAAACTGTAGGTCCCTATCTAATAGGACTGCATGTAACAAAAAATGATCATTAAGCAAATCAAATAAATTTATAAAATGAGCTGAAATCTTGTATATAACTATATATACAGGTATATATAAATTCTATTCAAGCTCATATCATTGTACTTTATTTCAAAATATCATTATCTTTGAGGTATTTCTAATTTTTACATATACTTGTAAAAAATATATGGTGCAGAAAAATAAAGCGTCAAGGTTATACAACCACATTAAGAAAGCTTGCTGAACATCAGCATTGATTCTGAAATGATAACCGCCCAAATGTTTCTTTAAAGGTCCAAAGAGATGGTAATCGCTAGGCGCTAGGTAATCATAACTGAAAATGGTTTTTGAATCAAAGCTAGGTGCGAGGTTAGGACTATAAGGAGGGTGATCCAATACTTCCCACCAGAAACACTGTAATAAATTGCATCTAGCTATGGTTGTATGCAGTTGGGCATTGTCATGCAATAACAGGATGCCTGTCATGAGCAATCCTAGTCATCCACGGCAAATTGAATCTCGCAATCGATCCAGATTGGCTCAGTAACTGGAAGCATTTATTGTTATTCCATGAGTGAGGAAATCAACTAGTGGTACGCCTTGATGGCTCGTAAAAACTGTGGTCATAACTTTCTTTGCAGAATGCTACATTTCTTATTAGGGGAATGAGGTTTTTTTCCATAACATTTAAGCTTGCTTTGACTCTGGTATGTTGTGATACATCCATGTTTTATCGCCAGTAATGATACTGTGTAAGAATGTAACGCCCTCCTGGTGATTATGCTTTAGGTGTTCGAGAGGTGACTATATTTGTGTGACTTTATGCTCATCTGTGAGTTGTTCCAGTACCTAACGAGCATGCCTTCATGTAACCCAGCTATTCATGCATAATATTGTGTTGACTGGCAATTGAGATATTGAGCTGTTCTGCAATTGCATTCAGAGTGATGCAGGACCTTTTTGAATCAAAGCTTCAGCATGGCAAGCATTGTCATCTCCCATGGATATGCTTGGTCTCCCTGCTCTTTCTTCATCTTACAAATCTGTTTACTCATTATCAAATTCTATGCACCAAAACCACACCTGTTTTCATGACATAACATGTTTACCATACACTTCCACCAGTTGCCGGTGAATTTCAGCTGAAGAATTTTTCTTTAAACACAAAAAGCTTATTACACTTCTTATTTCAATAGTGAGCCATGCTTCTCTTATAGCTGCTATCTTCTAACTGAGATTTTGTCTCATTACTGAGCAACTAGCTCTATATACTGGTGATGATCCAATGCTGTGATTGTCTTAGTTGTCTTAAGATGTATGTTTATTCACACGGATAATTTGCATAACCTCAGATCTCTTGCTACCTTACTTTTTGAAACACCTAACATCTAACCTACATTAATTTATATTTTCTATAATATAAACATACTTTATCTAATACTGTCTATTTTGTGTACAATATTTTTAATATTTAAGGTCTATTTGAAACAAGTGGATTTTATGAATGAAACAGTTTCTCTCTATTTTCTTTAATTATTTGCATTTTATTACTTTCCCTTTATGTATATTTCTTTATTTTATATATCTGTGATTATTTATAATATTTAGTTTTGATTTGTGAAGAAATTCTCAAGTTTAAAAAGCTTTAATTAATTTTATATCTTTATTTATACAATCTATATTCTTTTTTGCATTTCAGTTGCAAATTCTTTTGACTAGGATTGTTTTGGAAGGGCCAAATTTGGAACTCCTTAAAACTTTTATTTCTTGCTGTCCTTCAGATATTGATTGGGAGCCAGCTGATGCATATATAGAAGCAATAAATACTATTTTAAAGAAATTGAAGTAAATAATTTTAATGAAAAATAACTTTTTTTTAAAATTCAAATGTTAGTTTGCGAAATAATTTTTGTTAATGAAAATATTAGCTTTTCTAAATTATTAAACATTTCTAATACTTTTCTTAACAAATAAAAAGTGAAATTATTGCAATAAAAAGTATATGTATTGTTTATAAAGTAAATATATTTTCAGTTTGGCCATATTTACAATTCTTTATTATTAGTATTTTATATAATTTATTATGTTATTATTATTTCATAATGTTATAATGTTTGGGTGAAATAATTGAAAAGATTAACGAATTATTTATGAATTCTACGGTCAATTTTTTAATGAAATAGAAATATATGTATGTATATTTTTTACAAACTGAAACTTAAAGCAACATTTCATTTATTAAATTTTAACATTGATGTCTTTAAAAATTGGATACAGTCCATTTTTCCAATAAAATTTATTTCAATTTGCAAGAAAAATATTTTATCAATTAATAATAAGTAAGTGCAGTAAATGCTCTTTTTTTACAAGCTCAAAAGAATTGATTAAATAGTTCTTACAACCGAAATTTCATAAAATAGAAAAATAAATGTTAGATCTTAAAATTATTTTTGTACCAAATTATTTTTCCTTTATAAAGTAGTATAAAAAATTATTTGGTATGCATTATATAAAAAACATTTGCAAAACAAATAATAATATAATTTAGATACAATTCTTACTTTCATTTTATTGAGAAAAAGTAATCACTTGTTCCCTATTTCAAAATTACATTCTTAAAAACCCATTTTTTATATAGAAAAGCTTTCTTTGTTGTTTTTCTTAAAAAGTACCTAAATCTTGTTAGCTATTCATCTCTTTTGTTTTGTACATAGTCACAGCACTAAGATATTTTCTTCATATTTTATATCTGTGTAAGTTCTTTCCTACTCATTATATTCACACTCATTTAATCAGTGGATACTTCTCATATGCAAATTACATTTGAATCCACATCCAAAATTCCTTAAATTAAATTTGAAGTAGATTTCTTTATCAAATTTCATGGATAAAAAAACTTGTGCTGACTCAAGTCATGGAGTAAATGTTCATAATTTCTGTAATAAAACCTGCAAGTCAAAAGGATTATGATATGTCATTCTAAAACAATCTGTGTTACTAAAAGATTCCTTTAAAAAAAATGGTTGGCAACATATAAATTTAATAATTAGAAGAATTTCCACTTTTAAAATTTTGTTCCTAATATTTTTTCTTAACTTTTTACAATATTGAACAAATGCCATATAATCATAAATTGAAATCATGTCCTATATTACTTTATATAACCTCAGTTTTTAAAATAATAATTGTACATATTTCTATTTATTGCAAAAAAAAAAAAGAAAATGTTTGTAACTTTAATTTTATACACCAGAGTATAGTCTATTACTAATTAGTGTTCATATATTTTTAGGCCTTCCCAAACTTCAAATAGTTTTAGTATTACTACTAAACCTCCCATTTTAGTTTTGGAATCAATCTTAGAAGATATTTCTGATAACAAGTAAGCACATGGATATATTTATTAAAAATTTGATCTAAAGTTATAAAACAACTTAAAATTTTATGTCATTGTTGCATCAGGTTTTTTAATATAATGCTCAATTGTCTCATTAATTTTTTTATATATTATGTATTAGATCTGAACTACCACTGCATTATTGATACCTCATCAGCTTCTCTTCCTTAATATTTTCATAATCTCTCACCTGTCATTTATGTTATTCTTGAGCATCACTGTGTTTCATTTTATATGCAAAGTTTTTGGAAATAATATGACAAATCAAGTTGTTTTAAATAAACATAATCTAATTAATTCATTTTTGCCACACTTTTGAAGTCGTTTATTGATAAAAATTCCGTGTTTCCAGTGATTTTACAGTGTCAAAGATTCAATTTCATTTAATAGAAAAAGTTATTTAGATACCAATTTCATTCACTACACTTTTTTTAGTTGATAGCTTTTCGAGTATCATGCATTTAATTATTTATATTTACTAACAATAAATATGTACATTTATGGTAAATTGCTTAGAACAACTAAATGTTTCAAAATGCTGGCTACCTTCAATTCAGTGCCAATTTGCTCATTTTTCCAAAGAAAATATTTCTGCGATTTTTATATGTGTAATAAGTTTTTGTAATAAATCAGGAGTATTAAAATAATTTTTTCAAGCATACAATTTCTTGTTTGACAAATGTTCAATTTGTGTTTTTTATTTAATTCCTCTTAAGAAATATATAAATCTGGTATTCAAATAAAAAACCTAGAAGTGTTATTTTTATTAATTTTTAGTTTTCTATTGAAATCTGTTTTAACTAAAGTGATATTTTTTAATTGCATACAGAGAGGAATTAATGATTGAAGATATTGCTGTTAAAATTCTCAATGAATTTTGTCAAGATTCAGAAATATCTGTGTCAGTCAGGTTAAGCATTTTACAATTGTTAGAAAAAGTAAGTATTTGTAATTTATTTCAGTTATCAAATCAATATATATATTTAATATTCTTTGTCTAATAAATAACCTGCACTGACATATTTTATTAATTTTCTATGTTTTAATAATGAATGTTTGCCATTTGTGTATAATAATTAATCATTTTATTTAGTAAAATTGCTAAAATATAAAATAATCACATTTGATTTAATGATAATTTAAATACAAAAAATTACTCATTTCTTTCCCCAATTTTTCTCACAAAAATTCACAAAATAAATTACAAATTTATGGTTACTGATTATGTTATTTTAAGCCAATGGTGTAGTGGTAGAGTTTTGTGCTCTCAAGGCACAAGTCTGGCATTTTATCTTCAGGCTGCACAAGGTCTACTCAGCTTTTCATCTCTTCAGTGAATGAATAAAACTGAGTTCTCAGTGAGTGACTAAAACTGAGCTGGAGATTTTGCATTGGGCTGATCACCTATCCGGGACAAATGTTTCTTCTCTCTAATCTCCATGTCTAGGAATATACTAGACGAGGTACACGAGTGCATTTACTTTCAGAAAGTCGAAAACAAGCATAGGAGACCTATATAAGTCCTCATGAGACAACCTCAGGCACTTAAGGATATGTGCCGGTGATGCTGGTTCATTTTGACATTTTGGACAATTCGGGTGCACATTGAGATTTCTCTTGAATGTAAGTCCTTTCAGGTGTCCACTGAATAATCGGGAAAGTGTTGTCTGAACATATCTATCGCAATCAAAAGCAAGGGATCTTCCAGGACAATCTGCTTGATACCAGGGATGACTCAGGGGAACGAGCCAAAATTTGCCTGTCAGCATGTCTTCTAATGGAATACAGTTCAAGATATGATAGCTGGTAATGGTTCTTCAGAACCCTCCTTTGCTAGAACGTCTGCCATCTCATTCCCCCATATGTCAACATGTGAAGGAATCCACTGAAGATGCACTTCACAAAGTGATGAGACTTGCTTAAGTTTGCTAAGAATTGCAATTCCGGCCCTATCACCAACTCTTCGCCAGTTTGAAAGATATTGGATGGTTCTACGACTGTCTGTCAAAAACCAAACATCCCTAAGATCTGTAAAGGACAAAACAGCGCTTAGCCTCTCTTTGATGGCTATAAACTCACCCTTGAAAACTGAACTGAAGTTGAGATTTCTTTTCTTTACTTTGACAATTCCATTCGAGCATTTAATGACAACACCACTACCGGAACAAGAGTCTCCGCTTTTACTTCCATCACTATAAATAAGGGTAGCTTCAGCGAGAATTTCGTGTATAGTTTCCAAGGCAGATTGTTGTAACAGAGCCAGAATATCTTTTCAAATGTTTCACATCCCAGGACCTTCAGTCAGGAAAAAAATATAGGCAATGTAGGCCTTGGCCCCAATATGGACTGTCTTGCCACTGATTTTTTTTTTTTTTTTACTTTTAAAAAAGAAGTGTTTCTTTAACAAAAGGATGCAGATAAATATTTTAATATGATATGCTTTATTGGGGAACAATATTAATATTTAGAATTAATAAAAATGTAAGTAAAAAATTAGTTAAAAATTGTTTATAGGTTTAATGAATCAACTGCATTGTGGGTTATTACAAATAAATATTACAAAAATATCTATGCACATACAAAAATAATTCAATTTGCAGTTATATCTTAAAATTTGTTTTTCATTTTCATTTTTAATAAGTTTATTTTTATCTTTATCTAATGTGCATTGACTTTTGAAATGATAGTCTTGATTTATTTTGCGTACATTTTTAGCAAACTATTTCAAACTTTTGGAATTTTATGATAGGTTACTTAACAATTGCAATAATATTGAGAATTCTGAATATTCGCAGGAATGACTGCCATAAGTGGTGTCATCCACTATGATCATAATAGTCAGTGATAGCATTTATAAAACCATCTGAATCTTTAGCAGCATTCAAATTATTTCATCCGGAAGTCTCATCACTTTAGGATGATGGAAGTCTTCATTAAATTTCTGTCACTTTTATATTCAGATTTTTACTGAATATTGTACTTGTGCACACTGATTATTTTAACTGTCCCTCAATAATAAAATGATTCAGAAATTAATGCTTTCTACCAATAGTCGAGTAATTTCTAGAAGATGCATTACTACCTCCTTTTATAAAAAGTTAAAAAATTGCTATTCGAAAATATCTCAAGAATTGACAATTGTTTTCACTAAAATATTTAATATATTAGTGTTTTTAAAAATTTCTGATAATTAGATAAATAATATATGTATATTCCTCTGAGATTTCCTTTTAAACTAATGTGAAGAAATTTTATTTCTAACTGAAGTTTAATAAGATTGTTCATAAGTTCATTATCTTAGTGATTTTAAATATATCCAATATTGATCTTGACTTTAATATATGTTTGTCTCCATATTTGTTTTAATAAAAAATATATATTCTCAACACAACTTCTCTTCTAGACAAATTGCCTCTCTCCAGAATTTGGTGATTTGCTCTTATTGTATCGCACTCAAGCAGTGGTGACTTCCATATTTCCAGACATACAAGTAAGTACATTTAAGATAAAAATTGCTGAGTTAACTTCTGATACTATCATAATCTTATTATGAATTCTAATTCTTCCTTTCTTAACCTCTTACTGTTTTTATATGGGTTTGCAAATGTTGCTAATGTAATTTTCCATTATGTTTAGTTTGTGAACACTAGGAATTTTTTATACTTTAAAATCATTAACACATTCTTTATATACCTAACATTATTGTGTTTAAAAAAAAGCAAACTTCGATTTATACTGATTTTATACTCAAATGTTCTTTTATTTTACTTTACATAAATTAAAAAAATTTTCAAAAAATATACAGATATAATTATAGTAAATATTTTCTAAAATGGGAAAACAATTTTATTACAAGTGTCATCATTTTTTAAGGTATCTGAAGATGAAATAAAAGAAGAAAGTCAAAGACGATTGCTATTTGATAACCTTTTAAGCCTATGCAGAAATGTAAATCATTTCAATTCAATTTCAAAGTTGCTGTGTTACTGGCCACCATTTTCACCACTTGGAGTTAAGTAAGACATTATAATAATTTTTGAAATATGCACTTAAATTTAATTGCAAAAAATGAATTCATATTCCAATAATTTAAATACAGAAATGTTCTATCAATTGAAGAACTAAATCACCAGTCTTAAAGTACATGATGTAAGAAATGAAATAATTTGATTCAAAACCTAAATTTTATTTGATGCTGAAAATAAATTTTTTAATAACAACAATAAATTAAAGTTTGTTTCTTCATGAGCTTCATACTGGATTTTTTCCATGCTTCCTTTTCTATAATCGTCTTAGCTGTACCTATATATTTTCCCAAAATAATAATTTTAATTCACATACCTCCAAAGGAAGAAATCCAAAGGGTTAATGTCAGCCAGTTAAGAGTGGTAATAGAATTTGACCATCTATTTTTTTTAAATTTGAAATCTGGTAATTTAACATTAAAATATGAATCTCAGAGTTAGTGTTGCTAGGTAAATAATGGCACATTAAAATAAATAGTTAAACACAACTTCATTCATTCATGCTCATTAATTTTTAACACTAGGTTTACTAATATTCACTTAATTTAAAAAAAAATTATATCTAGATAAATGAAATTTGTTATAAATTAGCTTAAATTAATTTGATATTCAAAAGGAAGCAAATTTTGAAATGCAGTGTTCTATACAACTAAAATTTTTTAGAAGATGTTTCAGCTAGTTTTTATTATAGTTTAAAATGAAAAATTTGGGTTAAGTAAATTATACTAAAATATTTCACCTCTTGCATCAAAATATTCTACTCACATGCAAGTGTTACTGAAGCTAATAGTAATGTTCTGATTCATTTTTCTTGCATTATCATGTTACAACTGTATGTAGATTATTTGTTATGGATACTCTGATAATTCAAATGCCAATTTCAGGGGTGTCACTTTTCCATCCAGGAGATAGATTTCTATCTTTTAAAGTTGAGATTATGTTTTAAGAGAAATTTTTAAGTCGAATTTCTTTTCAATCAATGTGTGGAAATAATTCAGTTAAAAAGATTGTTTAAGACTAGTTTTATTCAAAATTCATTTTCAGGTTTCAGGGTGATGTTTATCATCATCATACAATCTGGGTACTACAGTGATGAGACTAATTGTGACTTAATCCTTAGAAATCTAAAAACTTTTTCTATGCGATCAAGCTACTACACATAAAACAATTTCCACTGCATTTTTAAGTGAAACACTTAGCTTACACAGATTTTAGCTGATATGTTGTCTAGACTAAATATGGGAAAAACTTGCGACGTAGATAAAGGCATGATGGAGTCTAGTGAACAAATTAAATAACACATTTTTTCATTGAATGCAGATGAATCTGTACATGAAATGGACATAATAAATAATAAGGTTCATTTTTTTTGATAAGAATAAATTAATTACTGCACATTTCTGATAAAAAAATTTACTAACCACAAAATTTATGAATAAAAGGAATGAAAATGCTTTTAATATTTGTTAAATAATAAGTTATTTATTTAATATTTAGTCATGTGTATATTAGAAAATAGTGTGAGAAAGTTTTCATGTCAAGAAAATATCTTTTAATAGATGAGGATTTTGATATAGCTGGTATTTTAAGTCATTAACTGTATAATTCTTGAAAATTTTGCTTTTGGATTTTTAATGAAATAATTGGGATTGTATTTGTTGAATAGTAGATATAAGATGCATTTTATTCAAGCAACTTTTGAATCAAAGTTAATTTATTAGGCCTAATGAAAAATTTTTACAGATGTTTCTATTTGTGAAAAATTTTATAAATTATGTACCGAAAGTCAGCTAAGAGTTTTTCATCACATGGAAAAAGAACATATATTTTAAAAAAATTTTGGGGCCTTGACAGAAAGTCTTAATATTATTTGGTCAACAATAAAATTTTCTTTCGAATTTGTACATTGGTATTTTACCACATTTTAATAAATTAGTAAAATTTATTCAGAATGGAAATTCTAAAGCTAGATTATTAGATTTTGTTGAGATTTCCTTTTTTGTATAAAACCTAAATAGTGCATGAATTTTTAGAATTGTTGATTTGATTTAAATAATCTCTCTTTTAAAGATTTTGTTAACAGTATGGAGGTAAATTTATACATGTAGGTACATCTGTTAATCAAATGCCATAAAATACTATTTATAGATAAAATTACACAAATCTCTCCCAACTCAGACATTATCAGGAAACTTGAAAAACATACCATAAAATAATAAAGGTTTGCTTTTTGCAGAAACGAATATATTTAGTTGAAATCTTACTGTGATCTCTGAAGAATTAGGCTTTAAAAAAATCAAAATTTAAATGGTGCAATGTTAAACTGTACAATGTGAATAAAATAGCCAAGATTCAAAATGGTGTTACAAAACGTAAATTTCTAACTCCTTAGTAAAAGCAGTTTTAATTACAATTCTAGACTTTTAGATTAAAGGTCTCTTCTTTCAGAAATATGGATATTATTATTACCAAGCAAAACAAAGTCAAATAAGGAAAATTAGGAAAGAGTGTGTTAGCACAATCTAGTGTTATATGAAGTCATAACTTGAAAAGCACAAACATTATAGTTAATTCAAAATTAGCAAGCTTCTCTAAAAAAGAAATAATTAGAATTTTAATGCCAAAAAAATCGTTTTTGAGTCAATTAGTTCTTTAACTTTATAATACTCTTTGAACTACTTAATTTATAATAAAAATTAATTGTATTGTAACACTGCATAAAAGGATCAATAAATATTTTAATTTGAAATTTTCTATCTTGACAATTTTTTTAAGTAGCACCCCTGCAATTTACTTTTTTTTAATCAAGTTTTACAATTATTTTTTGTTTTAGACCAAAAGAAGCAACTGCAGAGAAATTTGTTTTAGAACCCATTAGGGAAACTGAAAATGAGCCATGGACGAAACTTCTTTGCAAATTAATTTCCATTGCTTCTCAAGATGCATTATCTGCAACAATGAACATAATAGAAAAAGCCCTGATTTATCCAACTTTTAATAAAGAGGTAAAAATCATTAAATTTAAACTGTATTTTAAGTCAAAAATAATGTTTGAAGTTACTCTTTTTCATTGTCATTATATATTTTAATAATTCAAGTTTAAAAAATCATAACACCAAATAGAGATATTGTTTCAAATATATAATTAGGATGGAAAAAAAATTATGTTAGCTTTGTAAATCTAACTCATGAATTTACAATAAGTTGTACAATACTAAAAGCTATAAAGTAATAAAAAAATTTTCTTACTTTAAATTATTTCTATTCCACATGGAGTGTGAGACTAATAAGAGCATGCAAATTATGTCTTTATGCATTGGTTTACTTTATCAATTTAATTAATTTTAACTAAAAAAATCTGGTTTAACCTATGAAAAGCATGTTTTAGAAACATTTGATTTACTTTTCTAGTGCTGTATGATGGTTTTTAAAAAAATAAAAGAACAAGGGAGAATTCTCTATATCCTTAAGTATGCTTTAAAAACAAACTACAAGGACTTGCATGCAGAAGCATTGGAAGAATTGAAAAAGATTACACAGGTGAAAAATTAATCATTTTTAACATTAAAAGCCTCTTTATTAAATACATAAAATATACAACTCCTAGAGTTGCAGAACATAAAAATTAATTTCAATAAGACTTATTTTTAAAACTTTATGATAAAATATACAAAAACAAATATATATCACATAATATTTTATTAACTTTAATAAATTCTGGATTAAAAAATTTATCAATGACAATAGAAATAAAAGTATACACAATAAGAATAAAATTTTTTTTCAACAAATAAGTTGAGCAAAAATAGGAATAGTTTCAGTTTACAATATAATTTAAATAGATACAAACTCTCTTTGAAGCTCGTTGTAGAGTGAGCAAATAACATGTATAAATATATTTCTTAGAAATCTGAAATATAGATTACGGTGATCAAAATTGCTCTATATTAATGGACATATCACAATATTATGCTTTAGATTTTTCAAACTTTATAGCAAAGTCATACCTTTTAGAAATTAATAATAATTGCATTTTATCTGAAATAAAATGTACACAAGTTAAATATATATTATGTTAAATTGCACAAGATATATCTTAAGTAGTAAAAAATGTAAACTTTTATTTTTGATATTCATTAATTAAATGGAGGATTAACAAAGCAAATTATAATTTATGGTATTTGTGCAGAATCAGACTTATAATAATAAGCAGACATTAGTTGATGATATAAATTGAAGCAATTATTCTGTTTTTCAGAACACAGTGCTAATCGGCATTCACTGCATTGCACTGTAGTTCGTTTTTGGACGTGATTGCGACTGCACAAGGTGCATCGTCGCCTTGTACCCTTGATAGGCACATGTAATGCCATCAAAGCATCAAGAGCTGCATTACTTGCACGACCTAAAGAATATTAAAAAATACTTTATTGATAAAAATTCATTATAATTATAAATGATATGTGATTATTTGTTATTTACATTGCAATAAATGTAAAGGATATTGAACATATAACTATAATATCAAAAACTATGTAAATCCATAAAATCTATTAACTTACTATATAAATCATACAGTAAAATTTTATTTAAATTATGACTAGTAAATTGTATTATAAAATATATAAATTTGTGCTACTAAATCTGTAATAAATTTTAATACAACTTAGCATTATTTTATGCAAATTGATACTTACAACTAAATCAATATTTAATGTATAAATCTATTACTATATTATACTTTTATTTATTAGATTCAAGAAGAAGATTATGATAATGAAGTATTAGATCTCATTTTAAAATGTAATTTAATAGCAAAAATTGTATCATTTGAATTATATAAGCCAACTATAGAATTTTTGCTACATTGTCAAGATGACAATGTTCAAGACACTTATAAATCTATTGATACAATAGCCAAAGAATTGTATGATGCTGGCTATGAATCAGAAGCTGGAAGCCTTTTACTTATACAAAAGTCAACCCATACTGGACTAAGCACATATTCATCAGCTAGCAATATTTTGCATAAATGGTTGTCTGCAATTAAATCATGATAAACTTTGTGA
Source organism: Latrodectus hesperus (assembly GCA_037975125.1). Taxonomy (NCBI): domain Eukaryota; kingdom Metazoa; phylum Arthropoda; class Arachnida; order Araneae; family Theridiidae; genus Latrodectus; species Latrodectus hesperus. The sequence goes on from CM075855.1 coordinate 40,505,817, forward strand.
AATCTTATTGTAAAATAAAGATATAAATTTGTACAGACAGGATTTTGCATATAAATAAGCATTATAATTTTTAAATGAAATTAAATATTTTATATATATTTGTTGTTGCAATTATTTAAAATGTTAATAATTTTAATTAGCACATACATCAACAATTTCACTACACTATAATTTTCATACCTCAGATCTTGATAATTAAGCTTATATATATATATAATTTACAGAATGTGTTATCAGAAATTCTTAAGAAATAAAAACAGGTAAAATAAAGCACATTTTTTAAAAATGAAACTGATTCATTTATTAAAAAATTACAATAATGGAAGTATATAATCACATATTTTGTGCATTAAATTGTTCCATTTATTAAATAATGTTCATCATTGTGTTTAATTATAAACAAAAGTATATTTGAGATTCACAAAAACATTAAAAGAAAAAATAATTATAACAAAGGACAGTCTTGTACCAAGATGTGTTACATTTGTTTATAAAAATGAATATGTTGTAGACAAACATAAAAGAAAAATACTTTGAATTAAATTTTTTTTGGAAACACATTTGTTTTATTAAGCTACCTAATTATTTTAGCATAAATATAATTTTGAGAGGAAATGATTGTTAAAGCAACTGAAATAAATACTTAAAAGTACACACTAGGGAAAATATACACTTCAAACTTCTTTTATAAAAACGGCAGTTTTTGACTTTGAAGTAATTTTTGATTACAATTTTCCAAGGTAAATGTAACAAATATCAACAAAAGTTATAATATTATATAATAAGAAAAAAAATTACAGAAATATAAAAGCAATATGATTTACAAGATATGCACAAATAAGTTTAAAAATAATAACCAATTTAGCAGTTAGTTTAATATATAGCGTAATAAATTTCTTTGTAAACTATGATCCCAGTAATTATTATATAAATTCAAATTATGTTTAGCATAACAAAAAAGCAAGGGTAATAAAGAAATAAAATATTTAAACTTAATTTTAGGAACATGCATGCATACAAAACATTTCATAAATATTTACAAAATGGTCATTTAGCTTATATAACAAGAGAATTCACACAGTTCATAATTGATAAATAAAAGCTAAAACTTATATTCCACGAATGTGATGAAAATAAATTCTATATATAATTTACAAATAATTACAAAACATAGTATGAAACGTTTTACAATGTTAAGCATAACAAAAAATTATTGTACATAAATTTCAGAAAACTTCAAAAAAAACTTCAGAAATATTAACAATGAAATGAAGCTGTTGATTTGTGATTAAATAAATTTATTAATTTGAAAACCCAAAGATCAGTGCTGTAGACGTCTAACAAAGATCTAATGTAAGCAAATTAAAGCTAAAAATATTAATGCATAGGTGAAAATTAATATATTACACATCATGCAAAAAGCAACTGAAATTGTAATTGAAATATAATGAAATACTATAACTGAAATATAACTTTTGCCAACTAATTAAATTTGTTGGTTTATTTGTATAACAAAAAATATTTTTTAAAATCTAAAATATGTTCTATATATCTAGAACTGAGCTCTACATTATGGAAAATTTTTAGTTGAACTCCTATATATAAATGAACTTTGAGCCAAAATATTGCATTAAAATATTTTATCATAAAATCTCACCCCTAACTAGGAGCATTATAATCAAATCCTTTCCACCATTCCATGACATTATTTTTTATAATAACAATACCACAACAAAAATTTAATAATTTTGAAGAAAACTAATAAATTTAGTAATTGTCCTCAAATCAATTAAGAAAATTTCTAACGAATAAATTCCACAGTATAGATCATACAATATTTTTTATATTAGATTGCTAACAAATTTATATTAAAACTTATTATTTTTATAAAACACAAAATGCTTATAATTTTATATTGACTAGTTAATTAATACTGATTATAATATATATAATTTAATTCAGTGTCGCTGCTTGATGCACATATGCAAAAAAATACCAAAGGTGCATTCATTGAAATCTGCAGTTATATATATATATATAGAGAGAGAGAGAGATTGTGTTAGATTCAACAATTACAGTTTATTCTCACTAATTAGATACAAAATTGTAAATTAAAAGTTTAGGAACATTTATATCAATAAAATATTCCTAAATAATTTGACACCAATTTTATTTAAAATTTTTAATTTCATTAAAAACATCATCCATTTATGTGGTGAACATTATAGATATAAGAAAGGAGATAATTAAAATGAGAAAATTAACAAAATGTAAAAGAATATTGAACTAAACATGTTTCACATATTAAGAACAAAACCCTTGGATTCATCAATTTATCATAGAAAAAAAATTACATCAGAAAATCATACATCAATTTATTATTTGGTTTATACCTCTGATTACTTTGCATACAAGAACTACATATTCACATCCATGAAACATTGAAGTAAAAGTGGGAATGTTTATAATTTAGTGATCATCTCCACATGATACATTTATTATAATTATTCCAGTTTTTTTGAGTATTTTAAATATAGCTATACATTTTCAGGTAATAATTAAGTAAAATGTTTTCTTTCGTGAAGTTTTTACATTTAAAGGAATGGGTTTAAGATGTTTGAAAAGATAATACAGTATTCTATTGTACTTATTCTACTAATATTATATCTATTGTACTTATTTACTATAAGATAACACTTATATTAAAATAAATTATATAAATGCACTAACAACATACATTAACTTATATTATAGAGAGAGCCATATAACTAACTCAGAGTCTATTATAAATGCACCAATATTAATGCCATAAAGTAATTCTAAAATAAATAAGAATGATTTCAGTGTTATTTCAGAATGCAGTAACTTAGCTGCCCTCTTTCCAGAAAATGTTTTTGAAGATTTATCTGTCATACAAAAAATATTAAATGTAGCAATATAAAATATAAGATGATATATTTTCTTAAATAATACTCTTGTTTATGATATTTTTAAGGCATATTTTTTTATTTCTTTTATTTTAAATAATTATTTTATTCAAAATAAAATATTGAAAATTCAGAAATTATTTGTCATTTTTGATAAGAAAACATATTATAAACTCAAATTTTTATGTAAATAATATTTTAAAACTATTTTTTTAACATTAACTGTTAAAAATATAGAAATTTGGGCAAAAAGTTCAATTTCTACTTATAACATTAACTTTGTCGCAAAACTATGTGTTGTCCAAATTAATTTGTTAATTTATTTATAGTTCTAGAATTTTATTATTTTGAATTAACTTTATAACTTTCTTTATGTCAAGTTCCAAATGACCAGAAATAATTTATTTACTATTTTTTGAGAAAAACATGAACTAAATTTTAATATACAAAACAAAAGCTTAGCAATTTTTAACTTTCAAATATTAATATAAAATATGTTTAAATAAAAGTTTGGTTACAGAAAAGGTCTTAAATTTTCCTTACATATAATCAATAACATAAATAATAAAACTAAAAACATATTTAAGTTATAAATAGGATATATCTGTACTTTGAATACCTAAAACAAATAATTCAAGCTTTCTTTAATTTATTTTAAATACAAGAATAAGAGATAATGAATAACTTTATAATGAATGATTAGCATATTAGGTTGAAGTACATTTTTATTTTACTGAAATAAAAATTTTTGATACCAGTCTGAAATTCGATTATAACCCGAAATCTGATTTTGAAAAATCAGAAAAGTTTATAAATATGCAAGGCCATTGATTAAAAGAAAAGCAACTTCTATATATTTTAAGAATTGTGATGTTCTATGTGAATTACCTTCCACAATTTATGAAACCATGTGATAACTAACCATTTAATTAGATAATAAATGCAATTTCTTTTCAAGGAACATTATGCAGATTAATATTTGTCACAAGGTGTTATTTTACGAGAGAGTATCAAATGCAAATGATGTAGAAAATGAGATTGAGGATCCTTTTTTAAGCAAATTTATACACCACATTCTACACTATCTAATGTTGCTTACACTACCACATTATTTACACTCTTTCTTAAATGGAAAGTTCTATAAAGCTCCATAGATCTTGGCTACACAGTTTCAAGAATAAATGAACATTTTTTATTAAAATAGTCATAATGTTAGATGATTAAGAAAAGAGCAGCATTTTTAATAAATATACTTGATTTCCAAAAACTGGAAAAATAAGAAAATAAACTCGATTGTAAATTGAAATGATAAATTTTCACCAAATAAAGTAGCAGTAAAATGTATTCAGTTTGGCAGAAAAATAACTAGAATAGTCACAACTGAATAACCTATAATCACAGACAATACTTTGAGCATTCGATCTCCATCAGAACTGAATTCCTTTATCAGAATTTCAAAAAGTGTAATATATAAAAAGGTACCAGCTGCTAAACCTTGCAGAACACTACTAGTGACAACAAGAGCAACTCCTTTAACAAGGTTAATAACTGCCATACCAACTAAGATGCCAATAGGTGAAGTTAAGGAAAAAAATATATTGCCAATTACAACACGAGAGATTGCCATGTCGCTATGAGTAAGTTTTAAACCAAGTGAAAAGGCAATAATGCATTTGTGGATTATAACTGCTAACAAAATTCGCAAATCACTCTGCACAGTGGTTTGGAGTCCAATTGCCAAACCTTCAAATATTGAATGCAGAGAAAGTGCACATAATAACAGTAAAGAATGGAATGTATTGCTAGAGTTTGTTGGCAATGGAAAGGAAATGTTTAGTTCACTCGGCGCATTTAGGCCCTGTATGGCCCCATATGTGCGAACTACATATTGAGAATTTTCAACACTTTCTTGAAATTTTTCTTCCAAATCATGCTCTTGCTCAAGATTTACACTTCTATCCGTTGCAGGCACTGACTGATATTGCCGGTCATTCTCAGCATTGGGCATGGGATCTTTAAAGTTATGGACAATCTGAAATAATTATTTTGATAATTTTTAATTTAATAAATATTTATCAACTTTTTACATTTATAAGTTTAAAGGAAATGCATGACAAAGAACACATATGTATAAAACAAAATATAAATACATGCACAAGATATACTTCATTTGTTATAATATGTTAATATTCAAACTCAAAAAATAGTTAAAGTAAATGAAATCCTTTTAGTTTAAAAATAAATAAATAATATCAGATTTTCTTTTATTTAAAAAATAATTATAAATGTAAATATTTTTATTATTATAAATATTATATTACAAGTAACTAACTAAAATAAAAAATTTTTTATCTATTATAAGAAACTGTTGCAAACAATGTAAAACTGACAATAAAATTCAATATTAACAAGAAGCTAATTTTTTATTTCGAAAAAGAACAGATTAAGTAAATAGACAAAAATTATTTTGAGATAAAAATCTCTGAACTTACTAAAAATGTGTGAACCAGACACTTAAATGAAATAATAAATAAGTATGATTATTGCACATTCTAATGCTGCAGATGCCTTTAGTTTTAATAGTGATGAAATAAATATATCAATGCACACACACAATTACAATAGTTGAAATACTAAACATTTATTTAGTTAGTTATACAAGAATTAGTATAAATTTCTTATTTATCAAACAACTTTTGAACTAAAAGAAATGAAAACATGAAAGTACATTAATTAATCAAATTTATTATAAAATCAGATTTTATGCAGGAAAATTTCCTAATATAAAGTATTTTTAATTTAAAACAAGCATCTGGTCAGATTGACCATCTAACCCAGACATATGCTTTACACCCTAAGATCCTTGATCACAAAAGCAGTATAAATACAGATGAAAAAAAAGGAAAAGTCTTATTATTTCATTAAGGAATTTTACTTTTTAACCATAAAAGCAGAAAATGAACCATTTAGATATAATTATAGAATTATTATAGAACAGATTTTCTTAAACAAGATAGATATATGATTATAAAATTATTCATTACCCAGAAATTAGCTGTTAGAATTATAAAATTAACATGACAACAAAAAATCTCTACACAAAGAACTAAGATATCAATCTGCAATACTATTATCTCTGCACAATAAATAATGTTACTGTTTTTTAATGTTGCACAAAGAAACCACAATAGAAAACAAAAAAAGCAACTTCAATAACAAAAAAGAAAAAAATGATAGTTATCTTCAAAGACAATTTCTAAACCATTATCTAGCATGCTATTTATATCTCTATATACAGCTATTGCTATATAACATGTTATTTATAACCCCATATAAAGATACCAAAAGAAAGAAACTATTGATAGGAAGTATTCCTCAATGCTACAGAAGTGCCTATTGCAAGCAAGGGCAATGATATAAGTCTGCAAATGAATGCAATTACATCTTTTATTCTTAGTTCAGGGGATAATTTAGATAGTCAGAAGCCCGTTTCATATGTTTGACAGATAGATGGATAAAAGGAGAAATTTTATGCTACTTAGTCAAACCAATATGTTTTTAATTACTTGTATTTTCATTACTCCATTGATTCAATACCTACAAATAATATTAAGATGTACCATTCAAATTATTTATTAATCACACTGTTTATAATTAAGAGAGCCAATAACCTAACAATATGCCATGGACAGTCTAACAATTGAAGGATAGTAAAAATGGTTTGAAGATTTCTTTTTTATAATGCTTGCTCTGAGTAGACTTTTCATTATAAGTGGTTGTATTCATATGTTGCAATGGAAGAAACTTAAAAAATTCTATTGACCTATTTTGAGATATGCATTGGGAAAAATATAATAAAAAATGTTTCTCATTGACTAAAATCAAAATTAAAATCACTGAAAAGAATAGTCATAGAAGGATTGAACTTTTTCAGATAAAAGCAAGATATTTCAATCTCCATTTCATGAGTTTAACTGATTCAAAAAATTTTACTCTTCATCTGAATTCAATAAATCTCTAATTCATACTGACAGTCCAATTTCAGAACATACAAATGTCAATAATATTTTATGTTATATATAAGTATTGTTTATAAATGTTTCATATATTTGTATTTAGATTTATTCAGAACTGTAATGCTCATTAATTAGAAACTCTAGTTTTTGTTAGAATGTATGTTTACATTATAGATTTAGCTTTATTGACGGTTTAAACCGGAACAAGAGATTGCGCTACACTGATTTTTTGTCGCTCAACGGTCATTTTTGCACACCAGGGCTAATTAGACCCGGACCTACGGTTTAAAGTGGATTCCAAACCACTACAAACATCCATGCCCAAGGTGGGATTCGAACCCATGAACTGTTGAACTGAAGGCAAGAGTGCTAACCATTCGGCTGGCAGCTCAGCTGCGCTACACTGAAGTATTTTTAAGGTGAATGCCACTGTCCAGTTAATTAAAATGCAAATTTTATTTAAAAAATGCTAATTATTCATGTTACTGATTCAGTTTTATTATCCTGTGGCCACTTGTTGTAGACTGTGTGATACTTATTTTCTATTTTTTTTATTATCTAATGTTTGTGAAATTATTTTCTAGTCATTAGCATTCTAATACTTCTATAGTAAGTAATTATAATCCCGCCAACCAGACGGACCAGGGCAAGGCCGGAAAGGCTGCCAGGAGAGAAGGACCTGGAGGATTTACCTACAGGACAGCTCTCACGGCGGTCAAGATGGCTGTGCTCATAGAGGGCCATACGGAAAAACGGCTAACAGAGGAACAGGCCTCCGATCTGGAATTCTTGTTCACCAAGAAAATAGGAAGGAATGAGGAGGGTTTTGCCCAAACCTTCCTATCCTGTAAACTTGAGAATGGGGCACTCATTGTCAACTGTGCAGATCTGGGGAGCTCAAAGTGGCTGGAACACACTGTCAGTGACATAGTTTGGTTTGTTTTTCGCTCAACGGTCATTTTTTGCACATGAGGGCTAATTAGACCGGGACCTACCTGTCAATGACATAAGCACCTGGCAGGATCAAAAACTCTTGGTGGGTGAGGCAAGGAAACTTGTCAGAACCACCAAGATAATTGCAAAACTGCCGAAAATTTGCAGTAAAACTGGAGCCTAAAGAGGTCCTGAGGAAAATCGAGGCACAGAACGGTGGGGTCACTCCAACGGAGTGGAACGTTCTTAACATTAAGAATGACCCAGCTGGCAGACCATCGTTCTTGGTGTACCGGCACTAGATGCTGCCACACTTGGTGTAAGGGGATATAAGTTTTAAGCCCACCACACACAATAGGATTTTTCCTAAGGATTTGTTGTACATGAACAAGTTGTACCGTGTGTGGGGAAGTTAGACAGGCTCAAGAAAATTCAAACAAGTTCTGATTTTTCTTCCAACACAGGAAGTAAGCAATTGCTTCCCATTGTCGTGTGTCTATCTCACAGGGTTGCAAATTATTTCTTGGCGATACTTGGGGAAATTAATATTTGAAATTTCTCATTTACTGAAACTTAGATTCACGTTTTACAAGACGTCATGAACATTAGATCCTTTTCTAAAAATGTCCATGAAGCAAATATTGCAGGAATTTATTGAAGTCTATAAAGAAGAGCCTTGTTTGTGGCAAATAATGAGTGTTGATTACACAAATAATATGAAAGTTAGTTTATGAAAAATTAAGAGAAATATACAAAAAGATAGATGAAAAGGCTTCAATTAACGAAGTAAAAGAAAAAATTAATGCCCTCTGTAGAACCTATAAAAGGGAAAAATCAATGAATCGAAAAAAGTGGTGTAAGCACAGAGGATGCATATGTGTGCCAACTTTCTGGTACTTTGAATATATATCATTTCTGGACGAAACTGCAATTCCACGAATTTGGACACAAATTTTGTTGAGAATAGTGATATAATAAGTTAAATAATTTATTTTGTAAAATTATTCTCTATCTGAATGAATATATATAATTACACATTTAACGTAAAATTTAACTACGAAATTTTATAATAAGCTTTATTAGAAAACAATATATTTTTTATTTCAGAATGCTTACAAATCTTCAAAATGAACATTTTAAAACTTTTATTTTCTATATTTTTAAATATGAATTAAGTTTAAACAATAATATAAAGGTATTAGTTGAGATTATTTTGTTGTTTTCTTTAAATATTCCTTATACAATTAAACAATAATAAAAAATGATAAATTGATTAATAATAACAAAAGAAAATTATTCACCTTTAAGCAAAATTGAAATTAACTGCAATTTCAGTTATTATTTATCATTTAGTAAATGTTAATTTGTTTCCCTTTTATTTAAAAATTATTTAGGAAAATATTATAAAATCTAAGAATACTTGGATAATAAATAACAAACTAATAATTGATTTTATATCTAGTAATAAATAATAATAATTAATATTCGATAGATAAAATTTTTGATGTACTAATGGGGCTCTTTAACTAATACCGCTTGTCAGAAAGCGCTATGTTGCACTTAACGGTTCATGAGAACTTAAAGATAAGCGTATGGATGTATCTTTTCTTATAATGAAAGGTGTTACCTTATTCAACAACGTTGCATACAATTTTTCATTCATCCTTATGTAATTAAAGAAATCTTTATCTTCTGACTGTATTTCTGTAATCAAATTTAGATGTGAAAAAGTTTCACGCTGGAGCAACCAATTTTTTTTGCCCATTTCTTTTTTTTTATTGTTTTTTTTTTTTACCATCATCACAGTCCAAAGTAACAGCCAATAATACTTCTGTGCCTAATTTACTCTTGTTACTTAACTTACTATGATAACATTTAATGGCAGATGTTACAAGCAGACAAATGAGTATAACAATAAAAACTAAAAAGACACATAAATACGTCAAGTCATAAAATTGACAGAAAAACTCTTTTAAATGATTGAAATTGGTGATTTTCGATTTCCATTTACAAGGCAAACATTTTAAGCCAAAAGCAAAACATCTCCATAAAATGGGACTGTTTCAGCAAGATCCTATCTGCAGGAAATGTCATATGCAAGAGGAAACGGCCAAGCATATCATTTATGAATGCGAGGCTCTTGCACTCCCTAGATTAACCTCTTTAGGCATCATCCATACTAGAGAGTTACACCTAGATTCCATTAAAGGGTTATCAGACTTTATTAATAAAGTGGGTGATCCGAGCAAATGGAACTAAGAAACATTGGGTTTGGAGTTAACAGTACAAAATGCTGATAAAAGCAGAGGTGCTCAATGACATACAAACCCAACTCGAAGAAGAAGAAGAAGCCAAAAGCAATAAATGTTGAAAAATGGCACCCTTAAAAATAACTTCCCACTCCAGATGTGCCTCCCCTACTGTGGTCAGCAGAATTTGAGGGAAGTGTGTGTGCCTAATTACTTTCTACCCCCTTCAACAAATCCTAAGGAAAAATCGTATTGTATGTGGCAGGCTTTATATCGGACTTCACCAAGTACAAGCAAAAATGCTTGACAAACCCGATCTTGCTGATGGGGGTGAATGTAGTTCAAGCTAACCTCCACCACCTTCAAGCTAACCTCCACCAGCAAGAAACTTCTTACTGAGGTTAGTACCACTAACCTCAGTAAGAAGTTTCTTGCTGGGGATATACACCTGGCCCTGATTCAAGAACCCTGGCTGATTAGGGGGAGAATCTGTGGCCTCAAAGGAACTAAAGGTAAGCTTATATATTGTACCAATAGTAATGCTAGAACTTGGATACCTTTACATAAAAACATTGAGGTTTTACCCCTCTCTGAATTTAGGGACCTGACAGCTGTGAAAGTCAGATTCAACATAGAGGGAGGGAACAGAGAAATTGTTTTTGGCTCTGTGTACTAGCCCTATGAAGAGAAGGCTCCACCTGACCATTCTCTGCACAAGCTCATGAAGTTTGGCAGAGACAACAATTTACAGGTAGTCCTAGGACTAGACTGTAATGTTCACCATGTCGTCTGGGGAAGCATGGACACAAATAAAAGAGGTGAATGCCTTTTAGAATTCATTCTAAACTATGGGTTAGATATTCTAAATGAGGGCAACGAACCAACTTTCATTACTTCCAATTGATCTGAAGTAATCGACATTACTATAACGACAACGTTAATTAGCAAAAATATCAAAAATTGGAAAGTAGATGGCAAACCTTCTGGCTCAGACCATCAAAACATCCATTTTGAAATTCACTCTAATGTGTGTCTGGATCGCATGTTCAGAGACCCAGTTAGGACAGACTGGAAGAAATTCTAGGAGGATTTGACTGGGTTGGTTGAGCTCGGAAACAGACCTATTAGAGACAATTGCGATCTAGAAGTTACAGCAGACCTTCTGCAAAGTAGTATTCTAGATTCTTATCATAACAATTGCCCTATTCGCACTAGGAGAGCTAAACTCCAATGTCCTTGGTGGAATGACTCTCTAGCAACCGAAAGGACAAATATTAGGAAACTTTTTAATAAAGCTAAGAAAAATGGTGAATGGGAGAACTATAAAACGGCCCTCACTAATTATAACAAACTTGTTAGGAAAAGCAAAATTAACTCCTGGAGGAAGTGCTGTGAAGAGATAGATTGTATCTCTGAAGGAGCTAGACTCCAAAAACTCCTCAAAAGGGATGAACCTATTTTGTTTGGCACCTTAAAGGATGAGGAGGGTAATTTTGCCGTTTCCAGGAAAGAGGTTATGGAAATTATGACCAAAACCCACTTCTCAGGAACTAGAGATATTTATAGCAATGAAGGGGAGCACTGCATTGGCTCTTTGCAAAGGAGTCAATAGTGATCAATGGACCATCGCTAAAAATATTGTTAACTACAACAATGTTAAATGGGCAATCTCTGCTTTTAAACCTTTAAAAAGCCCAGGGCCTGATGGAATTATGCCCATCATGATCCAGAAGGCAGAGGTTTGGTTTGGTTTGTTTGTCGCTCAACGGTCATTTTTTGCACACGAGGGCTAACTAGACTGGGACTTACGGCTTAAAGTGGATTCCGAACCACTACAAACATCCATACCCAAGGTGGGATTCGAACCCACGAACTGTTGAACCGAAGGCAAGAGCGCTAACCATTCGGCTGCCAGCTCGGCCCAGAAGGCAGAGGAGGTTATCATACCAGTGCTAACTAGAATTTACAGAGCTAGCTTAGCACTGGGTTACATACCGAAGATATGGCAAAAGCCTAGGATTGTTTTCATTCCTAAACCTGGTAAGGACACCTATGACCAGGCCAAGTCTTACAGACTTATCAGTCTTTCTTCATTCTCTTTTAAAATTATGGAGAAAATACTTGATCAGCATATTAGAGATTACTTGGGTAGTAACAGTCCCTTGCATGCTCTTCAATTTGCGTATCAACCCGGCAAATCTACTGAAACTGCTTTACATCAGCTAGTTTCTAAGATTGAAACCACTCTGGATCAAAAAGAAATTGCCTTGGGAACTTTCCTCAATATCCAAGGTGCCTTTGATAACATTTCCCATCTATTCGTCCTCAATGCACTTAGAGAGGCGGGGATTAATCAGACACTGTGTACTTGGATTGAGGCCTTAACTAGAGGTTGTCCTCAAGGAGGTGTTCTCTCACCATTACTTTGGAACCTAGATGTAAATAGCCTTATAAAAATATAAATGATAAGGGCTACTATACGCAAGGATATGCTGATGACATTGCCAACCTAATCCTTGGTAAAGATTTTGACATAACTTGTCATCTCATGCAGGATGCTCTAAGTTATGTAGGTCAATGGTGCATGCATAACCTGATGGTTAATCCTCAGAAAACCTACCTTGTACCTTTCACACGCAAAAGGAAATAGAAGGGTTTTTTCATACTAAGACTTTTTGATGTTGAAATCAATGTGGCATCAGAGGTGAAGTATCTGGGCATTTATTTAGACCAAAAACTCACCTGGAATAAGCATATTGATGATAAAATTAAGCACGCAAAGAAAATCATTAAGATTTGCAGGCGAATGCTTGGTAAAAACTGGGGTCTACATCCAAAACATCAGTTTTGGATGTAGACCCCAGTTTTTAGCTTTGTACATCCAAAACATCAGTTTTGGATGTACAAAGCTATTGTCAGGCCCATTATCACATATGCCTGTGTGCTCTGGTGGCGTAAGGTGGAACAGAAGACTGTGACTGACAGACTAGGAGATCTACAAAGACTGGCCTGTCTCTGCATCACAGGAGCAATGTCCACTGCACCAACCAGAGCATTGGAAGTTATGTTGGATCTGACTCCCTTAGACAACTTCATATGCAATATTTCCAGAATGACTGCATTCAGAATGAAGTTACAAAACCAATGGTACGACCAGCATGTTGCCAAAGGGCACAGGGGAATTACCAGGAAAATTCAAGATCCTACCTTCCTGATGCCCTCGGACATCATGGAAAAGTCATGCATGTTTGAAAGGACATTTGAAATAGTTTTTCTAACTAGAGACGAATGGGATAAAAACATGTTCCAAACTAAAACAGGAGATCTAATCTGGTACACAGATGGATCACTGAAAAAAGCCTCTCAGGACTGGGAGTATGTGGGGTGTCACCAAGAACCAGCCTATTTGTAAGCCTTGGGCGATATGCTACGGTCTTGCAGGCAGAAGGTTTGGCCATTATCCACTGTCTGCGACTAAATATGAGGAAGAGCTACCATGGTAAGCGGATTCTCATTTTTCGTGAAAGTCAAGCCGCTTTAAAAGCACTCAGTTCTTTCGAAATCAAATCTAAAATGATTTTGGAATCCAGAAACCTTCTTACAGAATTGGCAACTAGAAACAGGGTGATCCTTGTATGGGTGCCAGGGCACAAAGGTATTGAAGGTAATGAAAGGGCTGATGAACTTGCTAAACAAGGATCGTCTTTTACTCCCATTGGTGCAGAACCTTTTAGTGGGATCAATTTGAAGACTGCAAAAACCAATGTTGTTAGATGGGAAAAACGGAAGATGTATGAAGCTTGGCTCAATACTCCTAGTCAAACCCACGCTAAAAGTATGATCTGTGGATCATCAGCGAGGATTGACTCTGAAATTCCAAAATGCTCTAGGCAGAAGATACGTTTATTCATAGGCTTCATAACTGGGAACTATTATTTCAGAAAACACCTCCATAAAATGGGACTATTTCAGCAAGACCCTATCTGCAGGAAATGTCATACGCAAGAGGAAACGGCCAAGCATGACATTTACGAATGTGAGGCTCTTGCCCTCATTAGGCATCACATATACTAGAGTTACACCTAGACTCCATTAAAGGATTATCGGACTTTATTAATAAAGTGGGTGACCTGAGCAACTAGAACTAGGAAATATTGGGTTTGGAGTTAATAGTACAAAATGCTGATAAAAGCAGAGGTGCCCAATGACATACAAACCAAACTCTAAGAAGAAGAAGTAATTACAATAAAACATTCTAAATGATTAAATGTGAGCTTCATAAAATCACAATATTTAAAAAAATTACTTAATTACATTAATAATTTACAATATTTAAATAAAGTACTACAATCACAATATTTAAAAAAAATGTCCCCAATGGGAGAAAAAATTGAAAATATTTACATATATGACAAATTTGTTATTTTCAGCGCATAGGATTTAACAGAATTTATTGATTGATCAAAATTTTGAAGTTTAATTATTTTGCACAGAACAAAGATAACATTTATAAAAGAACATGCTTGATTTTATAATAATAAAATATTTCATTTAAAAATTTTCACGAATTCCTATTCTTAACAGTAAATAATTTTCTGAATACTTTTTAAACCTTATTTAATGACACAAAATTATTGCTGTTCATTGATCAGATTTATATATTTCAAAAGCACAAGCCATGCAATTTATAAATCTAAAATTAAAACAATTGGTATTGTAATATCAATCGATTTATATTATAATTATCTCATGTCAATTTATTTTAAAATCCTACAAGTGTTTCCACATATAAGCCAATATAATGATATTCAAACTTCACTCACCTGTTCAATAACTAAAATAATAAGAAATCCAAAACCAAATAGGAACTCTGCAATAGGATAATTAGGATTCAGATTTAAGGATTTGACCATACGGTTCACCTGCTCCGACACATCGGGAAACAAGTGTAACAAACAAGTACCTAAAAAAACTCCTCCTGCAAAGCAACTTAAAAAGCTCAGAACAAGCTTTCTAGTATTATATCTGCCTGGGGGATCATAAAGTGATATTGGCTGTCTGAAACAGCATAAAGGAAACATTGAAGCAAAAAATGTAACAAGTATCAATCCAAGTGCTGAGAATGCTTTTACAGATGGAAGTTCCATTTCTTTTTTGAAATTTTTAATACTTTATGTAGACAATAAAAAAGAATCGAAGATTTTTAGTGGCAGAAATGTTTATATTTCGAAAGAAAAATAAAAGTAAAAATACATGTACAAAAAGGAAAAATAAAGATAAAAGATGAATAGGTATTGTAATCAATCTTAAAAGCAACCAAAATCAGATTGTTTGATAAAAGTTAAAAGTGATAAAAAAGGAATTCCTCGGAAGTAGAATTTTAAGATACGGTAAATGCTTCCACATGATTATGAGTCATGCAGGAAGTATTGCAACACATCATCTCAGAAAAAAATAAACACATAAGCTTGATATAAAAATATACGGTATCGGATTGACCAATGTCATCAGCCCTTTTTTGACTGATTGATTGATTAAATCTTTATTTCATTTCATTTCTGTAGCAGAAAAACTTGAATAATTTTTTTGGTAATTTACTGCTGAATTGATTGGAACAGTTTGTATAAACTTCACTATTTTTTAAAAAAAAAAACAATCAGAAACATTGCAGTAGAACTGCATCCTTCAGTAGAGAAACTTACGACGGAATAGAAAAATTGGGGCAGTTATTTCCAATCTGCTTGAGGTTATCAACAAATAGCTATTTCATAAGCAAAACCGAATATTTGATGGAATATCATTAAAAATCAACGTAAATATCGTATGATTATAAGTTAAATAATTACCAAAGTTAGACTGTCATAAGAAAATCATGGAGAATAATAAACCTTGTAAATTGCTAGTAAGTATATCTAACAAAAATAAGTAAAAGCGTTGTCTTATGATGTGGATATAATGATTAAATAACTCCTTTCATTAATGAGTGGAATAATAGAAAACTTTTTTATTTATCAATGGTCAACAATAAAATGGTTTATAATTGTACAAAAAAAAGGCGACAAGTTCGGTTGTAAATTTATCTGCCCATCTGATTCATGTTTCGAATAATTGATATATGATTCCAAATGACAGATTCAGGAGGATTCGTGAAAGTAAAATCCTTATTTCCTACAATTTACTTAATACTTTTTGATAAGTCCCAAAAGACTGCGATCTCCTTCAGGTAGTGCTGTAAAGATGAAAAGAAAACCAGGTTTATTCCCAAGAAAAATTTTAAAATTTCTGGGAGTTTTGAAAACTCTCGAAAATTTTTATTTATTAAAAATTATTAAAATAAATAAAAAAATTTGTTAAAATCAAATACTTATGATAAGTATGATTAAGATGGGGAAAAAACCAAATGTATTCCCACAGAGTTTAAAAGAGTTCAGATGATATAAACAATTTAAATTTTTTTTCGTAAAAAATTTATCAAAATAAATTTTAAAAAATTACAATTAAATATTTGTGAACCCCTTGAAAAAAATAGATTGTTTTTTCCAAATTTTCCGAGAAGAGCATTACTATTTATATTTTAAGAATTTAAAATGAATAAATTAATTAAGGTACACCATTTAATTTCTCTCCATTAATAAAATAAGGAAATAATTTTCTATGAAAACAAAACAATTTATCGTTAAAAAATAATTTACAGAATAATTTAATTAATGTTAGAGCAAATAGCCTTTTTCTTCATTTTTTGGCATGATTGATTTCACAATAGAAGAAACATGAATATCAACATTTCTTCTGTTACTGAGAAACAAATACTGATATTTTTTTCATTAAATATTAATTCATGATTTTTATTATTCATTAGTATTTTTGTTTTCCACAGCAAGAAACATTATAAATTAACTTTCGATCTTGATAATAAAACAGACATTTTTTGCGTCACGACTACATAATTTACTTCGCTTCGCTTTATGTATCTAAGACATTAAAAGAAATATGTTTGGTTGCTTTTATTTAATCAAATTTCCCGGGAGATTTACATTTCTGTCCTCAGGGATGTGTGATATTGCGAGCGTTAGGATTAATTACCCTAAAAAATAACTTAATAATATGTTTTGAAACAGGATTTCAGAGAAGTTAAAACCATTGAAAAATTGTACTTAGGTATTTATTACAAGCTACATAATAAACTCTCGCGATTTTTGTAATGTAACCTTAAAAGACATATAACTGGCATATAAATTTGACTACTGTAATAAGATGACATTTACATTTGAATTTAACATATTATTTATAAAATTATACAACATTTAATGAGATTTTAAATTTTTACATTAGCAAGTGCATAATCACTACATTCCTATTATGTTGATCCCTGATCTAGTTAAAATTTAATTTGAAGGCTCCTATGTGTAAAAAGCAGGGCATTTTTCTTTTTTACTTTAAAAAAATCAACTTAACATTTGAAAAATTGACCCCTAATATAAGCATGTATTGAAATTTCTTCAGTTATTCAAAATTAATACAAAGCACAGTCTTTTTCTGTTCAGTTTCTGATATAAACATTGTGCGATTCTTTGAAAAATGTTAAAAGAAATCGCTGGCTTTACAGATAATAAATAAAAGTGTGAGCTGATTCTAGAACATACTTACTAGTTAACAGTTTAGAATTTCCACTTATATCAAACATTTGATCTCTTTACACCACATATGCAGTGGGTCATTAAATGACTAATGGAAGACCGTAAATCTTCCTATTACAGAGGACTGAGATTGGATCGAAGAATGCTAATGAGAACATATTCTTCCAATATTGTTTCCATATCTCAATTCAATAAGCCTTGACTTGGCATGGGATTTCTATAAACGATTGATTGCTACTATTTTCAACTGATTGCTTGAATTTTGAAAAGCCAAGTTACTAATAATATACAAGTTACCATTCGTGATGACAGTTTGTGATTTACGTAAGCCATAACAGACTTATCTTAAATCCCTTTGGCGAACTGACTTAACTACGTTTCAACTGATTTAGGGCCATCTTATTTTCGGCTATTATTGTCATTGTTTGTTGAAATGTCGGAAGCAGAACAAAATAAATATAAGAGAAGAACTATTTGAAAAAACGAGGAAACAGTATTACTTATAAAGTATTAAGTAATCATCGCAAAATTATGTTTGATTTAAGAAAAAATAGATTTGTTTGCTTCATTTTTCCGTTTCATAATCATCATTTGAAATATCAAAATCTTAATTACCATAATTTTGGTCTGTAAATTTCAAAAAGAGCGTATAACTAAAAAAAAAATTCAAAAATATCATATTTATAACATCAGGAGTGAGGCTGTTTTCGTTTAAGTTAAGTTTGGTGTTTAAGGTGTGGTTAAGGTGTGGTGTTTAAGTTAAGTTTAAATTGTGATTTTAAAAATGCAGTGTGAACCGGGCATAATATTGAAAGGAATGTGTTATCTAGAATGAAAGTATTAGTGGTGATTATTTTGTAGCTTATACAAATAACCATTAAAAATATTTTTATGAATTTTACGGTTTACTCTGTTTGAAATTTTGTTTATTTTCTCGTTTAAGTGTTTTTCTTCGATTGT
This sequence comes from Latrodectus hesperus, assembly GCA_037975125.1. NCBI lineage: Eukaryota > Metazoa > Arthropoda > Arachnida > Araneae > Theridiidae > Latrodectus > Latrodectus hesperus. Next base: position 40,524,539 of record CM075855.1, read on the forward strand.
ATCGTATTTAGATTATGATAAGTTCGCAGTTTTTCCCCTTTTATAGATTCAACAAGTAAAAAAGTTTATTTCAACTCCAGTTATTGTGTTATTATTAATGGATATCAGTTAAGATATGAAATTAAAAGCTGCGAACAATATCAATTACACCACTCAATCATAAGGTCATATAATACCATTCGTTAATCTGAGTCCTGGAACAAAGGCGTGGATGTTAATCGGTTTAGTAATTCTTCGCTTGCTGTAGCTGTTCATAAAGTTAAACTTAAAGTTAAGCTTTTTCCATGTTTAACAGAAGTTAAACATTAAAGTTAAACTTTTTCCATGGAAAATAAAGTGCTCATTTATAAAGCATATCTTCGATCACTTATTTCCTATGTCTGCCCTATCTGGGGTTACACCCATGATAGTAAAATTAAAAAACTGGAAACTCTCCAAAATAAAGCCCTCAGATGTGTTATTAAGGCTGGTTCATTAGAAATCAAAAAATCAGACAAGAATTAAAAATCACTACCCTGAGAGAATTCTTCGCGAAAATAATGTATAACATGATTTAAAATATTGATAAAACTAATAACGAAACAATAATTAGCCTTCCATCCTATATTCACCTAAGTACCCATAATAGATTCCGTCCCAGCTCATTACTCAGATATTGTGCCCAAAGTTTTATCACCAACCACCATGAAATAAACTGTAAATAGAAAATTTTTCTTTGATAACTACTTCTTTGTATGGAAAAAAAGAGACTACTAAAAAGATAAAAGGAATTTTTTGGTTACATCTCATTCCATGTGTGAAAAAAAAACTATTAAAAATAAAAATGATGATGAAAAGTGCATACGTAAGTATACATACTAAATGCATATAAAAACAGATAAAAAAATTTTTTAAACATATATGTATATGTAAATAAATAAAACATAAGATAAAGATAGAGATATTGTATTGCAGATTAAGATTAAGATTAAAGATTTTTTATAAGATAAGTATTATGAAAAATCATAATACATCATTAGCCAATGTCAGAAAATACACTCTAATATTTACCTTTAAACCCCAATTGTGTTTTTTACAAATTACTGAAGATTAATTCCAAATTCCAAACTGTTCTACTATTTTCAAAATTTTGATTTTTTGGGATAATGGAGTATCTAAAATTTCATTTTTAACATGGTATACCGACTTTTTTATGCTTAAATATTTTTAATTGAATTGCTTAAGCAAGGAATTGGGTAATCAGTTTGCGAGTTGAAAAAATAAAGAAGGGAAATAGTAAATGTTAATAGCTATAAATTTAAATGCTATTGCATAACAATGCATGTGTAAACAATCTAAACTTGTTATTAAACAATAAAACAAAAAGCTTGGTAAGTAAGTAAACAATCGTCACGTGACAAGTTATTGCAGCACCATCTAGCGATGAATTGAGTATATTAGAGGCAAATATTACATTCTTATTTAGTTATATTTTTTATACATTACTTCTGTTACATTACTTACAGTCATATATATATATATATATATATATACATATATATATATATATATATATATATATATATATATATATATATATATATATATATATATATATATATATATATATATATATATATATATATATATATATATATATATTTACATTGTTACAAAATGGTTTCCACATAAACAATTTTATGTTTATTACGAAAAGCCCGTATTTTTTTCTCACAATTATTAGTAAAATGATTATTTTGTTATTCTTGTAACTGATATTCATTTATTTATATATCCTATAAAATTATAAATATTTTTAAGAAAATAATATAAACAAAATCACTATTGAATTTTGATTAAAAATATTTCACATATCACTTAAGAAAATGAAAATTTTTTATAAGCAATAATAATTTGAAGATCAAAGCCTTTAATTTGAAAGCAAATAAATATTATAAGTGACATTTGCAAATAATTTAGGGACTGTATTTCATTTTCGTTACGTACATCAATAATTTAAATTAATTGAATCTTGGTTTCGTACGATTGAAACTTACAAGAATATTCTTTGATTTTGATTTGTTTTCTTCTTCAGTAATTGTGATTGTTTTCAAGAAATTTTCTTTTGAATGGTTGTATGGTTGTTTGAATGGTTGTTCTCTTGTATGAATGGTTGCCTACCCTATAAACGGGTACCTATGGCATGTGTGTGTATTGAGGAAGTTGGACTCCACACCTAAATATGGCTCAGTTGGAAAAGTTGAGAAGCGCACCTTATAATGCCAGCTTAGCTGGCACACGACAGCAACAAGTAATTTGCTTGGGAGCCTTTGCTCAAATATTGACGTTTATCTAATTCATGTATATTTTGCCATTGATACATACTGAACATGCAACTTATTACAAGGTATATAAGCAGTGTCAACTAATAATCATTTTTGTCTATCTAGTTTTTTTGTTCGTTTTGTTTTACATTTCGTTCTTTTTATTTTCAATTGTACAAATAAATTCTTCATTAAGTAAAAATTTATTCCTTAACGGAATTTCCATTTGAAATATTTACTTTAATTTTTTTAGTTAATTTGTTAGAACATGCAAATCTAATGGTAGATAATTGAATTAGTATACTTAATTATTGTAATATAGGGTCGTTTTTGCATAGAGTAATTAGTGAAGAAAATCAAGCAACGCAATTTAAAAGAATAGAAACAATCGGTATCAAATGTGTGATAGACAACCGTGATGTAAAATAAAAGTCATGTACTTATTTATAGAAACTGTCCATGAGTAAAAAATTATTAGCATTTTTCCCTGTGAATCAAACTTTATTCGAATCTATATAAAAATATTATGAAGATACTATCTATACAAAATTAGATATTACTGTTTTCAGATGACAAAGTATTCACCAAGAAACAAAAATCGATTCATCATTTTAGAAATTTGGATGCACATTGATGGAAAAATAAACTATTGAACTTAAAGCAATTAGGGGAAAAAACGGAAAATTAATAGTTTAAAAAAACTGATAAAATATTTTAAAATATGTTACAATTTTTTTATAACTTAATAATGTAACAGTAGTTTATTTTGAATTTCGCGTAGGGAATTTTACAAGTAATGCAAATTATCTCCCCTTTAAATAATATTTTACATATGACAGTACCTGTAAAACATTATGCATTTATTTCTCTTCTGAAGCCCGGTGGGTTTGTGGTAGCGTTTCACGCGCTTAAGACACAAGTCCGAGGTTTGATCCTCGGGCTGGACAAGATGGAATCAGCCTTTCATCCCTTCAGTGGGTCAATAAACTGCGCACCAAGCAAAAGTTGGAAACTAAACACGAGAGATTTCATTTTAGGCTGACCACCTAATCGGGACATATGCTTCAAACACCAGGGCCTCTTGGTCACGAAAACAGAGAGGGGCACTGTAGGCCTTGTGGCCCACATGGGCTGTCGTGCCACAGAATTGTAGAGTTTAGTTTTTATTATTCTTTGCAGGTACTGTTCTTTGGAAAAATATTATTATCTGTGAAAGTTTTTTCTCATGAAGGTTGCTCTGATTAAAATGTTCTTCGTATGTATAGAGTATTTGTAAGGAACGTTTCATTCACAATGGAAAATATGCAAATGCATTTATTTGCAGAAAAAAATGAATTATTTGAATATTCCTGGAATTGGGGAAAGTTTAATTTCATTTATCCTTGATAATTATTATGACTAAAATGCTCGTAAAGAAGGAAAAAAATACATAAAAAGAAGAAAAAAATTTAGAAAGAGAGCCAACTTAACGAAGTCGAATGCCTTAGGTCCAACCATGAGAGCAGAGCTTTCTTCAAGGCCATTAATGAAGGACGTAGAGACTTTAAACCAAGAATAACTCTCTGTAAAAATAGAGATGGAAGTATAGTTAATGAAAGGGACAAAATCCTGGATAGATGGGTTGAGCACTTCAATGACTTGCTTAACTCGGATGTATCAGCTAATTCAGAGACATTAGAAGGGGAAACTGAAAATCAATTGTTTGACCACCCAACTATTGAAGAGACCCAATCCGCCATTAATAAACTCAAAAATAATAAATCAGCTGGACCAGATGCCATACCTGCCGAACTAATAAAATGCAGGGAAAAGACCTAACAAATACTATTTGGGAAATTATAGTATCGATTTGGGTGAAAGAAATCCTACCACCGGATTGGCAATTAAGTATTCTCTGCCCAATCCACAAAAAAGGGGACGTACTGAATTGTGAAAATTATAGAGGAATAAGTTTATTGCCTGTCACTTATAAAGTGTTTTCAAATATTTTATTTAGCCGTTTGTCTCCTATTATTGATACTGTTGTTGGCGAGTATCAATGTGGCTTTAGAAAAGGGAGATCGACCACTGACCAAATCTTCACGTTGAGAAATACTCTAGAGAAATGTAAAGAATATGGGATCGACACTCACCATCTATTTGTAGACTTCAAAGCCTACGATAGTATCGACAGGACAGAGCTACTCAATGCGCTTGTTGAACTTAAAGTTCCATTAAAGCTAATTAAGCTCATAAAGCTCACTCTCACATCAACCTTCTCTGCGGTACGAGTCCAGGGAGAAACATCTACCCCCTTTGAGGTCTGCAATAAAGTTAGGCAAAGGGATGCATTGGCTTGCCTCCTCTTTAATATAGCGATTGAGAAAGTGATAAAGAATGCTGAAATTAATACAAAAGGCACTATATTAAAAAAATCGGTACAAATTCTAGCACATGTCGATGACATCGACAAAATTTCAAGATCTGAAACTGACCTGAGGACAGCCTTTTTGGCATTGGAAAAAGCAGCTGGGAAGATGAAGCTCAGAGTAAGTACAAAACATTTATTTTATGGTAAAAAAGAATACCAGTCTGGGACTTTTATAATCGTAACAATAAAGTTTCAATCTGTGAGAAACTTTAGCTATTTGGGCTCGGATATTGACTACCAAAATGACATCACTCCTGAAATCAAAAAGAGGATCATTGCTGAAAACCGTTGTTTCTTTGGTCTAAGACCTCTTTTGAAATCTCACCTAATCAAGAGAAGGACAAAAATAATGTTATACAAGACATTGATTAAACCAGTTCTAACCTAGCCTCAGAGACATGGACTTTGACGATGAAGGAAGAGAAAACATTGGCGATTTTTGAGAGAAAGGTCCTAAGAACTATTTTTGGTGCTGTCCTGGAAAATAACACCTGGTGAAAAAGGTATAACTTTGAACTGTACAAAATCTATGGAGAAGAAGACATCATTAAATCAATAAAACTATCTAGAATGAGATGGGCAGGCCACCTCATGAGAATGAGTACAGAGAGAATACCAATAAAGGTCTTCAACACCACCCCTTCTGTAGTAGACCAAGAAGAAGACCCAAAAAAAGATGGAAGGACTGCCTGGAAGAAGACTTCAACATACTTAAAGTCAAGAACTGAAACATACTTAAAGTCAAGTGGTCGATTTTCTAGAAAAGGGGCGGAATTGCAGAGATTTCTGAAGAAGACCAAGGGCCACAAAGGTTTGTCGTGCCAATGCTGATGATGAATTATTATGACTTGACTCTTTTTGGATATCATATTTAAGTGTAATCCTTAAGATCAAAATACCATCCAAAGATTCAGATGTGAAAGCAATCGTCAAAAGTTTAAGCTCTCTTGGAGACATTTACCAGAGCATTCATGGTACATAAGTAAGGGTCCTGGTACATGGATTGGCTTCGTCAGTGACAGGAGAGACCAGACTGTGCACATGACATTTAAAATCTTCAATTTTCCAATGGCGCTAAGACTTTCCAAGTTTGCACCAAATGCCACATTGAAGAGGCCAGACCCAAACATATTTTAGAATGGTCTACTTCGTGAAGATCTCCTAAAAGAGCTCGGTTTGGCTGAGTTGAAATTGAAAGCGGACGACCCATGGATCTGATCTGATTTCAGATCAGAGGAATTAGTAAGAAGAAGAAGAAGAAAAGTTTAAGTAAACTCAGAAAACAAAATTTTTTATAGTTATAAAAAGATATTCCGATAACAATATATACGTAACACCTGTATCACAGTGAAACAAACATTCGACTCTTAAATGTTTCGTTCATTAAAATAATGGAAGAATTTACGTGTGTTATTTTATATACATTAGTTATTTAATTTTTTTTCCTGTATATATATATTCCAAATATTTCTTTTAAATTTGTTTGTAAATGTACATGTAAACAAAAATGCGTAGATTAAAACTAGTTTGCTTAATTAAGTTTTTCTTTTGTTTACAAATAGAACCTGTAAATATTGTGAAGAATAATAGATCATACACGTATATTGGAAAAATTTCTTTTTATATGATTTAATTATTTAATGTAAACAAATAATAATTTTATTTATGGAAGACTTCCCAGTTTCATTTCTTCAGAAATGTGATGGAAAACTTCATTTGAAAATTATCTAGTTGCATAAATGTGTTAATTCAACTTAGCCTCTTTATTATGAATTATTTGTGAAACGACTCATAATTTATGAAAGATGCTTAAATTTTTTTCTAGAAATATAATAAAAATGTTTTTATAACGAAAATTATTTTGTTACATGAATGCATGGGTAAAATATTGAGTTTAAAAAAAAATAATTGTGATTGCTTTTTGTACACATCGATTTTAGTTATTTAAAGATATCTCAGACTTGTTTGAATATTTTATTCTCAGGAAATTCACGAAAAATGCAGAATTTTTCTTTTATTTGGTATACATCCATCATAACTTTAATTGTTTTCTGAGGAGAGTTTAAAATAAAGTTTTAATTGTATGCAGGCATATAACACATATCTCTCTGGCTTATAATGTGTACATGTTATTAAAGCTATTTAAACATTAAACGTATCTCAATAATTATAAAAACAGAATTCAATGCTATATTATAAATTCTAAATAATCTCAATTAATTTTCATAAGCATTATTTATATATTAATTCTTTGTAATTTTAAATAAAGTAATAACAGCGTTTATAATTATATATTTTCAATTGAAATACATTTCCAAATGTGTTAAGTTATTCAACTAGGTAAAAACCAAGCATATACAAAAAGCAAGCAAGCATAAGTTCACCTCTTTTTGTCACTTCAAAATTTGAAAAATCATGATTTGTCAAAGCTTTTTTCATTGTGATAATTAATTAAAAAATACCTAAATGAGCAAATAATGGGGTTATTTATGGAAAAATAATAAAATTGGTTTAAGAAATTTCTCTGTACAATAATTTATCGAGTATATACATACCTTCGATTGTGTTTATTTGTACACACACATTAACAGAATTTTTCCTCAATATTACCATGATTTAGGAATTTGTGCATTTGTATATTATATTTTTAAATTGATGATAGCTTGTATTTTATCGTTATTCGAAACAAAATTATGAATGGAAAACAATTTTCTCCATAAATCGAACTTAAACATTAAGTTAAATAACACAAAAATGCTAACTAATTAAATTTTTTAATTTGTTTAATACTTCTCACTGTCTTCGATCAATTAACTTTTATTATTTACTTAATGAATAACAAGTTTTCATTAATTTATAATAAATGAATTTATAAACAACATGTTATCTAAAAAAAATGTAAAATCTTGGATGATTCAATTTCAAAATTAACTTGAAATAAGATGGAAGCACTTGAAATTCCTTCCATTTTATTGTATTAAGTTTTTGCATAGTAAATGGGAAGCGAATATAAACTTTGGAAAAATGATTCATTTTCTTATTATTTACAATTTATAACGAATCAACTATCATGCATATGTAATTGAATAAATGTAATTAAAGTAAATGAAATCAACTTGATTTCCTTACTTCTTCGTCCGCCGGCTGATAGCGTAGTAGTTAGCGTCCCTAACTTCGAAGCAGTAGGTCCCAGGTTACAATCCTGGTTTGGGCATGAAGGTTCCTTTCTCTTTCTATGTGTGTGTTTCTTTATCCTTTCGTGATGAAATGGCTGACCCATTGGGAACCACTGAATAAGATACCGTCACATTATCGTAAGTGCAGTCAAGCATTATGGAAAAAATGCTTAGTCCTGACTTATCTATTTATTTTCTAGATACATTATGTAATTTATTATTTTCTTGAGAAAATTTTAAAACTTCAGTATAATTCATCATCATTATTAATAACTACCATTATTAACAATTTTAAAATTATCATTATTAATTATTAATATCATAATTTATAACTACCCTTATTTATAAGCTTATTAATTTTAAACTGAATCACAGTACCCCTTATCAGTTTATATTCAATACACATGGATTTGAAAAATCTCTTTCATTATGGACATTTAAGCCACTCATTAAAAAAAAAAAAAAAAAAAAAAAAAAAACAATGCCTGATATTTTGTTAAATTTAATTGAGCAATTTTTTTATCGAATTCTTCTGTTTTCTATGCAAGCAACCATTACAAAATCCAAATAAAATTATAGTTTAGATGAAATGTATTTAACTCTTAAACAGTATCATGGATAAATTTTCACCCCACGAAAATCACTTATTTTAAGTGATTAAATATTAAATTTTGCTATCTTCATTGATAACTAAGGTAAAAAGATAATTAAGAAATTAGATGTGGAAACCCAAGGGACTTTCTCGAATAATTGGGGCATTGGGAATTACGAAAACGTCACAGATGGAAAAAATTGCTTTTAAAACGTTGATGCTGCCATCTATTGTTGAAAATTGTAAACGGTATTTTGCTTACTAGTAACTAGATGGCAACACTAGCTAAATAATTTGAGAAGGACGCATTTTACTTAAGTTTATAAGTAAAGCATTGATAAAAAAAAATAAAGAAATTTAAACTAACTTAATAACTGCTCATAACAAAAGTCATTAGAATTTATAAATTCAAGATATTCTACCAGAGAATATTATTTCATATTTAATATTGTTTTTAAATTTTTTTAAATTTAACATTACCTTTTATATGAAGATTATTATTGACTATTTTATAAAATATTTTTGTTGTAGAAGTTAAACAATTATCAAAATGCTCATAAAAGTGTTGATTTGTTTACATCTAAATGCTTTTTGTTAAGGTTGCGAGATAATACAAAATGAAAAATTCTTTTTGTTGTGTATTATCTTGTAACTCAGAAAAGCACAGACATCATAATTATATTAATCTGATACATCAGCTTTACTAAATACTGATTTCATTATCACAAACAAATTCAAAACACTTTTCTCCTTGTCTTTTGTTCTCCTTATAAGTAGAAGAAACTAGTTTGCATTTCTTTCTTTAAATATTTTTTATATTTTTAATTTCAGTTATTGGTTATTTTTAAATCTTTTTCTCTGTATTTTAAATAATTCATCTTGTTGTTATTGAGAATTTTTTCTAATTTTTAAATATATCTTCCTTTAGTTTGTACTATTCTAGTACCTTTATATTTTATATTTAGTTTGTCAAAAAAATTTCTAATGGAATTCACATTATTATAATTGTGCAGTTACTTAATTTCAATTTAATTTTTACTTTTAAATCAAATTAAAGTTTAGTTTCAAAATAAAGTTTTAAAACAGCATATACAATTGGTTAAATAAAAAATTGAATACAACTTTAAATTAAAAAACTAAAAATTAAAGAATAACGTTGAAACCTTTTTTAGTAATTCTTTAGTATAATAAGTGAAAAAAAAACAAAGCAGCTTAAATTTTAGAAAAGTTTTTTTAAGAAATTATGAAAACATTTTTAATATGAATAAGAGGGAGCATTAAGAAAACAAAGGAAAATAATTATAGTAGTAATGGAATAAATAAAAACAGAAATTAAAAATAGGATAACTGCGAAAAAAGATTACAAAAAATTAAGAAACGAGAGGAGTAAGACTTGTCCCTTTTCATCAGGGAAACAAGGGACAAGGGGAAGACATTTCGAATTTATTTGTGTAAATACAACAATAAACAATGCACGAAAAAACAGTTTATAATGTCCTTGAAAAAAAATGAAACCAATTAAAACATAAAGCGAAAGTTACTAATGCGAAATTACGAAACTGCGAATTTATTGGCAGTGAAATATGTTTTAAAATTTATTTTAAATTTTGTAGCCAGGTCATTAATAAATAAAAATATTAAGATAGGGAGTAAATATAACAATATATTGAAGATAAAATTAACAAGAAATGTTGATAAGACATAAGTATTTCGTAGAGGTCAAAAAATAGAATAAAAATACAAGTTGAAATGCTGTTGCCAAAAGATTGAATCATAATGCATTTTTGGGTTAAGTTATGGTTAAAAGTGAAGAAGCTGCAGTTTATTAAATTATTAGGATACAAAAGAATAAAATGAAAATTCTAGTAAGCAAATAAAATTTTCTAGAATTCGTTGACATCAGAGCGTAAATTATAAAAGAAATATTTAGTAGATAACTAAACAAAATAGAAAAAAAAGAACAGAAACCGCTTAATTTTTAAAAACCAAAATGATAAGATTTCCGTAATTATTAGAGTTAATAAAAAAGGGACCTTCCATAAAATGAGCAATTCCATTCTGGTATTTAAAACAAAATAAAGTTTTCAGTCCCAAAAATTTCTATAATTAGTTTGTGTAGAAACTTGGAAATTAATTAGCAGTTAAAAAATTCGTTAAAAATTTATGAATTTATTGAATTTTTAGAGTAAAGAAAGATTTTTTGGAATGAAAATTTATAAAACCAATAGAAATGAAATTGTAGACTAAATCTGACTAAAAATATTCAGTAATTTCTATAAATTTGTTGAACTGAGAATCGAGTAGTTAAAATCTAATAATTTGACTATTAGTGATATTAGCAAAATTTCTTTGAAGCATTAGAGTTCCAATTAATAAATTTAGGCATTCTTTCCTTTTATCATATTTTTTAAAATTAATATCATTATTTGCAATACCTATGTTGATAGCTAAGGTATATACTCAAGACTTATTGGAATTAACTAATTTTTAAAAAGTTCGGGTAAATTTTAGTGATTGAAAATTGGTGGTTAAAATTAGCAACTAAAGGTCATCGATATATCTGACAAATTTATAGTTATAAGATATTTGGCTTAGTTTCGAGGAATTTAGTTTTTATGATAAATAAAAATAAATGGCGAATATTTGAATTCCAAAAAGTGATCCTCAATATACCATTAATTTTTGTTTGTAAATTTAATTATCAAGTTCAGCATAATTATTTGAAAAAATAAACTTAACAAAGGGTGTCCATTTGCTTTGATCAACTAATAGGCTGAAATTGAAAATATTGGTGATTTCGCTAATAATTTAAGGGGTAAAGTGGCTTATATAAATTTTTGAGGTCAAAACTATATTAAAGCTTGTAATATTACTAAGATTTTCAATGTTGTTCTATGTTTGAAAACTATTTTTAACAATCCAAAATTCGTGCTGATTAATATAATTTTTAAAGTATTTTTTGTAAATTTTCAAAAATATAATACCGAGTTTTTTCATGAAGGAATTAACTCCACTGGAGATAAATCTAAATGTACCAGAAATTTTATGAAATTTAAGTAATATGTAAAAAAGGGTAATTGTTATTCGAGGGTTTAATTTTTAATCTTTTATAAACAGTTTTAATCTTATTGTCTACAATTTTAGCATCGGATTTTAATCTAGTATAAGTAATATAGTTGTTTAATTCTATAGAAACTGGTTCAAAATAATAAGATTTCATATCAAAGCAAATTTGTCATTAGCTTTATCAGTAGTAAAGATTATATGAATATAAAATTATTTGGAATTTTTATTTCATTTTTGATATTAAACCTGAAATATTATGGTTATTTTATAATTTTGGGTGATTGATGTTGTAGATGTGACTCAAAAATTCATTAGTAGTAAAAAATTAAAAATTGTTATTCATAGAAACTTTCTATAAGTACTGACTATAGATAGTATATATATATATATATATATATATATATATATATATATATATATATATATATATATATATATATATATATATATATATATATATATATATATATATATATATATATATATATATATATATATATATATATATATATATATATATATATATATATCATATATATATATATATATATACTTATTATTGACTCCTGCATATAAAAATATATGAGGTAAATTTGTTCTTGACAGATGAGAATTGATTAATACCAAAACATTCTGAAGTTTCATCAGAATTTACACAGTGAAGTTTTGATAAACAGCCTTAAAAAATTCAAGTACGCTTACTGAATTCACAATTCAGAATCATGCATTTCACACACTTTGGTATCTTAAAATTGCCAAAATTACAAGAGCTAAAAAATGAGAATATAATCATAAGATTCAACTATGTATTGTTGAATTAAAGAATTGTATGGTTGAAATTCGTAGATCGTACATATTTACACAAAACACTACATGAAAAATTAGATAAATGTAAAGGTTTTATTCATTTACAATTCACTTCATCTAAAAACCCCCGTGTAATTCACTTTCAATAATAAAATTCTTTAAGTCAAAATATTCCCTTTAAATCGCATATTCATGACACTTTTTGTTTGTAGCAATAAGAAAATTTACCTGCTACAAATGTTTGACTGGGAATGGCAAGCCATTCCTCAGGATACCATTCGTACTCTTATTGACTCTATACCTAGACGTGTTGTTTAATGTATTGTCATTCAAGGTGGTCCTACAACCTAATGACCCAACCCTGTTCTCGCTCTGTATTATACATATCATTTCGAAATACACATATTTTCGTTGCTGTTTCTTTCTGTTTGTCGAGTTTCGTCACTGACTACTCCTTCTTGGTGTTACATTTTCAATGTCGGGCAGTGTATATGTTTTGTTTTTCAAGTTTATTTAAAGTATGAATAATAATGAAGAATAATATCATTTGAACCTACTAATGGTGCCGCTTTATATTGAACAATGATATATACTTACACGGACACAGCAGCATAAGAAAAAGGATACGATTGAATTCCCAAGTCAGGATTCTACGTGTTCACTGCCAGTGTGAGAAAAATAAAAACATTGTATTCATTTAATTCCTTAAAATTTATTGAATAACAGGTATTTGATCAAGGTTCCCAAGCACAATCGGCTTGAGAAGCTTAATTACACATCTTTCGCAATGCAGGTTATAAATCAATTGAAAGTTAAATCTGATTTAACTTAAATACCAGACTAAAAACAGCATTCGTACTGTCTCATACTAGAAACTGATTTTGAAATTGAATAAATATTAGTTTGAGAGAAATATTGGTTTTTATTCAAAACTTTATTAATTGTTGGTTGATATTGTAAATTACATGACATTTTTCAATTTTTTATAGATGAGCACATTTATTAAACATTTACAGACCAAAATGAAATTAATATTATATTTCAAATGATATGATTAATACAAAACTAAGGAATGTCATTGACAAATCTGTTTCTTCTCAAACTTAACATAATTTTTTGATACTTGGCTGATACTTATAAATTTTTGATTCCTTGTTTTTCAAATTTTGCCTCTCTTTATCAGTTTTAAATATTTCTACAAATACTGACAACAGTATAGAAGAAAACAAGATGGCTCTAAATTAATTGAAACGTATTTAAATCAGATTTAAGAAATCAGTCCCGATTTACTTAAATCACAAGTTACCACCAAGAGCAAGTTCAATTGAGATTTTAACTCGTTTATAAAAATGAAATGCTAACAGAAGATCAATTATTTGCTACTTTGACGTTAAAAGAAGTGAATTGTTATTCGGTTTGTTTACATCGAGGAATACATCATTTTATAGCTAATCTTCCAGAAAACTTCTGATTGTGTGCTCTTATAAAAAATAAAAACCAACAAGTTCAATATAACCCTTCTCCCAGTAACAATTTTATGTATTGTTATTTCAGAAATGAAAAAAAAAAAAATGAGGAAAAAATTTTCAACACTGAGGATGAGTATTTTCTTTTATGAATAAACTTACGCACTCAATAATCTATCTTTAAATCTTAATGTCAGGTTTTTCGAATCATTGAAATTTTCTCCACCATCATAACCATTTATAATATCAACTGGAGAAAAAGATATAATTTCGAAATATATAAGATTATTAATGACAATATCATGAAGTTCTCATAAAACTTAACAGAATGAGGTGTAAGATTGAAACCAAACGAACACCATTAAGGGTTTTAAATGCCACCTTCTTCAATAAAAGACCAAAAAAGAGATGGGCAGATAGTGCCAAAAAGATGAGGGAAAAGTGAGAGAGAGGGAGAAAATAAATATAATAATAATAAATAAATAAATAAAAAGATGGTGTAGATGAGGACTATGCCGCCCTAAAAGTAAGGAACTAGAAATCAATTGTTGGGAGAAGAGCAGAATAGGAAATTTTCTGAGAAAAACCAAGGCCCAACAAAGTGATTTCTGTTACAGTGGCGGCTCGTGACCAGTTGGGTTGGGGGTTCACTAGTTCACTGGAGTAGCTGGACGGTGGGAACATGCTGACCGTCCTGAAAGCTACGTTTTTGAAATTAAAAAAAATAATTAATGGCTTTTAATTAGTATTATTCTGATGATTAAATAATTTAACTTAGCATTAAAACATAAATTATAAAATTTTAAATACTTTACATGATGATCTCCATTGCAAATCTGCTTGTATCTCCCCTCCACCCCCAACTGAAATCTTGACCACGCTACTGTATTAGTTTACTAGTTAAAAAACAATATATTACTGAAACATAGGGACTACTTTAGCGGGTTTTCTAGTATTATGAGCATTAGACTTAAGCATAGATACGTATTGAAAGCAATGTAAGAAGTTATTAATTGTAAAAATGCTGTTTAAAAAATACTCACAGTGAAATAAATATCAGGTTTCCTTATTTCCTTTGGCAACAACTGCTGAAAGTTTGTATGTAAAGTCCATCCTTCGTTCTTTTTTTGAAGAGAATTTGTCTATAACCCTTTCGTTAAAGTCCTCCATTTTAGAAATCATTTCTTTTTCGATAGACAATATTGCAAGAGCATCGCTGTGGTCACTCGCTACTAAATTAGATGCACAAAGAAAGAAAAAAAATTCATTCTGCCTAGAATGTTCGTCCAATCAAAACCTGTTTTTCAATTTCCTTTAAACCCCCTAAACTACATTCCAGAGAATAACAGTTCCCTTTATACTGAAAGGGGAGGTTTTGGATTTTCAAATGAACAAAGTAAAATATTTTCCCTGTCATCGGAATGGGGAAAAATTATCCCCACTGTCGCTAAATTTTCCTTTAGCGACAAGTTCAATAGTTTTTGCTCGGATTAGCCAATCATGCTTTCCGATTTTATCACGTGCACAAGCGAAAAATTTACTTGGGAGGTTCAGAGCTCCAATTTGCGCATCTTTGCCCCGATGCTATAGGAGCGGTGTTTGAAATGATTTACCCCGTTCTTTAAAAGGCGCTATAACTAAAAATAAACCAAAACAGTAATAACGATAGTGATTTAATATTGATTTAATAAACTTCACCGGGTATTTATTTTTTAGGGGGTTCACTAAACCACTGAACCTATAGCACGATCCGCCACTGCTCTGTTATCCCCCAATGCTGCCGATGACTATCACCACCATTTCATCCGATCCATTTTAGTTTAATAATAAAATTGCAATTAATTTGAATTCAGTCCCTGAAGATTTCAAGTTTAACAATTGTTGAAAACAGCCTTTTTTCTAGACACTTAGCTTTCAAGGTCTTTGTAAATCTGATAAATGATTATATTCATTTTACGTAATGTTTTGCGAACAATCGTCTATGATATGCATGCTTTGCTATGATATGACTACATGTGAATTTCGAAATTAAAATCATGCCTTTGTGCTTACTTGTCACATAAATTTGAGTAAATTTTATGAACTTTAATAATTCGTATTCTTTTTTTTACCTTTTGGGAGCAGAAATGGCTGCGTAAGAACTCTTTCTTCAAAACCATGAAAAGCCTGTAATTTTTAAATTAATAGATTCATTCCTCATTACAGGTGATTTATTATAAATGAAGGAAATAATATTATGATTATGTATAAAATTATCATTTAGAACAATATAAAAATGCAAATAATCTAGAGTTTCAAAAAAATTTTTATAAATACAAAAATCCACTATTTTTATTAAAAAATATACTATTTTCAATAAAAATTTACTTTTTTTCATTTTAAATATAAGAAAATGTATTGAAAAAAAGTGAATAGAAATTAACAAAATACGGGGAAAATACACAGTCCAGTCACATTAATGTGATCACCACGTATTTTCGACGTCGACGTTAAATAACCAAGCACGGAAGACAGCAGATGGCAGCACAGTTCAGTTAAGCATATATAAAGGGTGTGTGAGGTCTTCGGTAAACTTTGCAATCGCTTATGTAATGCAGAAACAGAATGATTTATCCGACTTCCAAAAGATCATCATCATTAACTTTTAGGCCAAAGGTGGAAACATCATTTCCGAAACAACTAAGAGTGTAAACTATTCGCATGCCATGGTAAAAATATACCTTACGTGGCAAAATGGATTGCCGAAAAGCAGCGATGAGGCAAGTGTAGAGTACCACGAGCTGTAGATGACAGAAATGAATGGCGGCTGCGCAGATGCGTACCTTGCTATCGTTGAGCAAATGAGCACCCAAATGAACGAAGGGGTAACCAACAGTGTGTCTCAAAATACTGTTCAGTGAACGTTGCTATGTCTGGACCTTCGAAACAGACGCCTGGTTTATGCACCTATTGGCTGAGTTTCATTGGGTGACGGAGACTGGAATTTGCAAGCGAGTACCTCAACTGGACGTCAACTGAGGGGCGACAGGTAGCAATTTTCGATGAATCACATTTTATGCTCCATAGGGTAGATGAACGTTGGCGTATATGATGTGAGACCTTGGGGATGGTTGCAATATCCTCCAAGTGAAATGATACCTCTGAGGTGGCAGGCCAAGCATTGGGGATCTTCTGCTTGGTCCCTGCTCCAAAACCACGAAGACTCCACCCCAGCTGGTTCTATCTAACTGGTAGAGCCCGACTCAGGGCTAGGTGCAGGGAAGCATGCTGCTCTAACAACAATGACGTGAAACCTCTGAGAGCAAAAACCTTTCAAATATTGCTGGAACGGTCCATGCTGGAGAATTATGGTCTGGGGAATGTTTTCCTGACATTCTCTGCTTCACTCATCATTGTGG
The DNA here is from genome assembly GCA_037975125.1 of Latrodectus hesperus. Taxonomy (NCBI): domain Eukaryota; kingdom Metazoa; phylum Arthropoda; class Arachnida; order Araneae; family Theridiidae; genus Latrodectus; species Latrodectus hesperus. The sequence goes on from CM075855.1 coordinate 40,541,757, forward strand.
AAAGCACGATGGCTTAATACAAGCACGCACCCGTCATTGCTTACCATGTCCCCCCTATATGTGCTTTGCTTTTCCTCAGGATAATAGTATTTACCAGCAAGATAATGCGAGTTGTCATATAGCTGGCAGTGCGTGATTCAAAAAGCACCAGGATCAGTTTACCATTCTCCACTAGCCAGCAAACTCACCTGACTTAAGCCCAATCGATAATCTGTGGGACCATCTCGATCGAGTTGTTCGAGGCATAGATCTTCCCCCCATTATCTAGCTCAGCTGGCCACGGCACTGTATACGGCATGACTCAACATCCCAGTGAACATCTTGAAGAACTTAATTGATTCTCTGCTTGTATGTTTCGCAGCAGTTCGCTCTGCGTAAGGACTCAACATCGCAGTGAACATCTTGAAGAACTTAATTGATTCTCTGCCTGTATGTTTCGCAGCAGTTCATTCTGCGTAAGGTAATTCTGCGTAAGGACTCAACATCGCAGTGAACATCTTGAAGAACTTAATTGATTCTCTGCCTGTATGTTTCGCAGCAGTTCGCTCTGCGTAAGGACTCAACATCGCAGTGAACATCTTGAAGAACTTAATTGATTCTCTGCCTGTATGTTTCGCAGCAGTTCGCTCTGCGTAAGGTGGTTATTCTGGCTTTTGTCAGGTGTTCAGATTAATGTGATTGGATTGTGTATTTGTTTTGATTAAATTGTCCAAAAACATGATTTGTGTTTTTAATTTAATTTTCAAGCATCAATAATTTATTGCTAATTGTTTCAAATATTTTAATTCTATTTCTTTACATTATCTTCTGCATTTTGAAACTCTCTTTTCCTTATTTGTAGTCTTTGGGCGTTTTTAAATATAACCTATTCATAAAATAAATAGGTTTAAAATATGTTCTTTTTTGTAATTCCAATTTAAAAATCAGTGAACTTTAGTGAAAAGAATATGCGATTGTTCTATTCGATTGATATAAGGGTAATTATTCAATTGAATAGAAAAATCTTCCATTTTTTTCACTTATATTCAATATATCATTATCACATAGGAATATTAGGATATTCAATTGATTCTAGGGGTAATTAGACAAGGACCTACGGTTTAAAGAGAATAAAAGTTATAAATACTAGAAATAAAATTAGTAACTACTGACATACTATTAATTTTCGTATATATCTGGTTATTAAATCTAATATAGTTATTCAGTAAATTAAATCTAACTGAAAGTGTCTATTTATTCTTATCGGTTGTATGACTTAAGTTAGATATATTATTAAAATCTGTGATTTTATTAATAATACCATTAAAAAAGTGAGCAAGGTAATATATGCATTTTTGCAGAGATAGATATCAAAACTTACATTGCTGTTAAGGTTTTTAATAAGAATTTATGTTTCAAAACTATTTTTAACTCTCCAGAATTCTTTTTGATTTATATTAATTTTAATATATTTTTAGATATTCTCAGCAAACTAACCAAAATAATATTAAACTTTTTCTTTGATGCATTCACTGCATTGGAGACAAATCTAAATTACTTAGGATTTTTAAGAAATTTGGGTTATATTTATGAAATGGGCAACTATTAATTGCCAGAGATCTAAGTTTTTTAAATATTTTATGAATAGTTTTGATTTTATATTTTATAATTTTAGAGCACGAGATATTAATTTTATAAAAGTAATAGAGTTGAGAAATTCTTTAGAAATTAGTGCAAAATAATGGAAGCAAAATTGTTATTGGTTTTATCGGTAGAAAAATTATCAAGTTATTTAGAAATTAAAAATAAAAAAAAAAAAATAAAAAATAAAAAAAAAAGTTTGCTATTTAATAACTAGACTAATTTTGTAGATTTGATTGATAAATTCATCAGCATTATGAAAGCATTCAAAGAAAATTTCGATAAGTGCGTTGGATATAAATATATTTAAAACTATACCATAATACCATAAAATTTATTCTAAGTTCAGAATTGTTTTAATAAAGTTTAAATTATCAATGATAACATGAGAGTGAAATTCATTATAGAATTCTGTATTAATGTAATTATTATAAATATAAATCTCAGTTTGTAATTTTCATTTGGTGAGAATTTAAATTTGCATAGTAAATTTCTGATACTTTTATTATGCTTGAAAACTGCAATATTTAATTAATGATAGAAATGGAATTTAATAATATTAGTGTTAATAATTTCATTATAAAAGTCGATAATAAAAAGGTTTTATTTTTAAGAATTTTTTTTAGTAAAAGTTTATTATGAATTCAAAAAAGTAAACGTTTTTTTTTTATTGTGAACTTTGTCATTTAAAGAAAGAATTTTCTTTAAACTCATTTAACTTTTGGAATGGAATGAACATTGGCTTTGCTTTTTATGAATGCATATTAAGCTTTCATTAATGTCACAAAAGAGTGCACAACTAGTCAGAATGTAAGCTAATAATTTTTTTAAGAAGATACAAATTGTGGAAAAATATTTGCAGGGTTAAATTTTCATTGCACACTATAGTTTTCATATACATCACACAATTTGTAATATTTCTATGGGCCCTGCAATTCCATCAACAAATTGTCTTCAAGATTCAATTTTCAGACCGTTAGAGCTCATATTTATATAGTTTCAGTGTACTCAAAACGGATTCTTTTGAAATCAAGTTTGGACATGAAACCAAGAAAAAGTTGGCTGCTACTGAAACTGATGATCATGATGGTATTTGATTATTCATATAGAATCTGCAAACAATGAGTTTTCTCGAAGATAACAAGCTTATTTGGTACAATGATTTCGATTTTATGGAGATTCGTGATGTATGCATATTGCATACTATATTACGTAAACATAATATATTGGCCATTACTCTAGGTTAGAGAAACTCTTGGTGATCAATACATCAGGAATTGAAGAACGAGATCACCATAATATAAATATATGATTTCTTCACTTGATTGTACAAACCATTCATTTACAAGGGACTTGATTTGCTGAATAGGATGAAGACTTGATTTACAGACTGGTTTCAAAAATGGGAATGATTTTCTATGAAATTGCATCGTTTGATAGCACTTTATTATTAATTACAAGATCCAGCTCATTATATTCTATTTGTTGATCCTATTCTAGCTCACCTTATCCTATCTCACAAACAATGATTATTCACATTTCGGAAGTTTTTCAGCACTGTCACAATTTTTTAAAATTCTCAAGTGTTCAGTGATTATAAACTGCTCTTCAAGCTATTTATTGAAGCATAAATGAAGAGATAAGAAGAAAATACTATTCTAAGAAATATTTGGAAACTACTTTGGATTTGGAATTCAGATCATGTTGATCACCTTATCTGAAAGTTTTTGTTTTGTATTTAAACTTTATCATGAAGGTAGGTGAACACTAACTTATTTCTGTTAAATGTGCAGTAGAACTCCAACCATCTGAATCCATCGGGACCGGATCCCATTTGGATAATTGGAGTTTTTTTTTTGGAAAAAAGGGTATATTTTAATTAATTATTATACGTTGAAAAAATGGGAGAACTACATTTTTAAAGAAAAAGAGTTAATTAAATGAAAATGCAACACTTTCACATGTTAAGGTATTTACAAATGCTGTATATTAATACAGAATATATGTATAGTGCTGTACATGAAAGTCATTGCTTGCTGAACATCTAGATCAGAGTAAGTTACTTTACTAGATTCATCCGCTTTAGGACAGAATAGTCATGCATCCGTTTGGCAGTGAGAATTTGCATGTGGTCACATTTGAGCTGATGCTCCATTCACTTCAAAGCTGACAAACGCTTCACTAGCTAATGGTCTGTTTCAACTTGGACACTATGCTCATCTTCTTAATCAACGCTTTCAATAAGTTTACCATCATTTTCAATTAGAAATCTAGGGTCTCACTCTTAATCCATTCTCATATATCTTCTGTGCTGATTTCAGAACATCCAGGAATCTTCAAAAGAATGTTTTCAAGTGATTCCTCAAGTGACACGCCTCTCTCTCTCTTACCTCTCCTTTTCTTGAGCTATTTAATTTTTCTCATTTTACTTTTCTTCTTCACTCTTAATTTATTTATATGAAATTCGGAAAATGATTCGGATAATTGGAGGTCTGATGATTGGTGTTCTACTGTATATATCTATCTTGTGTTGTTGTTACTTATGATACTTGGACAAGCCAAGCTCATAAGCTGACGGCTATCTGAAATTGAGTCAGAAGGGTGAGTCTTTCGTTTAATCCGAGATCACGAAAGTGAAAATGTGTCTTTGCTCCAAGACTCCTCCGATAGATGGCACCACTAGAGGCTCCACTTTTGATCTAGAGGGAAGGAAATTTTCTCCAAACCATTACATCCATGATAACTGCTCAACGACCGACCACAGGACTTTCGATTCCATAGATTTAACAAGCACGTGTATCGCATGTACTCGGTGGGTCTTTGGCGGTATTGGGAATCGAAGCCAGCCCTTTCTGACGAAAGACTGATGCCCTAATCACTAAGCTACCATGGCCCCAGTTATTCTATGGAATGCGTGACTGATACTGTTATCTTTAAATCACAAGAAATCGTGTGATTCAGTTCCAGCTGTCAAGAAGGAAAAATAAATCGCTTTCAGAATAATCTGCATTAGTTCAAAATAAATATTTTTCACATACTTATACACTATCAAAAATATGCTTTATCGATAATTTAATTTATAATTTTTTTCCTGTAAGCTAACAATTAAAGACCTAAAATGATTTTATTTTTTATTTATGTGCAAAAAAATTAGCATTATGAGCCTCAAAGATTTTCTATCAAGTTGATGAATTCGTTTTGTCATTGTTAAGTTTTAATTAAAAGAATTTCTGAAAAATTATAACCATGATTTTTTTCTATCTTGTCTTAAATTTATATCTAGATATATTCTCAGGAATGCATTCTAAGTCACCACTTTAGCTTACTGTAGAGTTTTATTACTATGTAGAGTTATGAAAGTACAAATGCAAATACTTATACGAATTTAAGCAAAACGTTCATAAACAGCGTAGTATTACATACACAACAAGGCATGATTATATTGCTTTCTACACAATCAAATTATACAAACTTCTCATCCAACATAGGCAAACCATAGTTTTTAAATAATGTCAAACAAATGATTTCAAAATATAATGTCTCACACTTTAAAACGTTCGCGACTAATGACTCTTTATCAGATTCCATACATAATTCAGTTCTAACAACCCACGCAGAAATGGAGCCCTTCCGAAAATTCACACAGGTTGCAGTCGCGGAGGAGGGTTGGTGCAGGCAAAAAAACTTCTTTTCACATTAGACCAGGAGATAAAAAATGTAATTCCCTCATAAGCAAAAAAGGCACGGGTAAAAATTATTTTCCTCTCTTAAACACCGTTCAGTCGTTAAAAACGCAATTTAAAGATTCAGTCGAACCACAGTTTTGCGACTCACGATTTTCACATTAGGAAGCCTTTAACGCTTTTTGTTCTTTTTTTTAAAAAAAACATCATCCATACCCCATCTCTGATGCATTATCTCATTAAAATCGAACATGGAGTATGAACGAAACTTAGTAGAAGGAGGAAAAAAATTAAAAATTCTTTTCCCCCTTTTTCCAACCCAATTCACATTGCCCCTTCAGGCTAGTAGAGTTGTCTAATTATGAGATGCTAACTTTATCACGACGAAACATCAAGATTTTTCTACCCTTTTTTTATTATTTTACTCTTTAGCCATGAGCGCCATTTTTTTTAATTCCATCTTTCCATCCAGACGTTCCGTTTATTAATAAACCCGATTGAAAACGTCCCGATATCGTTTTATCGGTGCAAACTTATCGCTTAAGAGTGGAACTCGATACAGAAGGAAAACCTGGCAGTCTGTTTTATGACAACATCAGCGATTAATCTCCCTTCTCTTCGGTGGAGTTGAAGAGTAATGATGCTGCGGATGAGTTTCGCCGATTGCCACTTTACACAAGTCGAAAAATCTATTCTAAAAATTTATATGCTAGGTTGATAAAAAAAAAGTTCAGAGTATTGTTTTGAAAATTAAATTTATTTTTATATTTTTTAATGAGAGTTATTTTGAGCATTATTTTAAGTTATGACATAAATACTTTAATTTTACGTATTGAATGCTCATTTATATTGTGTCAACTATATTCTGAAAGAAAATGTTCTTTGAAAATGATTAACAACAATTAATTTTTTTGAATATGCGTATTACTTTCATGCAAAAATGTAAAAAATTAAATCTTTTTGGGGTTACTAGCGTGGAAAGAAAAAAAAGCTTCTATTCTGTACAAATTTATGCTATTTTATTCCATTAACTTAAGAATAATACCACTATATTGTTTCAAAGTTTTAAATTTAACTCCAAGTATTCTAAAAATAGGCTAAATCTCTTTAATGATACGTTGACATCATATTTCTGTATTCGAAAATAGCTTATATGTTTTTGATACCTAAAGTTACCTTCTATTCCAAAGTAAAAGTTAAATTTAGTCCTCCTTTGCGAAACAATTTTAGAATAATAGGAATATGTTGTTTTATGACGTTGAATCTTTGAAGTCCATTTTATAATTCTATTGATTAAATCTCAGTTTATTGATAAATATGGTTCACAAATCATTAATCTTTCCAGAAGAAAGATTATCCGCGAACAATTTTCGATAATAGCAATTAAAAAGAGTTCCTTTTATTACAAAGTATAAACTATGATATGCAAAATTTAATTTCAAACGAAAGAATATGATTGTATTTATGCTCAAACCTGCGTTAAGTTCTACTACACAATTGGACAGTTAATCTTTTGAATTTCAAAAATAGCTCATATTAACTGTGATTATTATTATAACAACTATACCTAATTTCTCATTCGTTATACTTTTAAGAATACCTAATTTCTCATGCGTAGGAACATACTCTTGACCGCCACTCATTGCTTACTAAGCTGGTAGTGTAAGAATACTAATATACCATACAAATCTCCTTACATTTATGTTTACAGTAAGCGATTACAGTTTAATGCTTTTTCTTCTTGCTTAAAGTATTAAGTTAATAAGAAAGAAATTTTGTTTTGGTTTGCAAAACAATATTGTTTGTGTAAAACCAAAATTAAAATTTCTGGGTAACTCAACTTCCTTGGGCTATATTTTTAACAAGCTTTATTTTAAAGTACTACAAGTTTTATTTTAAAGTACCTATTTTAAGGTTATAAAACGATTTCCATGCCAATTTGTTCGCCATTAAATATGAAAACTGAATACGTTCAATTGCATGAAAGCAGCATTTCTGATTTTATTATTCATAACCATCAACTGAATCTGATTTTCATATGTAACTCATATTATCAGAAATAACTTGGAACAAACTGAAATTCATTAAATAGGAAATTCTGCAGAATATTGGAAAATTTTCATTTACATTACAATTATTTCAAAATTGTCAATTGAATATAATTAGAATATGGAATGGATAATATGAGTGGTGAAGGATGAATATTATACAATGAAAATGCCATGATATCTAACTTTTTTCGACTGAATATAAAAATCGTGGTACAAGGAAGAATTTATCTAGAGAAGTGAGAAGCAGAATGTTAATCACTACAGCATTCGCTCAGCAGTCTTATCCTCTATATTGAATCACTACAGCATACGCTCAGCAGTCTTATCCTCTATATTGAATTTCTACACTACTGGCCATTAAAATTGCTACACCAAGAAGGAATGCAAATAACAGAACGATATTTGTTGGACACATACATTATAGTGGAAAAAACAAGTGATTAGATTTACAGGAAATTAGGGTGTATAGATCTTGAGAAATCAGTACCCAGAGCAGCCACCTCTGGCTGCAATAACAGCATTTATCCGCCTAGGCATGGAGTCAAACAGAGATGGTATGGCATGTACGGATATCTCAGTCCATGCAGCTTCAACACTATGTTCATCGACAGTAGTGGATGGTGAGTGATGGCGTGCCAATCGCTCGGCAACCATTGACCACATGTTCTCAATTGGTGACAGATCAGAAGAACGTGCTGGCCAGGGTAACAGTCGAACCTGTTCTGTAGCAAGGAAGTTCAGAACAGTACGGGCAACATGCGGTCATGCATTATCCTGTTGAAACAAAGCATTAGGGAGGCCTCAAAGATAGGGCAGAGCCACGGGGATTAACACATCGGAAATGTAACAGTTGCTGTTCAAAGTGCCGGTAATGCGAACAAGAGGTGATCGAGACGTGTATCCAATGGCACCCCATACCATCACTCCAGCAGATGGGCCAGTATGGCGATGTCCAATGCAAGCTGGCAATGCGCGTTCTCCACGATGCCTCCAAACACGGATGCGGCCATCATGGTCCTGTATACAGAACCGAGATTCATCTGTAAAGATGACGTGATGCCATTCTCGCGTCCAGGTTCATCGCTGATCACACCATTGAAGGCGCTCCTGTCTGTATTGCAGCGTCAATGGTAGCCGAAGCCATGGTCACCGTGTAGCGTGTAGACAATCCATGCTGCTGCAAACGTCGTCGAACTGTTCGAGCAGAAACTTGTTGCCTTGCAAATGACTCCATTTCTCGACTCAGGGTTCGTGACGTGGCTGTACGATCTCTTGTGACCATGCGGATAAGATGTCTGTCTTCTCGGCTGTTAGTGATGGGGGGTCGCTGAGATCCTGCATGACGATCCGTATAATTGTCCTGAACCCATTGATTCCATATTCTGCTAACAGTCATGAAGTCTCGACCGACGCGAGCAGCAAAATTGCGGTACGATAAACTGCAATCCCGGTAGACTATAATCCTTCCTCGATCAAAGTCAGACACGTGCTGATAGGCATTTCTTTATCTTACACGAGGCATAACAACAACTTTCTTTGCCGAAAACAACGTTGAAACGGAAATGGAGTATGAGAAAACTGCTGTCAAATCTCTGGTTTTATACACATTGTAGATGTCGCTACTGTCGCCTGCTTTGTATGAATTTGCTGAAAATCTAATCATTTGCATATCACAGCAAGTTCTACCTGTCATGCAAATTTCACGTGTGTGGTGTGCCGCTTTCCTGGTGTAGCAATTTTAATGGCCAGTAGTGTATGTAAAAGACACAAGGGACAGTAAGAAATTTCGTATAAATACTGAAGAATTGAATATTGACATTTCTTAAAAAAGCATAGATCTTAGGTAAGTGGATGAAAAAGTAAGTGAATCAAAAATAAGTACCGGTGTAAGTATGATATCCCCCCCCAAGTGATTTCTCGCCAAATTTAGCATCCTTTGTTTTGATTATCCTGTTGCCAATTTAGTTTTTGTTATTTTTCAGATTTTTTTGTTGCCAGATTTGGTTTTGCTCGTGTTTTACATCATTTTTAAGTCATATATATGGTTTTTTTCAGTGGAAACAGCATTTGAAGTTTTTTTTCATTTTACTTTCCATTCGAACTTTTTGTTCTACGTTTGTTGTTGTGTTTCGTTGTCGCCAGCATCCAAACATCCTAAACTGTTCTTTTTGCCAATTTCTTTTTGTTTATTTATTATTTATATCTTTTTTATTTTGTTTATTTATAATATATTTTTCTTATACAGATATTTTTTAAATTTATTATTATATATTTTTTTATATTTTCAACGGCCTAAACTGTTCTTTTTTTCCAATTTCTTTTTGTTTATTTGTTATTATCTTTTTCTTATATATTTTTGTTAATTTATTATTATATTTTTATTACATATTTTTCCTTAATATCACAGGGCATATTCGACATGTGAGCTTGACGTTATATCAAGTAAGTCGGTTATTTTTATTTACTTTTCTCTTTTACCGGTTGTTTTGAAAAGAAAGCAAACCCAACAAAAAAAGTTTTTATTCATTTTTTTTAATAATACTTTTTTAGATTTTGTATACTATTATGAGATTTAAAATTTTCTTAAATACGTATTTTTGGAACTTAGGGAAAATTCTCGCGTTAAAAAACATCCGTTTAACTTGGCGAAGAAAAAAAGTCGCAATGGTCGCCAATGGGGGATACCCTACTTGTTCCTAAGTATCTTCATTACAAAGTATATGCGCCTTAGAGCTTTCATGGATTGAAATGTTTCAAGTATGTATCTCATAACTGAAAATATTCGGAGAAAAGCATTAGTAGATTAGCTTACCTTTAGATCGATGATTAATACAGGAAACTCAAGTTATGTTGTTATGGCTTATCCTCCAAATGTCTGACGAAGTCAGACAAGGTCCATCAGACCGTTGTCCCAAAGGAAATCGAAGACCAGAAGGGAGGATGAGTATATATCCTCTCTGGAAAGTCCTAAACAGTCCAGGGTGTGATTAGGAGAAACCTGCTCAGTTTTACATTTAGAACAGACCTCAAAGTATTTCCTGCCTTGAAACTCAAGTAAATATGTGAACACTAAAATTGTGAATCATAGAAAGAATGAAAAGAATTAGATAGTTTTACATGAATCATTTATTTTATGTAACTTTAACATTATGTAAATACATATAGCAGTTTCCAAGAGTTAGTTCAGACAGTCGTGTAAGGCTCCTGTACGATTGTCTGAATGACAGACAGCACTATGTCTTCAGATGTATTCGGAACTGTTATTGAGGATAGCATCATAAGATAATAGAGTACCACTATTGTTGCAAACTAATTGTTATAATTGAAAATGAAATCTGACAATACGATTGTATCTCTGATCAATTCAGTGTTTTCACAAACCCAGCATGGTAGCCAAGGTGAAGGTTGGTTGGGGCGTTCGTCCTGGCTATTAAAAGATAGTAAGTTCGAATCCTGATCCAATCGAATATCTGTCGGGTTCGTTAATGGTAGCTGGGGCATGTTAAGTATGCCATGGTGCGAATATGCAAATATGCCATGGTGCCATCTCTGGGGGTCTTCTGTTTGCTTCCTACTTTTAAAGCATAAATACCTACTCGGTTTCAGTGACCACGATGGCACACCCACTAAGCGTCTCACTGTATAAGGTGTTATCACTTCAGCCCCCTGTAGTGCAGATAAAGGCGAAAAATCTTAGTAGACAGGCGTTGAAAAAAACTCGGCATATCAAAAAGTGAATCAGCATCATTACTGAATAAAATTGCATTTCATTTCGAAGTACTATTTGAGGATTTCATGGTACTATTGAAGCCGAATTCATTCTAAAATTCTACATTCACCATCACTATATTCTTATTCCGATAATAACCTTTTCTAGTTATGTCATATAGAGTATTAATTGAATGGCCGAAGAACATATTTTCATTATATGCTTTAACTTAAGTTCCTGCTGAAGCAAGTATGAAATACAATATTCCCTTACTCATTGTCCAAAATCTATGAAATATTAAAGCAAATTGCAAGGTTTAATGTCCTATATGCAAAGTAATTTAAAATAATATTTGGAGGGAATAATATTTTAACAAATACTTAATGATAGAAACTTTACAGAAATTTCGTTTATGTATATAACAAATATAAGCAACTTCAAGTTAATTGTTTATGAAGAAGTAAGCGACGCTTTGTAAGTGAATAAAATAGCAAAATTCTAATCAAAAGCAATTTTTTTAACTATTGCAGCTGAGTTTGAATGATAATTCTTCAAATTAAAACAAAAACACTCTTATCACAAGAAGTATCCAATGAAGAAAATGACCCTATTACATGGATGTTTGCAGTTATATTAATGTTTTACAATTAATGCCAAGATGAGCTACTAAAAATAAAAAATTACATTTTGGTCTTCGATTTTTGTGTAAACTGTTTAAAAGAAATATTTTCTCTCTATGTCTATATATTATTCCATAATGACTCAATATTACTGATAAAGACATATGTTTTGGAATATTTGGAACTTTTAAAGACTTACTTAGAAACAACTAACTTAAAAAATACCCTTAAAAACAATTAAAATTAGTTTACATTTTCTTCTTGATTATTTTAACAATTAGTAAAAAGCTTTATTTCTAGAACAGTTTCTCTGTGTACTATTTAAGGCTTTGAAAATCTTGAATTAAATATATATAGTGCCAAAACTTGTCGAATAACTTAAATATTTCATATATGGATGAGTTATTACATTAAGAAAACACTTTTATTTGCTCATGATCTGAAATCTAAGATCACTAGAAGAATAAGTGATCACACATACCAGAGTCACAAATTCAGTCATAAATGCATCTGTTTCAAGATTTTGAATTTGCTATTTAAATGCTTTTTAGGAAATAATTCAACAAACAACATCATGAAAAGTATCATATATTTTAGAGAATATTACATTTAACAGTTTCTGTTAATAGACGAGGAAAATACTATCAACAGAAACTGTTAAATATTATCAAAATAATTTGAAACTCAAAAAAACTGCAACTCAGAGATCGAAAATTTTGAAGCAAATCAACAAAGCATTTCTATTATTTAGGCTTATCAGAGAAGATTCTCTTTTATGTAAGATTATATTTATAAAGATCAAGAAATCAGAGTGAACAGATAATATTATTCAATAAGTATAATATTTGTGAATCTCCCTCTTTTCCCGGTAACAACTTTTTTTGGAAAAAAATATTTAATTTCCCTATTCAAAAGTACTGAAACAAACTTTATTCCACTGCTTTCTAAATCGTTTGGAATAAGAGAATTTACAACTCATGAATTACAGCCATGTGTTTCATCTCGAAATCTACACTAAGGAGAATAATAATAATAAAAATTGTACTGTACTGTCTAGGATAACCCAGCAAAAATCTAAAACCAACCTGTCATCTAGCGTATAAACCGATCTTTTCACTTTTGAAAATAGGAAGATAAACCAATTTCAGAGAGGTTTTTTACTCTATATTCACTTACAACTCATCTCTCTTCCCTTCTCGTTTCTTCTCCTCAACATGCTCCCACCCAACTTCTTATTTCTTTTGATAAATTACCAAACGATAGCGTAGACATTTCATCCATTGTTTTCAACGTTTAAAGGATCCCGCCACTAGAGGACGCTGCAGCATCCATCAATGTCACGTGATGGAATATGGCTTTCGGTTGCCAAAATTATATTTGAAAGTTAAGGTGGCCTTTACTTTGCGCCAGAATTTTTTTTTTCTCCCTTCCAAAGTTCATTTTTCTTCCTTGCGCTTGCTATTATCATCTCTCGTAGCATTTTTTTTTCTTTTTAACTTTTTCTAATATTCTTTGATTGACATAAGGAAACCTACAAGGATCTTCACTCTTCAGTAGAAAATAACAGTTATAAAACAGTTGTATTTTCCAGATATTTCTTTTCCCTTCTTCAGTGCAAACGATGAATTGTTATAGCTAGGATATTTTTGTAATGCCCCCCAGCTTCCCTCCCTTTTATTTAATAAAATTTTTTTGATTCTTTACAGAAGATAACATCTGTGATAGACCCATTTTGATTCTGAAATAATTCATTCTACCAATATTGAGGCTCATCGAGAGATATAAATTATTTTAAGAAATTAATTTCATAAGAATTAAATGAAGAAAATTTCACAAATTTCATACTCTTTGCAACATTATTATTTTGCAGTCTCTCACCAACTAAATAAAATTTTGTGTGGTTTCTAAAAGCAAAGAAATTAAAAGTATGTGCAGTTGTGCAATTTTAGAAAGCAATGTCAGCTAAATAATATAACTCCAAATTCACGAATATTTATTTGAAATTAATGTCTTACTAAAGTCATAAATTTTTTTTTCTATTTATTGGTTTAATTTAATTATTGGCCGTTTTAAAAGTATAAAAGAATAAGCTTTTGTGGATATCCTTCTAATTTCATAATCATTGTTGTTGCCAATATCCGTGTCCAGCTTTAAGATATATGAGTTTGTTTATTTTCAAAACATCTTAGACTAGCATAAGTAAATCTAATAGCTTGTAGTAGGCCAAACCTAGGTACCTAAGAATATGAGCTGGAGAAGCATGCCAAGCATTTCAGACAAATCGGATAGGTTTTTAGATGACCCTGGAAGACAAGGCTTCTTAGAGTTATGTCATTTCATTATCTTTGAATAAACAAATCAACAAGCATTTTTTATTAGCATTTTTATTTTAAACACTTTCTATCGTTCATCAACAATACTTTTTTTAAGTATAGAATTCACAATTTTTCTAAAAGTATTCTTGTAAAAAAATCTCACTAGTAGTGTCCTTCACACCAATTTTACTTCTTTTTACACAATTTTATTTTTAACAGTTATTCTTCTAGTTTGAATATTCGTGAGTTAATTTTGATTTCAGATTATGAATTTTATTGCTGATTTAATACAAACTTTATATTTTATGGTATCTGAAATATGATATTCTAAAACTTTATGAATATACCACTGTTGATTCCTTGATATTCATCATGCCTTGGATAACACATTAAAGCTTATGATTTGTATTGAGATTGATTATAAGCATGATTGTTGCAATTGTCCCAAGTAAGTGATCAAATATTATCATAATTTATCATGCAAATTAATTCAGAAAAGTTTATGTTAAATAAATTTAGATTTAGAGAATTATTAAATTTGTATTGTATATATTTATTTGCAGGTCTTTGAAAGAAATATTATTTTCTTTGCAATAGCGTTTTTTTTCTCTTCAAATTTCTCATTCTCAAGGTCACAAAAATTAAACTGAACTGTTATTTTTATCAATTAGATACTTGCACATAACGTCATCAGGTCCTCGTGGATGAAATAGAGCTCACTTTCTAGAGATAAATTGAAAATAAACACGAGTTACGCTTTGTCTTGCGAAATGTACACAATAATTCTTAATGAATTAGTATTATTCATTTGGATACTGAAATGCAGAGAAAAATAAATTAGATTTAGACATGAGTAAAGACTTGTGGTGAGAAAAACAGTTCTATCTATGCTATAATTTTGGTTTAATTTTATTTTATACTCTTATATTTTGCATGTTTCTCAGTATAACGTTAAAAACAACTTTTTAAGTGATGGAAAAATATATAATAGCCCGAAAATATTCTGATTAATTTTGTAACAGAATTGAATGATGACAACAATACTTTCATACTAAATTCTTAGTCATAATTACTAAAATCTTAGTCATAGTCAGTAAAATTCTTATTTATCATATTTTTATAGTTACTAAATCCGTGGCTCTCTTAAAAGGTTTGCTGGAACGTATAGGAAACATGTAAGCAACCACCACGTTTTCCTTCCTCAGTTGTCTTCTTCTCGAAGAGAAAGCATGACGAGACAATTAATAGATATTGTCACATTTTGGTGCTATATTTGGATTTATTTTTAACTTTTATATGGATGAAGTGGAACAATTTATATCTGATGAAAAACATTTAAATTTATACAAACCTGATAGTTTTAGTCTTTACCAGAGAGAAATTGACCTTAGTTGGAATCATGGTTTCATAAGAGATTCTGTTCTGCTTTGGAATGGAATCTCTACAAAAGGAAAAACTGAATTAGAACCAATTTTCCAAAAGATATGAACACTAAGTATATAATGAAGAATTTAAATAGCAGCTATTAGCGTATGGTTATCTTCTAAGATGTTGAAACTTAGCTTTTAAAAACATTTTATATTCTACATACATCTTACACGTATAATATTTCAAAAAAATGGTTTGAATAAAATAAAGCATGAACTAGTCATCAACTTCTCATGATTTAAATGCAATTAAAATGTTTGAATATACTCGCAATAATAGGAAGAAATATTTCACAATATTGATGATCTTATTAACTCTACTTATGAAATTAATTGGATACATAAATTGCTTAAAAGATTTAGCAAAAAGTATGGCAAAGGCAGGACGTCACCCAATATCAAGAAAGAAACAGTGTTGCAACAAATTATTAATTAAAATGACTGTTAAACTTTAGATATTCTTTGTATCCTTATAATTGTAGACCAGTATACTTCATGCCTATTTACTTTATTTGAATACATTTTTATTTTAAAATGCAATAAAATTTTCTAGTTTTATTGTTGTAATTTTTTATAATATAAAAATTAACAATGTGTTGTTTAAATTTTTACAAACATATTTGAAATTAATAGTTGTCCTTATATTTATGAACCAAAGAGCATTGTCCGATCCATAATTACATATATTTAAATTGTTTTATTTGCTAATACAATTATTTTGTGCTTGAAACAAATTTACAAAATTTCTTATCTAACTTAATATACAATGATTATTTTATACTTATTAGCTCTTTATACTTTATATGCGAATATATCGAATTGGATTTAAAGAGTCTGAGAAAATTACGAATATTAATTACAAAGCAGTATGTAATATTAATTGCTTCCCTCTCATTCACGTTATTACACTTTATAATTTGTTATACAAATACATTTTATAGGAAATTAGGAAATTAATCTTTTTAATTTATTTTTTATAATTTTATTGAAATCAACTTTTTAACTTTAAATTTTTTCAAGAAATTTCACAAGGCAATTAGTTTTTAATAAGTTAAAAAATATTAGCCTTTTTTTAAAAAAAACATGCTATCTATTAAAATTAACCAAAATTGTTTCGACGCTTACAGGAATTTTCTTTTAGAAAAATTTTATAATTTTTTCAACCCTCAATATTTATCATAATTATCAGTTTGTTTAAATTAAATTTTAATGAACATTATTGTCTTATTAGTAAAATTATAAAATGTATAAATAGCTAAAAATATCAATTAACGTCAGAACTTCAATTTTTTAAGATTGGTAAATCAATACTTTTAGCTATTAACGCACAATTAAAAAATTAATCATTCTATCGTGTAAATTTATAAACGAGCTCAAAAACTTTCAATCATTTTTAATGACTTTGATCCTGCACAAAATATTGCCTTGGTGACTAATTTATTTTTTGCAAAATATTTAAAAGATATAAAATATATTAATAAAATAAGTATGTATAGTATAATGTATATAAAAAATGAAATACAAGGAAATCAGTTTATAAACATGATTCGATCACTAATAATTATGAAAATGTCAATAAATTATTCATAAAAATATAATATAATTATTTGCTCCGTTATCAAAAAAGCGCACATTTATTTTACATTGGAAAGAGAGAAATTATTTTATTTTTTGTAAGTTATATTAAACTGTAGAAAAGAAAAAATGTTATTGAATCGATTGTAACAAATCCATTTGTTGATATAGCTAATTACGTATCATTATTTCAGGACAATTATTTAACTATTTTAATAATGCAATAAAATTTCGTAAAAATATAATTGTTCAATAAGCAATAATATATAGTTAAACAATTCTGATAAAAAAAGAAAAAAAATTGAAGTATCACTTTCTTGTATTATAAATTCCAATCATTAATGAACAAAAATTATGCTTATAATTATTAAATTTTTACGAGCAAAATATAGTTACTTGTACAAAACTTCTATGTAAATTTCTGCATATATAAATGCAATAAGTCATTTCACGGCAACAATTAAATTTCTATAATATATACTATATAACATATTATATAATTCTTTGTTTAATCAATAGATGGCGCTATGTGTTATAGTAATTCGTTAAATCATTTTTCAAGCTGCAGGTATGTGATACTATTTCGAAGTTCTCGAAAAGTTAATAAATGTTTGACATAATACATAGTAATTTTTTTAATCTATATATAATATAATTTTATTTTAATTTTCTTTCAAATCAAATATTTAAAAGCTTAAAACTATTTGTTTAAATAATAAACTGTGATAGAAATATTTACGCAACTCATTAACAGACTTCAAAATACGATAGAATTTTTTTAGTCTCAATAAAAAGACTATTGAAAATCCTACGATTGAAAGATAAATAATTTTGTTAATATATTATTGAATTGGACATTAAAAATAAAATAAAATTTCCTGAATCCTGAGATTGATTCGAATACTTAAAACTGTATGTTTTTTCTTCAGTATGAATTTTTTTAAATCACTAATTCTCAGGGTCATTAAATAATCTCTTAAATAATAAATAATTACACTCAAAAATTTTACATGATTAATTTCATATCATTTCAGTAAAATTTTACATTAAAAGCCTTTTTGATATCTTTGGCTAACACAATATCATCAAGAGTAATTTTAATTAATTTATCAATAAATACAATTTTAAATTAATATTTTTTATTAAAATTTATGGTTACCCATTGACTTATACGATCAAATATTATTGAATTTTCAAGTGAAATGGCATGAGCAAGCTATCAATTCCTATTTGAAAATTTCATATCTTTTGAAGAAATGTGTGTACTGTCCCATTTTTAATAGCTATGTATCTGACTTTGTTCCTTTAGTTGGAATAATTTTTAAACATTTATTTCCTAATCATTATCTGCTTTAAATTTGAATGGAAAAATACTTATTTTTTATATTTATGTGTTAGATTTTCAGAAAATTCAAGAGACTAAAAAGATATGAGTAACATTTAAGATTCTAGAAATTTGAATAAATTCAGAATTTATTCTATTTTTTTTGATTTAAACTGTTTTTATAAATCCTATTTATGATGAACAATTGCAAATTGCTAATTTGATATGATTTTATAATGTCATTAATTGGTATACCATTGTATAATAATGTGATTTCCATTACAATATCTACCAGCAATCTCAAAATTCATTTGTATCTTTTTGATAAATTTGTTACATTTTTATGAAATATTTTATGTGTTCTGCTTATTTTAAAAATTCATAACAACTCTACATATGCATTCTAACAAAGAGAGTTTTTAGTCTCATAACAATATTTATTTTTGTTACTTTTTAAAAAATAGGAAAGAAATTTAGGAGATTCGTAAAATGTAAAATTGCTTTAGATTAAGATTCAGGAAAATTTATAGCTTGTGATATATATCTATAAAAAAAGTATGAAATATAAAATCAAATGGTTATTTTTAAACATTACGAATTTAAAAGCGCTGATAATGAGAAGAAAATGACGCAACTGGAATTTGCTAAAAAAATTCAGTTAATTTAAAGGATGATGTTTTTAATTTTTATACCAGGTATTCTTAGAAAAATTTATAGTTACTTTTAGGAAATATTGAAGAGATTTAAATAAATGAGTAAGGATATCCTTTTAAGAGAAAACGCTCCAATTTAATATGAATTTCCTATTGTTATAAAAAATAATTTTCTCATCATACTTCTTCAATTAGTTAACACTTCCTATATTGGTATTGCTTATCTGCTTATATTTTCTCTCATAAATTATTGTTTTCCATTTGAAATTTTTCATATTTGCCACCTTCCATTTACGCATTTAAAAAATTTCCAAAAATTTTTACACAGTTAAGAAATTTCTCAGTTGGTTCAATAGAAAAACAATATGGACGATATGTGGCAAACCGATAGAAACAGTTAAAACACATACAAAATTAATGACAAGTATTATGTAATCATGATTCGATGGGAGAAAAGTTATATGGCTTAGAATATAAGCAATGTAAGAAATCAAAATAGTAAATACGACATCTTCTAAACTAAAATACCAAATCAGGCAATCAAATTCAACTTTGTATTTCATACCATTTACCTCTCTTTCTACATAACTCGTTAAATAAGACGCTTTGACAGATGCTGACAAATATTCATGGATTTTCTTGAAAATTTAAATTATTTTAGTTAGTAATCACAGATGTTTTTAATTATACGCCATTAATTTTCAATTAATATTATAACTATGTTTAGTTAACATAAAATTATAAATAACTGTTATCCTATTAAAATATAAAAATATTAATATTGAATAACAACTATAATTAAATTTAAAATCAATCGCAAAAGATGCATTTAACAAACATTGTACTAATAAAGATATTAAGTGATATTTTCAACTAACGTATTCATTTGTAAGGTTATTCTAGTTGAAGTATTAAAAATTCTTGATAGCCGGGCAAACAACCAAATGATTATCGTTTCTGTCCTTTGGTTCGGTAGTTTGTAGATTCCCACTTCGGGTAGGGATGTTTTTGTAATAGTTGGTAATCCATTTAAATCATAAATCTTGCTCTAATTTAGCTTCATGTGTAAAAAAGTACTATATATAATGGCACACTTCAAAATCAACTGAAGTGGCTAACAATTCCATAATTCAGAATTTAAAAAATTCGAATTTATGTAAAATCTTTCGGATATTAGAAGATGAATTTTAGATTCTTGAATTATTCGCATATTTTGTAAAATCTATTGTCTTAATTCTCTCTCTATTGACTTAAAGAAAATCCATAGTCTTAAAGATTGAGTTCCAAATATCTGGATAGGCGGAAGATGAAACTATTGTATGTAGTAATTATGAGTGTGTTTTAATTCATAATGAATAATTACATTATTGACTTGTAACGAAATATGTAATATTACAAAGTCCCTAAAAGATTAAAAGAAAAACTTTGAAATAAAATTATTTTTGTGTCAAATTATCTTTGTCGCCAGATCTTTTAGCTATGCCTTTCCGTTTTATCAAACACATTTTACACAGTTTTTTTATTTGTTATGAATAAAATATTTGGTAAAATTGATGATGTGACTTCAATTTACATCCGCCAAAAACACTCATATTGCAATTAATTCTAATCAAATGTACTTAATCGGGAAATACTCAAATTAAATTGAAATTTTTGTCCGAATATTTTGGCTTTGCGTAGAAAAAAAAACGTTTTTTTTTTCATTACTTTTCTAGTAATATAACTTTTTATTTTATGAAATGTTTTTATATGAATAAATTGTTAAAAATAAATAAAAAAAAGATTAAAAATGTCGAAAACCAATTTGGAAAATGAAAATGTTTTTATCTCATTTTTTTATATCGAATTAGAGATTTCTTTTTTAATAGCCTCATATTAAAGATTTGATTCTTATGCCATTAGGATAGAGAAAACAGGAAAGATTTCTCGAGATTTCATTTCTAATAAATGTGTTTTGTGTGTTTAAAATAATATAAGTGAATGTTCGTGTACTGTTGTTTAACACTGAAGGAGAACAACGCATATCCTTTGAATCTTAAAGTTGTTGTCTGATTCATTATTGTGAAACGAGATAAA
Source organism: Latrodectus hesperus (assembly GCA_037975125.1). Classification (NCBI taxonomy): domain Eukaryota; kingdom Metazoa; phylum Arthropoda; class Arachnida; order Araneae; family Theridiidae; genus Latrodectus; species Latrodectus hesperus. The sequence goes on from CM075855.1 coordinate 40,562,810, forward strand.
CATTTTCGGATATCAACTGATTGAAAATGCATCTTGTCCAAAGACAAAATTTTGAAATGCAATCTCCCAACAGAATCTTTTAAAAAATTTCTTTGGAGATTCTGTATATTGAAATATTACTAGCGAGCCGACCGATGGCTGAGTGATTAGCGTTCCTGACTCCTGAGCTGTGGGTCCCGGGTTCGAATCCCGGTTCGGGCATGGATATTAATTTCTTTCTCTGTTTTCTCTGTCCTTTCTTCTCTGATGATGTATGAATGTGGCCCACCCAATAAACGGGTTTGTGGTGGTATGGCGCGGGTAACGCTACTCGCCTCCGTGACTTGGTTCACAGGTGCCCGCTGGGTAACGACAAATGAGTAGCAGTCTCTGGCCTTGTTGTAACAAAGGGTTCGTCACCAAAGTGCCAGCCGTTGGAAAAAGAATTACTAGCGAAACCATAAGATTTTATTGGAGATACACTGATTCCAACTTAAAAACTTCTGTATCAATGATTATGCGCTTTTGAACAAAAATTCTCGAAACTAATAATTTCGTAATTATTTCCTTATTCTGACACTAATTTTTTAAGAACAATTCATATTAAAATTGAAATCTACTTCAGTATTTTTCTAGAAAAGAGTTTATATTCAGTGGAAAAAGTTAATTCTATATATTTAAATTTGCCGGCAAATATTTTTTTCTTTAATATATTAGATTTCATTAAAACTAATGCATTTCAGAATGTTTTCAGATGACGTATATATTATGAAACTGATATGATGATAAATATGATATCTAATAATTCGGAAGACTAAAGATTCTTTAGTCTTACATTATTCGTTTGTGTGGACTATGGAAAGGGTAAAGTTCTTCTCATCTACAATTTGAAGATTTCTTATCAAGTAAAACGTTTCAGGATTGCATTTTCCTAAGGTTAATTTAATTTTTTTTTTATTGTTCTGATATCATGATCCTATATTATCAGCATATTTCTTATCTTGTCTATCAATAAGGCAAAAAATAATAAAACAAATGAATGTAAGAACCGTGTGACTGAGCGAAGAGGGCGCAACCGTGACTCCGCCCTTTTCCCACCCCCGCACCTTCACCCGTTCACTTCATTCAATTTCGGGAGCCAGAAACAGCAACAAAGAAAGCAAGTGCTCCGGCACCAATGATCGTCCAAGGCCTTCAATGCAATAGTAATGCCCCGGAGGAACCTGCGGGGGCGTGGAGGGGGGGTCTGCCCTCAGGAGTAGTGGCCCCGGCACTCTCTTCTCCATTAGAAGCCCCGGCTTTTGCCATTCGGTAACCTTCGGATGCCCCATTTATGTAATGAGTCAGAGGACGGCGAGACTCTTTTTTAATGGAGATGGGCCCCGGGCCCTTTCCCCGAGGAATATAAACCCGGGATCTTCGTGGGAGGATAGGTGTGGGCTGACAGGGGAAGTTTTCATAAATAATTCCCGGATACCTGGAGAAGATTTCGAACAGCTTTTACGGGATGGAGGTAGCCAGTGTACTGGAAGGAGGGGGAGGGGATTCCTGTGTGTGAACAAAAAGAATGTGGGGAAAAAGGAAGGGGGAATTCGTGATTCGAAAGGGTTAGAGCTACCCTTTTTTTTTTCTGCTTCGGTAGCCGAGATGGCTAGTGATAGGGATTATTTTGTGATAACGTTGGAATTTATTTAACTAATGTATTTCAAATCTGAAATGGAAATTACCAAGAATTTATCTAATTGATTTCCTTTTCCATTAATTAATTATATAAAATTCAATACCACCTTCTTAATAAAATTATCATCTCAGCGAATACACATTAGAAAATTTATAAAAAAATCAAGGCAGATCTCAATAAATTTCCTTATTCAATAAAAAAATAGGAGTTTCTGATAAATAAAATCACCTAAAAAATTTTATTAATGAATTTTATGCATTTTTACACTTTTAAAGCTACATATTGAAATATTACATTTATGTCTATAATGTCATATAAGAAATACGTAATGTCCACTGTAACAGATGAGAGATACATATAGGAACACATATATATAGATGTATGGAGACAATGTGTGGCAAATTAAATTATGGTCAAATAGCAAGAATGGTAATCTTAGTGGAAATAAGACATATATTTGTTAACGTACAAATAATCTTTTTACTTGATAAACTTAATATATCGTTGGACTCTATACCTCTTTATCAAAGAATGCTATCTTTTTTAAACCAGATTATCTTAGCCATTGAATTAATGTAAAAAATACAATCTAAAATTTAATTTTGTTGAATAATTCAAAACAATCAAGTGTCAGAAATAAAACTTGAACTGTCTTTTTGTTTCTCAGTTTCTCCACCACTAGGAAGAGAAATACTATACTAAAATTAATTAACTTGCATTAGTTTTGAAAAAATGAACATCTTGTCAATTTATCTAAAAGAAATTTAGACAAATTGACAGCTAATTCAAGTAGTTATAAATTTATTTCATGTACATAAATTTCTTTGGATTCATGCAAGAATATCTTTGGAATATTCATATATATAGGAATATCTTTGAAATATTCCTATATATGAATATATTTGGAACAAATTATTTGAATTAGTATGATGTACTGGATAAGTATATTTTGGTAGCATATGTTTTGTTATCTAAACATATTTCCACGTGCGTTAGTTTGGTATTGATCTTATTATTTGTATTTATTGTTTTCTATAAATCCAAACTAATTCTTTATCAGTGGTTACAGATAATTAATGTGTTCAAGGATCAGATAAAATGATTTTTCATGATTATACAATTAATGTTAATCTTAAGAAAAACTTTTAATATCTTTAATATTATATTTATGACATTTATTTGTGAGAATTTTGCAAGTAATTATTTAAGATTACATCGCTTTAAAAATTTAACCTCAGTTTTTCCTGAAGAGATTTTAATTGTTCCTCAAGGAAATTAGTATCTCTCTCCCACACACAGGAATTGAAAAATGAATTGAGGAAAGTAAATTTCTCAATTCATTTTTCAATTGTTCGTTAAGAGAAGTATATTTCAACAATAGAAATAGGAATAATTTTAATTTAAAAATATAATTATTTATTTTGTAATTAAAGAAAAGGTTATTTTTAAGAAAAGTCTGTGCCGTTTAAGTTGTTACTAATGACACTTGGACAAGTCAAGCTCGCTATGCCTTGGCTATGCGAGTTTAAGTCAATAGGGAGCGTCTTTGGTTTTAATCAGAGCACCATGAAGATGAAAGTACGACTTTTGCTCTTCAAATCCTCCGATAGAGTGCAGCACCAGAGGATCTACTCCCTCAATTTTGACATTGATCTGAAGGAGGAGTAAATTTTCTCCAGACCATTGCACCCAATGGTAACTGCTCAACGACCGACCACAGGACTTTCGATTCCACAGATTTAACGAGCACGTATATCGCATGTACTCGGTGGGTCTTTGGCGGCATTGGGAATCGAACCCCACCCTTCTGGATGGAAGGCCGATACCCTAACCACTAGGCTACCACGGCCGTTTAAGTAATCACATTAAATAATAAGACTCTTCCGAAATATTCTTTAAGACAATAATAATAATAATAATTTGATTTTAAAAATGATATTCCTGAAATCATGATTAAATTTCATTTATTTGTATGTGTCCAGGACAATTTCAATTTGGCGATATAAAATCATCTTTTAAAGCTCTCATATCAAATGGAATGGAAATGAATTATTGATACTAAATATATTAGACAAAACAATTAAATTAGGCATAATTTTTTTCTGTGCTAACAAGGGAGAAAGAATCTTAAGAAATTTCCCAATTGTTAAAATTCTGCACATAAAAATAAGTTGAATAAAAGTAAAATAATTTTAATTAACAGTTTTTATCTATGACTAAAAGCCTTAAATTTAGAAAAAATTGAAAATTTTCCAAATGAAATATGATGCAAATTTCAAAAATATTTAAAAAATGAATTAAAAATGTACTAATGAAATTTTTAATCAAACATAAATTAAGTCATATTATTTTATTTTCTCAAATAATTCTTTGAACTTTTAACAAAAATACATGTACATGAGAATGAGTATTAGACTGAAATTTCAATCTCAAATTACTTGCTAATATAACACAATAATAGCAATATCTCAAATTTTGAGACAAATATTGGGAAAACACAAAATAATAATAATAATGTTGGCGTAAGCAAAGCATTAGTCTTAAGACTTAAAAGAAATTGCTTACAAATATTTCAATTATTAATTTAGAATTCTATTAATTAATTAAATTATTAAAGATTTAAATCCTCCTTGCCGATTTAAACTAATCATGAAATGGATGTTTTGTCCTGTCTTTTTCATTTTGGTTTTTCATCTGTTCTATTGTCAACATGTTAATGGCTTGAAACAAATGAAAATGGCTTCTAAAACCAAAGCTTTAGCCTTTATATAAGAAATCATTTTATTAACAAAATGAACTCAGACAATATTCTCAGGCATTCGATGATGAACTTCGCCTTGTTTGCTGATACTGGAAGAATCTGATTTGAAGACAGGCAGCAAGTTCGTCGACAAGTCGGATTTACGACGCTGTGTCAATACGATGTGATGTAGATGAAACGTCATCTGACGTCATGGATATTTTAAACGAATGGGAATTGTAATAAAATGGCGTAATCATAATCTCAAATGGAACGAAAGAAACAATGGCTTTATGGTAAAAAAATTTCATGAATAAAAAATATTTTTTTTGAATTGTATAGAAAGACTGTATTACCAAGGAAATAAGATTATGATTCACTTATTTCTTTGGTAATTCATAGTCACATATTTTTAAATATCACATATTTATCGCAAATCACATATTTTTAATATCACAAATCACATATTTTTAAACTAGTAATAAAGACAACTGTGAATTTATAAATCTAATACCTTTGATCGTAATATATATTCCTTAATTGTTTTTCTCAATAAGTATTATGATATTCATAAATATTGTGTGAAATTTATTTTAAAGAATAGTTTTAATGATTTATGAAATCATGTATAATTTTATAATTTAATGATTTAAATATTTACTATATGTATAGGTTATAGTTAGAAATATTTATGTTAATATGCAGATATCACTTGTCATTTTTTCAAATTTTTCAAGATCGGAAATATTTGAATATACTTGAAATCAAATATTTCATCTACGGTTTAAATTTTTGAATACTTATGTCTCTAAAATATTGCAAAAAATTTTAAAACATGGATCTTAAGACATATTTTCTTTATTTTGGTACTCGATTGCAAAATCTATCAAAAATTCCATTAGAAATTTAATAATATAATTGGCTAATTTCATACAAATTTATTAATTTTTACAATTTAATGAATCGATGTTTGCTTCTGTATAGTACACACTGAAGTTATTTTTCGCTTATCGAGTACCATATATTTTAAATTTAATACTTTCGAAATCTGTAAGAAGGATGATTTGGAATTTAGGAATATCTTATGAAAAAAGTTTTTTATGAATAATTTCGGTATCAGAGTAAAAAAATTTACTGTTAGAAAGATAATAATATTGATAGTTTATATATAAAAAAAAGAAAAAAGTTAACAAAGTATAAGAGTGAAGGCATCAAACTTCCAAAAATATTCTTGTTTTGAAAAAACCTTAACTTTCAATAAATTTCTTACACGATAATTGCTTCTTCAGCAGTGCTTAACCAGTTTAGTTTGATTTTTGAATACTTTTTTTTTTAAAATAAGTTTTATATTAAACAAGTTTTCTATATTTTTCACTAAAGCCATTGCTGTAAATGCTTAATCTTTCTTATTCTTTATTATTTTTACTTACAAGATTCATAATATTCGAAAGATTCCAAAGTCTATTTTAGAACTTGATTTGCATATATTTAAAATAAGTCTCACAGAATAATATTTAGTGTTTTATAATTACATAGAATATTTTATATCACTGTAGAGGGGTCACGGTGGCCGGGTTGGTTAAGGCATTCGTTCTCTTTGTGAGTTCAAATCCTGACCCAACCGAAAATCCATCATGCTCCCTATTGCTGGTTGGGTCACGTTAAGTATGTCATAATCGCAATGTCCTCCATGTGAAATGATACGTCCGCAGTGGCAGGCCAAATCTAATGGTCTTCTGCTTGGTCCCTGCTTCTAAATTACGAAGATCCACCACTCACTTTTCGGGCAACGATGTCACACCCACAAGTAATATTATTTAACTTATATAATATATATATAATTTGCTATATATATAGTATAATTATTATATAATTTGCTATCACTTCCCTCATTTGTAGTGAAAGTATGCTGAAAGTTGGAAGTCCTATAGTATCTGGGAATTAGAGATAAAAAAACCCATCATAGAATTAAATTTTGTGTATCTTTTGTCCATAAAAATTATATATATATATATATATATATATATATATATATATATATATATATATATATATATATATATATATATATATATATATATATATATATATATATATATATATATATATATATATATATATATATATATATATATATATATATATATATATATGTATATATATATATATATATATATATATATATATGTATATATATATATATATATATATATATATATATATATATATATATATATATATATATATATATATATATATATATATATATATATATATATATATATATATATATATATATATATATATATATATATATATATATATATATGTATATATATATATATATATATATATATATATATATATATATATATATATATATATATATATATATATATATATATATATATATATATATATATATATATATATATATATATATATATATATATATATATATATATATATATATATATATATATATATATATATATATATATATATATATATATACATATATATATATAATTATATGTTATAGAATAATAGGAATAATTTTGCTTATCTATATATACCTGTAATGTTTTTTAAATTTCTATTGCAATTAAATTTTTAATGACCACATAATTATCATCACGATAAAAAAATTAAAGTATACCATGCTTAACTAAACCTGATTTCTCATTGATTTTAAATATAAAGAATTATTTTAAATATTGTTTTATGTGATTAAATTACTCTATTGTACACAATTCATTGTAAAAGCGAAGGAAAAATGTTTTCAATTTATAAATGAAATTTTTCCTATCACTACAACTGGCTCATTTCAGTAAGTAAAATGTAAAGTTTTGCAATGCATTATTTTTACTTTTCCTTCTTTTCTGGATAGATTTTAGCTATCATAGAAGTTAGTACTTTACAACAAAATATGTGTTTCTTGTCTCCGAGAGAAATAAAATGGTATCGTATTTTGTCTGTGCTAGAGGAGGAATTACCCTTTTTGAATTTTGTGATATATTTTATTAAAAAAAAAAATGGTCTAGCAAAAATTAACAAATAAATAAATAAAAAATAATGCAAATATGGTTATACCTTACAAAAGAAAGTACTCTATTTTGGCTATTTTGTTGCTTTGTCCTAATGAATGTTTACTTTTTTTCAATGCCGTAGTTAAAGCATAGTATGGTGACTTACATCATTTTAAATTTATTGCAAGCACCCATTAAGAAAGCTACACAATGATTTGATGTCAAAAATTGGTGTTGAAATTTTGAAGAAATATTGAGAAATAATTTTTAAGCATGATTAGAAATTAATGATAATCCAAGAAGTTATTCTATTATTTTAAGTCCGTATAAGCAGATAGAACTGTAAAAATTTTAATGTATATCTTCTTTATTATCTTATGTTAAATCAAATTATTGTGTAAAATCAATTTCTACAAATAATTAAAATCTTCTGTATTTGATTTAATTTAAATCAAAAATTTATTCCAACCTATTCAACTTATAAAATGGTTTTTGTAATAATTTGATAAGAAAAAGATATAATTTATGTAAATTGATGCTTACAATTTATTAACATAAAAATATTGATGCATACAAAATTAAGCAAAGCTTTAAATAAAAGGTTAGAAATTTCCTGTATTTGCTTTTGAACACAAAGACATTTAGGATTAGAAACTCCCTTGAATTTTCCTTTGATAGTTGACGATTACTGATTCAACAAAAATTTGTCCACACATATTTCGATAATTTTTTGTTGACAGAATCCTAATTTTAATCATTTTATTCCTATAGCCTCTTGTGTCTCATCCTCATAAACAAAGTCTCGAATTTCCAATTGTTCTACTGACCTGAATAATTTTGAGAAATACCGCCAACATGAGAATCTTCTGCTGAATTTCTTGGCGAATGCATTAGGAAATCTCCGCATCATCATTAAAGCTATTCTCATTTAAAAATTCCCCCTTTCAAAATCTCAGGAACACATCGCTCAGGATGCAGATTAACAACCTCTACCTCATTCTTTCCGCTTGTCGTCGTCATGGCGTTACTCTTCCCAAGGAAATCTCGCATTTATAAAAGCCGTTGGGTCATTTGGACCACTCCACGTCTGTATCTACACGCAGTACCTCGGTTTTGTTTGCACAGCCTCTCCCCAAATTTGTACGCGACTCCAAATTGGAATACTTGGCATTGTCCAGCCCTGGCGCCGCGATGGGTTTGAAATTAGTGGGAGGGTCGCACAAAGGTCAGGCATCGCCTGGTGAATAATCTACTCCAGAGAAAAGTTCTCGCCAGTTCGGACATTATGTGCGTAACCAAGAAACGAAAGAATACATCGTTGGCAGCGGTTTTGAAGCATCATAATTATGAGAATCTCCCTTTTCCACGGCCAAAGATGCTGTTAGGATACATATTTAATTTCCAGAAGGTGGCTCTGGGGTGTGGAAGGGGGTTATAAAATATGGAATAAGGTAAATATATCTTGAGGTGAAGTTTAGAAAGATTGCCATACTTTGACACGGTGATGTGCCTACCTATTCTGTTATTCAAGGGGCCTTATAATAACTAAGTTTAAGATAGATCATTAAAAAATTGCACTAGGATCACGTGACACTGTTTTATCTTAAGAGTCAATGCAGTCAAAGGTAACATTTTCTAATCAAATTGAATAAAGTAAAGTTAATAAGTTTTATATACGACATAAATTAATATTATGATTAATAACTGTCTTTAAAAAATAATTTAAATTCCAAAATTATTTACTGATGGCTTTAGATCAGTGGAATTGCTCAAGAGAAAAACTGGGACTGGGACTTATGGTTTAAAGTGGAGCCTAACCATTACAAACATCCAAGCCAAAGGGTGATTCGAACCCACAAGCTGTTGAACCGAAGGCAAGAGCGCTAATCATTTGGCTACCAGCTCGGTTACGAGGCTGACTGTAATCAAATGAAAAGAATGGAAATTTGACATGAATATGAATTTTCACTACTATATTGTAAGCAAATAAGGATAATTAAAATTGAGAAAGCATGAATTTTGTGGCTTATTTCTTAAAGCAATTTGCATTGAGTTATATATAAGGCGTAGTTAAATTAATAATCGTAAGATACTCTGTCAAAGGTAGTGTTTATCTGTTAGTAGAAGAATTAATGTTTCGTATTCATTTGAATAGTTTGTAATTTTGACTACTACTTCAGCTGGCTTTGAATGCTTATAGGGTTGTGATTTTCTTTAACTCGTACTTCCTGGTCGCATTAGTCTTAATGATCAAATATTGGTTAGAAATTAAAAAAAATCATAAAAACAGCGAAATTCGGATATAGAGTACATGATTTTTGATCTTTTTTATCCAACTTCAAGGCAACTTCTCAACTTTTTAATCAATAAAGGAGGAGCTTTGCCATTTTGCTTTTACTATTTCACTCATCTGTAAAATTACTTGGAGATTTTCTATTTCATTTTTTATGAATGTTTGCTTTTTTGTGTGTAGATATATTCCAAAAGTATTTTACAATAGCATTGAATTTATATATAACTAAGCTTTTCATCTGTAAAACATTTCAAAAAGGGATTGTTGATCATTTATTTGATTACGAAAAAAGCTTAGGAAAACAATTAAATGAAACTCTTTTTTTTATCAAATAAACATTTTGACATTTAATCTTCCAATCATATTATGCCATGTCATTGAAATGGAGGGGGGGGAACTGAAAGGAATGGGATTATCTCAGGTGCACCTCATCATTTTATCAACAGAATTCGCACTGTCAATTGGTATTTCTTAAGGTATATCTAAAGTTGTCTCTAACCCTCAGCCCATCATCTAATCCTTGTTTAGTATAAATGAGCAAATGTAAAATAAGGTTAAATACTAAACATATAATCAGAATTAGAAATTTAAGCAATAAATTTCAATGTTTTTTCCTACTCCAAACATGTTGGTTAATATACATTCATTTTATTAAATTTTTTTCTCTAGGATTAAATTTTGACCTGAAGTATCTGAACAAGACACCAATATATATAATGTTCAATCATTCTTCTTGCAGGAATATGTTAATGATCCCCTAAAAGGTAAAGTGATATCATACAGTCATTAATGGAGGCATATTTAATACTCTAAGTTCTATATATATAACTATATCTATATAAATACTAACTCACATTCATTGGAATGCTTAGTCGGTAATAATGATCAATTTTGGAGCTTTATGCTAACTAAGTGTATATAATTTCCATAGACGAAAGAAGAAATTTTCGAATTCCTTTCCTTTTCTAACATGGCCACCATAGTTCTTTCGCATTAAAAAGTTGAGATAAAGCTATATTGGAATTAAAATACTTCAAAATCTTGATTGATAGTAAATCAAGTGAAATTTTTAACAACATATTTCATAATTTCTTTTATAATCTAGCCATAATGCTTAATGTAATCAGTAAGTCACGGGTTCCAATCCTGATTCAGGCGTGGATACTCTTTTCTCTGTGTTTCTTTATTCCTTCACTTTCGGGACGAAGATGGCACACCCATTGGGTGCCCTACTGTATAAGATGCCATCATCTTCGTCCCTTGTAGGGCTGAACACGATTAAGCCCTTAGGGTTGCCGAGCATTAGAAAAAGCTTAGTCTAATAATAAACTTGGTTATTTGATAATGAAGTAATTATATTTAATTTTAAGCAAAAGACTGTTGATAAATATAGTTTTTTTATATTTTTATATGAAAGATCATCTTTATTGTTTTCAGTTTATGATACATACAAAATGGAACAATAAAGATAGTCTTTCTTCTTTCACACTGATCTGTAAATAATGAGTCAAATACGTAATTAATCGTTAAATAAACTAATTTCAAAATATATGAGTAAGTAAAAAAAAGACGAATTTAAATTCTCTTAAATAGAAATTTTAAAAAAATCCATCACGAGATTCTGCCACAAAAATCAACTGGAAAATTTTCAAGAAAATATGCATGAAAACTTGTAAAGTGAATAGCTTATAAATAGGGTGAAATTGTCTTATAGAAATGCATGGCTGTTTTGCATGTTGAATAAAAATTTTGAATTAAATTCTGATGTCTATTTGACTCCGTGGTGGTCTGAAACACTTCGCTTGAAAAGCATGCTTGCGCTGATGAAGATAGACAGAGAATGAATGGCATGGCTTGACATCAACATCGTCTTTTGCACCACATTCTTCAAAGTGAAGATCGGCGGTCTATCTTGTCAGAGTGTAATGCATCCCAACTGAAATTTCGTTCAGATGTTTCCAGATCTGCAGGATCACCATGAAAAATCGTAGCTTCCACCTATAAATTTCTTTGATCATGGTCGATCGTTAAGGAGATTACGCTGAAGTAAAAGAGACCGTAGCAAACCGTGAATTTATGATCACAGTTGTTTATCATTAGGTTATGCCAACTCGAAGGATGACGTGATCTTGCAGATAGCATCTAAAGCATGGTGAGATTACAATCTGAACAATCTTTTCTTTCTTTAATGGCGCTGTTTTATCAAGGTCTCATTTGTATTATTTGATGCATAATAAAATATGTGTATAATAGGAATATTTTTATATAACTGTTTAGAATTTTTTATTTAGTTTAATTTGGAAATCGCAATTTGGCAGTAAGAAAATGCCAAAGAATTTCAAATAATACAAAAATCAAAATTGCAGAACAGTTAATATGTAAGAGTAATAAACTTTCTTTTAAAGTAACATATCTGAAAATAAAATAAAAGAGAAATATAATATTAATACTGTTTCTCTGGTTTGATAAATATTTGTATAATAATATTGACATTTATATATATTTTGCATTAAAGCAATGCTTTGACTTATTATTAGTAGTTTGGAATATAATTATGTAATTTAATTTTTATTTTCTTAATGAAAACAAAAGTTATTTTACGAAATTTATAAAAGTGGAAAATACGAATAATAAATGCTAAAAATTCTTTAAAAATTCGAGCGAAATTATATTTCCGTAACAGAAAGTAAATGAAAAGTTTATCGATAACTTTCCATTTACTTTCTACTATGGGAAATATAATTTGCTCGAATTTTCAAATTATTAATTATAAATTGCTTTAACATATGTGGCATTTTATAATAATTTAAGAATTGAAGCGAAATTATGGTTACATATGAATAGTATTACATTAGCTACATATATATTGACATTAATTCTTCTAAATAATATTATTACATTTCTATATCTAAATAATAATGCAAAATATTAACTATTCATTTTCTTTTATAATTTATATTTTAATATTAAAATAAAATTCTAAGCAATTTCACATCTCTTGTGTTTTTCTTAAATACAAATTTGAATTAGATTATGGATTTCGAATTAATCTAATAATTGCAAAAAAGAATTATATACTTTTTAATTTATGTATATTTTATATTTTAGAACCATTTTTTAACTTGAAGAATATATGTATAAATAATTATTAAAATTAAGTACTTAATTTTTAATTTTACTAATAATCTGATGGGATATAATGATAATTACATTTTCTTTTTTGAGTTATATTTAACATTTTGCATTAAATTTTTCTATTTAAATTTTAGAGTAAAATATTATTTATATTTTTACATTAAAATAAACTTGTAAGGAAATCAAATTTTAGGATCCTTTATAGAAACGTAATTTCTGAATTAATCTAATGCTTGTAAGAAGGCGTTCTATGTTTTGAATATAAGTTTATTTAAAGACCGATTTTAATTTGAGTGATTATTTTTATAATAATTATTATTTCAGTTAAATATTTAATCTTCAGTTTTATCCATAACAATCCGAGAATATGGGAATGAATACGCGCGATACATGTGAAATCCTATAGAGATTAAAACCATATTTTTGATGAAAAGTATGTTACTTCTTCGATGGCTTTTCAAAGTTCTATATCGAAAATAATCTCCTTCCGTTCCTTCGCCATCAAACCTTACTCGAAATAATTTCGAACAGTAATCGGGCAAAAACATGGTCCCATTAAAGCGAATCCTCTACTTTTGGGCAGAGGCGAACCCCTTCCACGGTTGCCATTACGAAAACCAACTTTACAGTCACGTCTCTTTCTAAATGGCAATGTCTGTAACACCGAAAATGGGCAAGCGATCCCCAACTTCTTCCAGGAGTGGAGAGCTAAGTAAAAAAAAAAAAAAAAAAAGAAAAGAAAACTAATAAAAAAAGTAGAACAAAATTTCATTTCGAACACACCTCTACCTTCAGCTTGCTCTAGGAGTTATCGTCTGCTTTTTCTTCTTTCCCTTTTTTATTCGCTTCTTTTTGTTCTTCGTTGGCATCACTTTTATGTCGGCTTCAGGTGGATGAGCCAAATAAGGTTTTCTGCCGTTGCATCCAATTGGCGGAAAGCAGCGTGTCGATACATTTTTAATGGAATTGCAGTCACAGGGGGTTAGGGGTGGAGTCGGGCGGTGAGAGGGGTGGGGCAAAAGGGTCGTGCAGCCTTTGCGAAGATGGGTAGCTGGAAATGGAATTCGGCTATATTATGACCACGTAGTCCATTCGGTGCAGTGGGGATCACCTTTTAAATACCAGAACGACCAAACACGATTCGCGTTACTTTTCCTTGTTGCTTAGTCCCATTGGATTTGAGGTACATGCCACAAGTGCAATCTTTCAAGTGAACTCTTCTTTTCAGAAATGTCATTCTCTTTACTACTATATCTTGCTCACGAAATTCTTCCGTTCATTTATAATTCAATTTATATTTGGCAATAATTTGTTTAATTTCCGGTTGGAATAGATGCTGCATTATCACTTTCTTTTTGGTATTCATTAAGTAAATTCATTTTCTAGTTTTTGAAAGGAAACAAACTCCTGAGATATCTGTCAAGAGAATCCTCTTTTTAGGAAATTCAAGTTTCATTTGGGATGTTTCGTTACAGTTCAAATGTATATAAATATATGATTACAGTAAAAATTTAATATAAGTTAAATTAATTATCAGTGCAAAAATTTTCAGAAATTTTTAAGAAATTAAAAAAAAACATTCTCTATTATAATAAAGTAAATCATTTAGGAAACAAACGGAAACCATAAAAAGAATAAAAATTGAAGTTAAAAAGCGAAAAATTGTGAAAAAATATTGAGAAAAGAGAACTAAAAACTTATTCCCTTTTATCAAAGGAGTAAAGCACAAGGAAAAAGAGTTTCGAGTTCATTTGTGTACATTTTTTAAAAGATAAACAACTTCTAAGTGAATTCTTCCCGACTCCATCTAATAAGAAAGAAACGAAAAATTTGAAAAATTAATATCTATTGAAAAGAGAGGGGAAAAAAAAAAAAACGAAACAAACGTTTGTTAACAGAAACTAGAATAAGTAAATAATTTTGGTGGCATATATAAAATGTTAAAATATATACAATACTGTATATTGTTATATAATATGATATAAAATTAACTGAATAGAAAACGCTAAGTTGTTGGGAAGAATATTGCAACTATGGAATGAAAAGAATAAAGAGACAAATTAAGAGGATGTTGCCAAAAGATTGAAGTAAATAACTTTAAAGGGGAGACGTAACAGTTAAGACAGAAAAAGCTGGATATTTTTATAGTGCTTTTAAAGAGACATTTTAAAGAAAGATGAAAAATGAATTATAATTATAAAATCCAAAATATTCATAAAAATGACAACATGTATATTTTGTTATAATAATTAAAATTCTAGAACCTCTTCAACAACAGTGACAAAAAAGTAATAGTTGAGAAATAACAAAACCATACAGAAAAGGAAAATCAGCAAGAAATATTTGATTCTTAAAAATTATAAGAAACATTTTTAAGCAAATTTAAAAATAATACCTCCATGATTATTAGGATAACATAATAAAGCTAATATCCAAAATGAATCGTCTTTGAAAAGGCTTCAGGATAAAAATTTTGTAGGGTTTCTTGTCTCAAAAACTAATCACTATAAAAACTTCGAAACTAATTAGTAAAATGCATAAAATTGAATAAATGAAAAATACTTTAATTCATTTAATTTTTTGTTTAATAAACTTTTTTTAAATTAAAATTTATAAAAAATTAATTTATATACAATAAAATTTTTTTAAACTAAATATGGCTTAAGATATTGAATGGTTTTTAATAAACTCATAGGAGTTGGGATTGAGTCTATAATATGTGATAACTTGACTATTAACCATAGTAACAAAATTCGTTTAGAAGTATTAAAATTGCACTTAACACAAATTTAATTATATTGAAATTGTGTGTGAAGTATTTATTTTCATCATATACTTTCAAGTTAATGATATTATTTAAGATACTTATTTGTATCTATATATAAGTAGTTTACATTAGAGCTTTCAGAATTAGTATTGTTAATTTTTAATGAGTTCGCGCGGATATAATTCAGTGACAGAGAAGTGGTTATTATAATTAATAACTAAAAAGTGTTTGTTATATATAATAAATTTATTGTTAAAGAATATGATATTTGGGTGATATTTGATGTGTGTGAATTTAGTTCTTTGATAAGTAAATATAAAATGCAAATATTTGAACTAATATTTTGACCACTGGTATACCATTAATTTGCTTGTATATTTAGTTATTAAATTTAACATATGTAGTTCTTAAAATGTTTAAAGTTTACGAAAATTGTGCCCATTGGTGTTCACCAATTAAAGCTATTACGGCTGGATATGAATAGATTATAAATATTAGTGATTTTGTTAATAATATTATTTATACAAGAGACAAAATGGTACCCAAACTTTCATAGTCAAAAGTATTAAAGCTTGTAATATTACTGAAGTTTCTTAATAATATTTCAAATTTTAATACTATTCTTAACTATTCAGTGTTCTCGCTGAATTACATTAATTTTAATACATTTTAAGATAATTTTTTAACAGATTTAAAAAAAATAACATCAGGTATCTTTAGGGTATTAACTACATTGCAGATAAATCTGAATTTATTATGATTTTTATATGAAATTTAGGTAATATATATAGAAAAGGATAGTTATTATTTTTAGAAAATTCTAATATTATTTAATTTTCCATAAATAACTTTAATTTTATTTCTATAGTTTTAGTATAAGATTTTAATTTAATATAAAAGTAACAGAATTTCTGAATTCTATAGAAATTAGATGAAAATTATAAAATTTTCATATTAAAGCAAAATTGTTATGAGTTTATCAGTAATTGTAATCATGAAAATATTTTGAAGTTTTTTCTAGTTTCATTTTCGATATTGAAAATTTTTTATTATTTAATAATTCAATGCGATTGAAGTTGATGTGACTAATAAATTCATGGGTAGTAAGAAATGAACGCTCAAAAAACTTCTGGTAGATACATAGAATTCATTAGAGTTAGTCGAAGACAAAAAATTAATATGAAATAAAAATGTTTATTATGGATTTTAAATTTTAAAGAAAAAATGTATCTTTAATTAGTTTGATAGCATTAGATTAATTAAAGTTATATAGACATACTTTTGTAAAATATAGAAAAATTATTAAAGTTTTTTTAGTTCTAATTTTATTTAACTCTTTTAATATTTAAAAAATTGTGAAGTTTAAAATCATTAAAAATACAGTCTTGATAATTAAGTATTTAAAATCAAAGTCCATATTAAGACTATAAATTAAAATAGATTGACTTTTAATCATATGAAGATTAATCATATTCCTTTTTCTTGTCTGAGCACAGTGTCGGTAATAACGTCTAAAATTTAGATTTCAATATTTTTAAAGGAATGTTTGGCGAAATGATTATTTCTCTCTCTCTCTCTTGGTGTTTTTTAATATCTTTCTTATATATTATTAATATACATTTTTCATAAATTTAAAATAACTGTATAAGTTTATTTTGTAATTTTTCATTAATATTAAAATAAAAATATGTCGTCTTTTTTCAAACAAATCTTGCATTCACATATAAAACGTGTAACTGAATATGCTTATATATACACTAATACAGACAACACTTTCAAAACTTTGTATGATTGAAATGCTTATTCCAAATTATTTTTAAGAGTAAAATATCATTTATTATATCATAACCTCTTTTAAAATAGAAATATGATTATTCGTAACTAACGTGACCTGAAATTGAAGACATATAAGTAACACAAAGTTTACGGTGACCTTTTGGTGTGTAATTCATTTTTTGTATGACGTTAAAATAATGTCACTGATTCAAAGATGTTAATTCCTACGCTAGTATCTTGTTATATTATTTTTTATTCAAAATATTCTGTCTTGTAATATGAAAAGAATGTTAAAAAAAATGCTATTTACTTTACCAAATAACATCAAAAGTACTATAGATTTTTGGCTTTAGATTTCGAATTCTTCGTCCATTTTGATTATACTCGTCAATTTACAAGATTTACATTGCTTAAATCTTCTCGACAGTGAATTTCTTTTTATGGCTCAAATTGTCACATCACATTAATTTCAGCATCTTAATAGCATGGTCATATATCATTGAAATAGAAGAAAGACACTATTTTGATAAACTAATCAAACATTTCCTTAGTTTTGAATACAGGCTTAGCGGAAGAATATCTTCTGGCATACAGTGACATGATGAAGGATTATGAAAATAAAAAAAAAAAATGAAAATTGTATTATTACAGAATAATACAAAGCTCCAAAATATCTGAATCAAAAATAAAGATTCATCAAAAGTTCAAGATTGTCTGCTTTATTTTCGTTCCCTTCATTTCCACGATAATGAAGCCCATTTGCTACTTAATAGAATTTTCGTAAATTAGAATTTTACTCTAAAGCAAAATTAAATGCTATTGTTCAATTATTTTTTAAAGTCTTGGAAAAAATACAAAAAGCTGAAAATGTAGAACATGTTTTGTTTATTTGGAAAAAAATGCATGTTTTATTTTTTTTAACTTTTTGAATTTTTTGTTCTATGCTTTTTTTTATCTCACAAATTCCAATATAGAACTCAATATTGGAATTGGAATCTTATTATATTTTAATTTCAATAATTGTTTGATATATTGGAATAGTTATATTACTATCAGTCAATATCAGTTATTGATTGATACTGAATGATTGTTAATTAATTGATAGTCAAATTTAATTTGACTATCAATTAATTAGTCAAATTAAATTTGACTAATTAATTCAAATTAATTAGTCAAATTTTTTGAATTTGACAAAAAAATTTATTTGAATGAATTTGAATTTGATAAAAAAGAAATGTGACAAAAAGATAAGTGTTGAAAATTAAGAATATAATAATGTAATGATTTCTTATTAATATGAATTCATTGAAATGAACGTAAAAGGAATATTTTCGCATTTAATTACGATTAAAGAGAGTAATCAATTTGAAAATATCCATTTATAATAAATGATATAAGATTAACAGCAAAATGCTGAATCAAAAATATATTTGTGATTATTTTGAATGGTATCTAATAATATTTTATAGATAATTTAGATTTAATTAAAAAAATTTATTTATGTGTTTGCTTTCAGAAAATTGCAAGTAATTTTAATTGAAAAAGAACTTTTAAAATTCAAAACAAATTGTTATGTTTGAATCATTTAAAATAAAAACTTTTCATATATTTACTTTAGTAAAGGGCATATTTAATCGAAAAAGTTATTTTTAAAGTATTATCCTCAAATTAATTCTGATAATAATTTAAGGATAATTTTATAAAATCCAACATAATTAAGTGCAGCTTTGTTAGATGTTAAAAAAAATTCAAATTTTATTTACGGGAATTCTTTTTTTATATCATATGATAAAATAATATATGCACTCGTAAAAATTGTAACCTATTTTTTGAGTAAAATTACATGAAGATTTGCATATATTTACATATATATACATACATCTAAAAACTTTCATGATTCAAATGCTATGCCAGTTATCAGCAATGTATGTGAGTTGTATTAGATTTTCAAATATATTGATTGATATCCATGCAAAAATTTTTATACCAACTGAAATAATCCTTTATCATGAATTTTTGTAAAGTAATTAAAATTTAAAGCATTGCAAATTTTTTCTACGCAATTTTATTGACCTACATAATTTTCACATAATGAAATACCTCATAAGAAATTTAATTTTAAGGAAACATGTTGCGTATAAACTTAATTTCTTAAATAAGAAAAAGCAAAATCTGAAAATAAATTTATAAAATTAAAGATAATATAATAAATAATATTATTTGTCAAATTTAAATTTATGCTAATTTGAATATATGTTGCATTTATTTCTATATGAAATAAATCATTGTTTATATATTTATGTATTTTTGTTTATAAAAAAATTGCAACGAAATTCTTTACAAACACTCACGAACAATTCATTTTTTTTCCTGAACAATTTTTATAGATGTCTGGAAGTTAATTCAACAATAAAACACCCACGTTTTTATGACAAATGCTGCAATTATTATGTTATAATAAAAGATAACGACTGAATTTCAATAAAAGATATCTTATGCCTATGTTTGTTCTATTTATTTCGTTGAATTTACATGGTAGTCTAAAATCTGTACTATCTTTTGAATTCAATTATAGGTCAGCAATACGCTGACGCAATTCAATTAAAATGTGGACTACAGTCAGATCAAAAAGTTAAGCTGCTTATATATATGGTCCAGATTTTAATCGATTTTTTAAAAACATTTTGTCACTACAACGGACATACGCACTTAGATTTTCAACGAACAGATATCTAGGAACACGTAGTTAAAAAGAGGAAGAATCTCCTGATAATCCGACCAGATCTTTCCGCTTAGCCGCGAAAAGAAGTTCAGATTATTCCACCTGCTACACCGTTTTTCAGGCAAGAAGACATCCACCACTATTGAACCAAACAAAGGCACCCTGGCTATCATCCATTTGTTGGCGCATAACAAAAACGTCTGGTTCGCGAATTAAGGATCATTATCAGTAGGTTTGTAGGTCAAAATCGAAGGAGTTTTTTCTTTTCAACCACAAAGCCGTTATCTGTGCCAAGGTCAGGGGTTGAGTATCGAAAATACCAACAATTTTTTTATTATTTCATTTTGGCAATTATTCAACCATTAGGAACTAATATATCTAGGCTGAATGTCATATCCATGGAATTAAAATTTTACATCTGCTTTTCCCATCGCGTGCTGTGAGAAGTTTACAAGCCAATTATGCAGTCGTTGCCATTCTTCTTGATCTAAATATAATGTTGATTTATCGTTTGCGTCACGTTCTCGGCTTAAAAATGAGAATTAATCGTTTTTCTTATCTAATTTAATGAATTGTGCCATGGGTTCTTTTTGTGTGATCTCCATTAATGGGGTAAAAGCAAACCGAAACCAAAATTACCCTCGGAAAACTTCCTGTTAATAGAAAACCAAGCATAATTAAAAAAATTTTGTTATTAGTCATCGTATACTATGATTGCTGAATAATGAAATTTTCATATTTTGGCATGTAGTTATAAATAATTTAATAAATTATCATTACTTAATTATAAACACTTGGCACAGTGAAGTGGATAACCTTACGCACTAAGACTATTGTTAAACATTTCAATGTCCACGACGTAAATTGCCGATTGGGGAAACTTTTTGTAAATAATGGGCCATGGAGCCATGAAAATTTCAAGGCAGACGGGAGGGTAGAAATGCAATCTCAGTGTTGAACAATGACTGGGATCGAATCTGAGACCTTTCGCTCTTAAGAGTATTGTCCTACCACTAAGCTACGGTGAGCCAAAGCATAAAAGTCTAATTATTTAAAACAATCATGAAATATCAATTATAGTGGATCTCAAAATATCAATAACATCATGAAGGTTATAAAATAAACCGTAAATTACCACGGTTGATAATCTTAAACAAATAAAAATTTCTTACTAATTATTTTTCATAAAGAGGTGCATTTCGATGAAAAAAACTTACAAAACAAATGCCAATTCAATAATTTGAATTGATGCGAAAATATTAATGAAGATCTTAAAGACATCCTTAAACTTAAATCTTATCCCTATCCTTCTATTTAAAGTGTAAAAAAGTATAATAAAATTTTTAAATTTATTATAAATTATTTTTGAGCACAGATCAAAAATAAAAATCTTCTTCTGATATTTCCAATTAAGAGAACTATAATTATTAAGATGATTTTTTAATTTGATAAAATTTTGAAACTATTTCAAACTGGAGTTAATTTTTGGCTTTATTGAAAATTAAATTTTAAATACTTTTTCTCTGTATTCTGAATTTCTTAAATAACATTTTTCAGAAAGATTAAGTCATTATTTTTGAGTGATAAATTAATTTAAAATATTGCTGAGTAGAATTATTGAGGAAATAATTATTTAATTTCTGCAGTTAATTTTTTTAGCGGAATCATTTAAATATATAAAAACTAACTGGGTAAAACTTAACATATTAGGATGCAAGTCAGTTTTCGAAATAAAATGCTGAAATATTTTTCACTTTTGCTTTCAGTATTATTTGGCTCATTTAAGCACTTTTATCTATAAAAAATATTCTTGTTTAAGATTTATAAAATAATTACGATTATAAAGCAACTTTAACAAAATACGAGTGTAGTAATGCAAATAACCAAGTGGGGTACACATATCATCAATTATCAAACAATTAAATGATTTTTATTTCTTTAACATTAAAATATCGGAAAATAATTTGAACTCGGGCATTCTTAAAAAGTGCTTTTTTAAAAAAAGTCAAAATAATGCACAAGAAGGCATTCTTAAAAAAATACAAGACAAAGCTTTAACCGCTCAGCTAACTGCAAAAAATATTAACCCCCTAACTCCAATGTCACTAGTTTTAGTCGTAATAACCGATTTGGATCCATCATCCTAACTGCTTAACATTATTATTAATATTGATTTTATATGAAACAGATTAATAATTAGATTTATATTACTGGGATGCTAAAATTATTTTTTATATTTAAGTAAAACAAAATAATTTTGGCAAAATTATTTTTCCACTGTTAAAATTGTAGTCTTGAAAATATTTTTCCAGCCCCATACAGTCATTCTTTATTAAAAATATCAGCTGGCATTTGTTTCATTTAGATTACTAATATCAAAATATAATTGATTTAAGATACTATATTACTGTTTTTATAGAAAAGCAATACATTATACTGCAAAGATTAGTTTCAGGTATTACCTTTTCTTACACAGGAACAATTAATATTAAAGCAAAAAAATTATAAGAAAATCAGCATGTGCATTTTTGAGGATAAAAAGAAATCAATCCCGAGTCTAGGAACACAAAACAAATTTTAAACATAAAGTGATAAACTACTAGAGACTGGACCCTTAATATTGTTTAGTACCCTGTAGTTTTACGCCAAGAAATCACTACTAGATTACCGAGAACCGTAACGCGAATAATAAATAAGAAACAGTCGGAAGAGGTTGTCCACGGAAAATTGGGAAAAGAAACTAAAAATTCACCTTTTCGGTGAGAGGGAAACGGTGACCCGCACACCTCACGGCAATCCCCATAAAACAAGTTGGCGGAATTTATCTGCAGGTTGGAGATGTGGTTCTGCATGCGAACGGCCCTTAATTGGACCTGGAGTGGCAACGCAGAGCAGTCTTATCTCTGATAAAAACGCCCATGAAACAAATGTCCGTCTTGGAGCTTT
Source organism: Latrodectus hesperus (assembly GCA_037975125.1). NCBI lineage: Eukaryota > Metazoa > Arthropoda > Arachnida > Araneae > Theridiidae > Latrodectus > Latrodectus hesperus. The sequence continues at coordinate 40,585,878 of CM075855.1, forward strand.
ATCGCAGGGGAAGGTGACTTACAGGTAGGGAGAGGGGTGTTCGGGATCTGTAGTAGACCCTCTTAGAGATTGTGTGTCCGCACCTCCAGAAAATCCGGATCAAACTACAGGGGTGGTCCTGTAAGGGATAAATGCCTCTTTCCCTGATTATGGGTTTTCGATTTTGTTTCTCCGTTGGAAATTTCAAAATATTAGTATCATTGTCAGTGGATCCAATTTTTTTGAAAAATATCTTATTTTTACTGGATTACTTCATAAAAAAATTGCAGATGTATATAATAACTGAAAACAATGCAATTTCTTTTCTTGCATTTTTTTTGGAGTTCTTTTTTTATAAAAGAAATTATCTATTGAATAATTTTTTTTTTAAATTTAATTTCATAGCATTTGAATATTTTCTTTGGTTTATTAAAATACTTAGACCGAAAAAATCTTACATTTGATTTTAACCATTTCAAAAAATTAAACTAAATTCAAAATTCATGAAAAAAAACATTTTTATACAGATGATTTGCGATGGTTAAATACAATGCAAATATTCTAAATCATTTGCCGTGCTCTCAAAATAGAGTACTTATATCTTTTCTTTAAAGAAAATTTTATCTTAATCCTTATATTTCTATATGATTGTTTACATTAAAAAAACACTGCACAAACTTTAGGATCTTACTTAAGAAATACTTCAAAATTATCTTTGCAAAAATGTTAGGATCAATATTGAGAAATAACTCAATACAAGAAATTTGTATGAATAGATTGCAATTCTCTTTGAATTTAATATGGATAAGAAAATTATAAATAAAATATGATTACGCAAAATAGTGGATTTATTTGTTCTACTTTGATTTTATATTGTTTTATCAAAACTTAAACATAAATTCATTTAAAAAATATTTTGTACTTAGAATTATTTATAATTTGATACAGAGGGTATTAACACATTTTTAGAACGATTTTGAGGCCGTTTAATTGATGTTTAAAATGTAAAGACTATTTTTTTAAATGTTCAATCTGATAGCTTTTTTCTGGACTATAAGTTTGCATCGTGATTTCCATGATATAAGAGCTTTTCGCAAAATTTCCAGGGGTATTGCTTTCCATTCCTCTTCCACTACTTTCCAGAGTCCATCCATCGTGGTGCGTTTGGGTTTAGAAAGAGCTCTTTTTAACAGACCAAAGGCACAATAGTCCATAGGTGAAACGTCAGGGGACCTCACAGGAATATGTTGAAAAGGTATATATGCAATACCTGTATTAGTCTTCATTATTTCAAGGAATGCAGTGGTAGTTTTAGAAGCATGACTTTTAGCTTTATCTTGCTGATGTATCACTCTTTGAAAGTCTTTGGGATAAAGAAGTGGAATTTCTTCTGTAAATATTGGACGTAAAACCTTCTCCTGATAGTATGATGAGTTGATTTTAACATTTTTTTCTACTCTTTTTATTTTTAATTTCCCATTGTAGGAGAAACCTGCGACCATCATAAACCCCTTACTGAAACTTTCTTTACATTGACGGAATTGGTTTGTACATTTTTTCTCCTCGTTTCCTATAGTAAATAGAAATTTTTTGTTAGGTAAACCCATGCTTCATCAAGGGTCACAATGTATTTCCATTTATCCCCTACTAAATGGTTTTCATACATGATTCTATAAAATGTTTTGCGTTGAGCCACATGTCTCGGCAAAAGCTGGTGAACATAATGTTTTTTAGTTTTTTTTAAGTTGTAAATCTTGATTTATTATTTTGTTTATTGTTGATACAAATGTATCTAAAGACTTTGCAATTGATTTCTGTGTTGATGGATTTTCTCTTGTTGCCAGCGATTTCACTTTAGGAACATTTGAAACAGTACGTACTTTTTTCGGATATTCGTTTGGATTCTTCTTTCCGTGTAGAAATAATGATTGACGGTTTTTACCTGTCCTATTAATAATGTTGCTTATTTTGCACTTAGAAATTTTAATACTATGCATTTCACAACGTTTTTGAATCCTGGAATAAGAATATTTCTCTTTGGAAAGCGCAAAAACATATCCCTCAATCCACAGCTTGTTTACATGCGACATTTTGAAAGAACAATAAATTTAAAAGTAGCAGATGATATTTCTCATTTCAAATAATAAACTGTTGCCAAAAATTTTTATTTCAAAACATTTACTTTTTTAAAATTCTTAATCGAAATCGTTCTAAAAATGTGTTAATACCCTCTGTATTTTAAGAAAAGACGATACTTGATTGTATTTCAGTCTATTTCCTGGTATTTTCAGGAATCTGAAATACAATTTTTCAATATTCCCAGAAACATCATAATTTAGAGTAATAACATAGTAATACTATTTAAAACTTCGCATCATACAAAAAAAACATGCTATCCTAGAGCAATAATATTGAATTGGTTTATTGCTCCATAATAAAACAATGATAGTTACTAAAACCGTACTAATGCTATCTATCTTTTCAATTATCATATAATGTACATAGATTTTTTCTGATCAGCTCAATTTTTTATTCAATTGATTTATCAGGTCAATTTTATTTTTCTTATTTATTAAAAATTATATCCTTTATAATCTTTTAAAAAATTTTATAAAAATAATTTTTGAATAATAATTTTAAATTAATCCTGTAAAATTAGGAAAAATTGTTTTTCTTACAGTTATATCTTAAATATTAGTTTAATTTCATATGTAAAATGATTGAAAGAAAATTAAAGGATTTAATTTATGCTATTATTTATAAGACTACTTATAAAAGTTAAACATGCATGAAATTATTTCCACTTAATAATTTAGTGAACATTTTTAATTAGTACTCGTTATCATATTTTGTCTAAAACTGCACCTGCTGTTTTATGAGCTGAAATTTTAGAGAAAATATGATAATGTGTATTAATTTAAAAAAATTAATTTTGTGAAATTTCATATTAAAAATGATTCTATTTAATGAAAAGTATATATAAAGTTTCCTCTCATATTCGAAAAACTTATAAATTGCTTCCAATGATCTAAAGTTAAGATCACAGTTATTTTTTACCATGAAAAAAAATCTTACTTCAAAAGATTTGAAATTAATGCTCAGAATAAGCTATAGATATCGTAATTAATCGAGGAAAGAAAAACTTACCAGATGTAAAAAGAAAACAATTTATAACATACCACCATGACACAATTCCATTCGAAATTTATACCAGCTTTCAAACAAAAGCTCACGTTTCATTCCCAAAACCGAAGAAAAATAGAAAAAATACAAGAAAATGTCGAACGACACCAAAAAATAAATAAAACTATTTAGTATCAGGATATGTCCCCATAAAATATGTTTAAGTGCTAAAAACACAGCGAGACAAGGGCCATTTTTTCTCATCCTTCACTTTTTTTGCTTTTTGCTCTTAAATCCAATTCACAGGTGTCCCTGATATCAGCCTTGTCTTCGACAAGAAGCACTGCCGCGAATCTTCCTTTTGTCATGCACTGTCCCACCACCGCTGCACACCCCAACCGCATCTCTGAAAAGAACTATTTCTTCTGGCAACAAGTACTTCTTTTTGACAAGGGATATCGCTCTGTAATTCTTGGAGAAGAGCGTGAAACCCCCAACGTTCTTTCTCCCAAGCAATGCGTTTTGCAGTTGAGAACCTAGCGCGGCAGTTAATAAATTTCCGTCCTTGCATAATATCTATTATGTTGATAATATTTTCACGGCCGAAGCTCGTTTCATACATCAGTTTCAAATAGTTTTCTTTGCACGTGGATTGATTATCTCACGGGCAATAGTAAATTGTCTCAAGAATAAAAGTCCCAATTGCTAAAATTGTTCTTAAGTCTTTATTTTTTAAATTTCATTTTCATTTATAATTTTTTAATCTATCAGTATTTAAATCGTCTAATTTAAAAAGAAAGGTAATTGAAAAAAAGCCTTAACTTGAGCTCCCAAACATTTAAGTGACTTCTACTTTTGAAACTCACTTATACCAGATAAACTGAACTGTTATCAGTTTCTTGATAACATGATTAATGGTTCAGTTATCATGAAATAGTTAAATTTCATGAGGATTAAATAAAATTCAATAAGGATTAAATAAGATTTAAACCTCATTGTTTGGAAATATGAGATTTAAAATTGTCTAATAAAAATAAAATTAGTTCAAACAACTACATCTGATGACTTAATATAATCAAATGGTAGTCATATAGTTCTTCCTAAGAAAAAAGAAAATTGACTGTCAAATAAGGATAAAATTAGGTTTACCAAACATAAATTATAATTTCAATTAATACAAATCATTCACGAATATTTTTTCAGATGCCTTTCACACATACAATTATTTGTAGCAAATGAACGCATAAACTGTTTCCAATCAAAATCAAATGGAATATTTTCGAACCTATCAATTGTGATATTCTCTAAAAAGAAAAAAATTACAAAAATGCTTTGTAAGACTTAATTAATAACAATACGAACATTGCAATGGGAATAACCTATTTTTTTCGAATTTAGTCCACCAAATCATTATTGAAAGTTCTCCAAAAAGTTTTTTCCCGACCAACTGGTTAGGGCGTCGTTCTCGTTATCGGAAAATAGTGAGTTCGAATCCGGATTTAATCGAAGATCCATCGTGTTCTCTAAAAACGGCTGGAGCACTCTGAATAAGTCATGGTAGCAATGTCCTCCAAATGAAATGATACCGCTAAAATTTGTATGTCAGGTATTGGGGGTCATCTGCTTGGTCCCTGTTTCTGAATTCCGAAGACTCCCACCTGATTGGTAGAGCCCAACTCAGGGCTAGGTGCAGGGAAGTATGGTGGTACGACAACAAATTTACCCAATATTTCCGATTACTATAAAATCTATATTTCTGATTAATGTGAATTAGGTAAGAAAATCAATGATTATCGTTTTTGATCAGGAATATCAATATTTAACTTCTTTATAGATAAATATTCCTCAGAACTGTGATTTTTGAAAAATGTTGGTACTTAGGAAATTTTACAGTTCTAGTTCTGCTCACAACATTTAGGTAGAATTGAGTGTCAAGTCTAAGGCAGGCCGCAAACTCGGTAGACGCCGTCTTATAGTAGACAAATGTGATCTCCTCGATGTCTTAGTGTGACGTAGCTAAAACGTTGTATCTGACGCCATGGAATTTTAAACCAATGAGAGCGCTGTCTCGCGGAAAGTTGCCAGATTTTTCAAACCTGCTCGAAATCTAGAAAGGTCTCGCGCTCCACCTCTTTACTGACGTAACTAAGACCTCAATGACGTCATTTGGTCTGATGCGATTCTCGCGCGACGTTCTAAGCATCTCGCGAGACAAGTCTCATGCGATCATCTACGAATTTGCGGACTGCCTAAGAATACGAATTCACAAGACGGTTTTTTGTTAATGATTAGCATTGCCAATTTCCCCTTCAGCTAAATAATAAGCACTACAGCTTATATTGGTCATTGGAAAATTATTAAAAACTGATTTGAAAATATTTTGTTATACCTCTAATTCCTATTCTGAAGTATCTTTCCATAATAAAACTGTTTTTAATGTCATTCAGGCGTAAACATGTACATTATTTTGCTCAAAAACTTAAATTTCCTGTTAATTTATTTTAAAGCGAATGTATCATGAGAAGAAGGTTTTATTACTTTTTCTTAAAGCATTTTATATAGATTGATTAACTAAGCTTTTCAGAATACAGAATTAAGAATTATGCATCTCAGAAAACAGAATATAGAATTCCAAAATAATATTGAATTTGATTTTATTTATAATTGGAGAAAACAATGTTTTTTAAATAATTTTTGGAAGCGCATTAAACTTATTGTTTGTGGATGACTGAATGAATAAACAGCATTTAAATTTGTGCAAAATCTAATTCTAAAAACCTGGAAAAAATTAAAAAGCTAATACAGGATTTTAAAAGACTTCTTGATATAGATTTTGTAGTTATTCTCTCAATTAATATCAAAATAGCATTCTTTGAATATGAAAAGTATCATAAGTTACTAAATTTTCCAATGAATAAAATTCAAAAACTTTTAAAATGATATTTTATTTAACTTCCATTACTCCTTCCAATGAAATAGTTTTTTTTTTTTCATTTAAAGATGATAATGATGATTTTCGATGATGATAAAATAATTCATATAACATAGTTACAACGCATCATTGTTTATTCTTTACAATAAACCAAAACCTTTTACGAGTTAATGTATACTTCTTAGTAATTAATGTAATGTATTTTCATAATTAACGAAAAATCTTTTTGACTTTCGAAATTCTCAGAAATATAAAGCCTCTAAAGATAAGAACTGATAAATAGAATAATCATTAATTGCAATCATATGAAATCAGAATAATCCTGATGGTTCTAGTAAACTGCAAAAATTTTACGATTCTCAGTACATAATCAAGCTAATTAAAAATAGATTCTGTATTAAAACATTATATATATATATATATATATATATATATATATATATATATATATATATATATATATATATATATATATATATATATATACATATATATATATATTGAACTTTAACCGGAATGTCTTTATGTATATTTAAAGAATGTATATATATTCGATATATTTTTCATGAAAATTTCAGAATGCTCTGACAGAATATATTTTATTTTAAATGCTAACGAAATTTCTTTTTATTAATTTTTCAATTTCTAAAACATTTTTGTTTATGTAAAATACATTTTTTAAATAAACTATGTTTATCTGAATTTATTTCTACTCTCCGAGAAATTTTGACTGATATCATTTTACATTATTAATTTTTAGTTTTTAAGTACTTAAGATATATTTTTCTTTAAGCAAAGAACTTCCAGAATTTATAGATAACATTCTGAAAATTCCTTTTTAAAAAAATTTAAAAAAGGTTTATTTCCTCGTCAAATAAATGATATTCTTGTTATATATTTTTCATGGATTAAAATATTTTGTTATATATTCTTCATGGTTTAAAATTTTTAAATGTGAAATGAGTGAGATGAATTAATGAAGCATCAATAAAGAGTTTGAGCAAAAATTGTGAATATATATATATATATGTTATGTATATATATATATATATATATATATATATATATATATATATATATATATATATATATATATATATATATATATATATATATATATATATATATATATATATACCCATAAAACGGCAATAAACTAAATTAAAATTATTGTAAACGATGGTTACTTTTGTAATGTGATATTAGACTTCTACTATTAAAACCATAAATTAAAAATGTTATATTCTTGTAATATATAGTAAATATTTATATTTTTAAGAGATCTTAATTTATATTAATTTTACAGAATCAAAATTCTGTAGGTATAGATGAAAATTATTGCATTAATTCAGTAGAAATATGTATATTCTGAAAGAAATAATTTTAGTACAATAATGCAAAACTTAAAGTAATATTTTTTCAAAGAATAAACACTTCACAGATATCTAACTAAATGACTTCCACATTAATGAATATTGCTATGTAAAGCTAAACAGGAAGACAGGCAGAGCTTTTTGGAGTTGGCGACGGAGCGTGAAAACAATTTTCTTTCTGCAGGTGACGGAAAAACATTTTCACGCCAAGCTCTATAAAGGAAGTGAACAATCAGTACTTTTTGTAGATCCTGAAAGAATTGTCAGAATAAACAAGCGTGGATTCAAAATACATACTTGCAACTTATTGCAACACAGTTGTATTTTTGTGTCTTTCTGATTTTTGCTGACAGAAGAAAAGACATGAAGTATTTTAAGAATATATATATATATATATATATATATGTATATATATATATATATATATATATATATATATATATATATATATATATATATATATATATATATATATATATATATATATATATATATATATATATATATATATATATATAAAGCAATGTTAACTTTGTATTACAATTTAGTTAAAATAAATTGTTGAAAGTTATATTTCGCGATTCAAATTTTAAAAATATAACTATTAACATATAGTAATACATAATATTATACTACGCGAAGAGTAAGTAAGCATTAGTATTTAAATAAAAAAAATGTATTTTTACTTTGAAGTCTCCTTTAATTTATTTTATTGCTATAATATTACATTTTTTTTATATGTTGCAAAAAATTTTTTTTATATGTTGTATTTATATCTTTTGTAAAAATCAATTGATTACTTATTTCATGTAACACAATTCAATATTTATTCTGTTATTTTATTTGATTTCATATTACAGTTCGTCACATTGGTGTCTATCACAAAATACAGTAGGCCTACGGCTTGAACAACTCGGAAAATAGTACTCTATATTCAAACGTGCGTTTTTAACAAATGATGCCCTTTATAATCATTCATTGATTTTGCCCCTAAAATGATGAAGCACAATATCTTTGGGAGTCAACAAAGGTCTTTTCTCATCGACATTTAACCTAACAAGACACTGAAACTATTTCTAAGAATCTAAGATTATATATATATATATATATATATATATATATATATATATATATATATATATATATATATATATATATGTATTTTAAATGCAGATTTGTTATAGATTGTAGAATTTTTATTTAAAATTTGATTCCACTGTCATCTTAGACAGAGCCAATATCGTCTCTGTTGGCAGTCTTTACATCCTAACTCCTCATTTTAAGCTCAATGCGGTGGTTATAAACAACTTAAATACAGAAAAGATAATTCTTTCAAAAGTAAAATACGGATTTATCTCATAAATATCACCTCATCAATTAACTGATTGATTATTAATTAATTGTAATTTCAATATCATTTGATGAATGCGTCAGTTTTGAATTATAGCTCATGGGTAAGAATCCTCAAGCAACTCACCAACATGAGTGCATCATTATTTTATTATGTTTTAAAATACTTTTTTAGTAATGAATTATATCAAAATGAATGATAGAAGAGATACGTCATATGATATTACCCTATTTCAAAGAAGATAATATGACAATAATCATGTATCTCCCTTATACATTATTGTTATGCATCTCTTAATCAAATAATTTCACAGATATTCACACACATATTGTAGTATCGCTGTTGAATAGCTGTAAAATACATTTAAATTTCAGAAATGTTAATTATAATTTTCACTAAAAAAGTCCGTCGTGGTTATTTTCCTTCCAATAATGTTGATATGGGACGGCAAAGCAAACTTCCAGGGAATTTCATGAATCAGTGTCCCGAAGCTTGTTCAAATGGAGTTGCTGTATAAAGGCCGGCAGAAACTCATAGCAATATCAGTTTCTACCTCTTCCACAATAGGTTCTCGTTAGGGGTCGAAATATGATATAAGTGAGGGGAGGGGGAGGATTTTTATGGCGAGGGGGGGGGAAGGTCTCCGTGGCACAAAATGGGCTTCAATTGCTCGGAACATGAGCTACAGAATTATGGATAGGGCTATTCGAAACCACTTTTGGGGTGTAGACCTTGTTAAGCCTGAATCCCCTCATAATATGAGATGAATTTCTCAAACAGACGGTTCTCCGAATAGCAGTTAGGAATACGTGAATTCTAAACTCTTTGCATAGTTGAAGTTAAGACCAACTTTAGTTTTGAGATTCGATATTCTTAAAGCTTTACATTTTGTATTATTCGAAATATGCATGTTCTTAAAAAGATTAAATGATAAATTCCATTTTTTGACATATAATATAAGAGTCAAAAGTGCTTAACCCGATATTAGAAAAAATTTCTAATGCAGTTTTATATTTTTTTACCTTTTATGATGATCGTAAGCTCGTTTTGAATAATTTATTGCTTTAAAGCTTATTTTTATAAAAGTTAGGTCAAAGTTATTTGATTACTTATTTTAATTAAATTTATGATTAATATCCAATATTCTCATACATGTATGTATAATGAAATAAGCTTAAGCATTAGGACTATTTTGGGATTTAGATGGTTGGGATTTCTTTCATAGGAATTTAGCTAAAACAAAATGAATTTTGTTTAGTCAGATTAATAATAGTTAGTTGAATAAATTAAACTGTTTCTGAAGTTAGATTTTGATAATTAATTAGCTATTGAGCAAAAGTTTGTTCTTGTATACATGTATAGGCATTTTCATAACTACGAAGTATTTTAACGATTTCTAAATTAAAGACTGAAAGTAAGAAAAGAGGAAAGTAAGGAAATAAGAATTAATAAACTGTAATTACCAATTTTCTATAGTTTAGAAAATATAATCTTTTATTTCAAATCTGAGTTTTTATTAATAGGGATGATAATTCAAAATTTTATTCGCGTATTATTGTATTTCATTTTATTAAATCCTTAATTAAAAAATATTCTTTGCTTAATATTTTGAACAGAAGACTTAAACTTTACCTGACTATCTGCTACAAGAAACTTTACATTATTCAATATTGTTCCAAACTTCCAGCAAGTAGAACGACGGATTACAAGGCTTGCCACAACTAAATTTAAAGACTTCGAATCAATGCGCTACACGACTGGCCCCTACAACCATCGGTTGCGTGTGAACCGTAATATTAACCTCGGAACCCATGGATTAGGGGTCCGTCTCTTGATCAGTATCGGTCTTGGGCCGTCAGATGAATTCACAGCTGTACGACAACTTATTGGAATAACTGATCAAGACTTTAATTGCATTTTCGCTCCAAGTAATTATCGGGAACTTCTCCCTGACCGCCGGACTGCTGTCGCTGCCCCTTGCCCTCTCCCTCCCCCACGTCACTTCTATCTCAGATCAATGTGTCTACTTGACAGCGGGAGAAGTCTTCTGTTCAAACTTCTGCCTAAGATTCGGGAAGTGAAAATTTATTTCCTGTTAAAATGCAGCAGGAAATTGTGTTCGAAAGTGATACTTGTCTCGTCAATGGTTATGATATGATCATTGCTTTATCGTGTATCAAGATGTGCTATCATTTGTTGAAATTATTATTGCATTTGAAGTTCAGTCGCTTAGCTAAGCTTCGATAATCGCAGCTGTGTTCTGTTCATGTTAGTGTTGCAAACCTTGTAAATTATTTAAAGAGATTATAATCGAAAGTATATGTAAACTGGGAAAAATGTTTAACACGATACGTATTTGATATTATTATTATATTTTATATTATTTGTTCGCATTTTTCAATAATTTCATTTTTAGAGAAATTAAATACCATTTTCTTCAGTTTCAATTTCATATCAGCGTAAAATATTTTTAAGAAAATTTATTTTCTTATGACAATCTAGACATTTAAAGTAGTAAAAACATGCATTTTTGAGCTAGTTTTAAGAGGTCATTATATTATAGTATTTTTTATATTTTAATGCTATATATATATATATATATATATATATATATATATATATATATATATATATATATATATATATATATATATATATATATATATATATATATATATATATATATATATATATATATATATATATATATATATATATATATATATATATATATATATATATATATATATATATATATATACTATATATATATATATATGCTTATTTATTTATTAAATGTGAATCTCAAAGAATTATGATTTTTATTTCATAAAGAGGTTTATTTGATAAAATAATCATTTTTCACATATTTAACCAGGATAGAGGAAATAAAACTTGATTATTTAACATATACCTCAGCCTATTGGACATCCAAAGTTGTTAATATTTACTGCATCACAAATGCCGAGAAGTTGGGTGTTTAGTCTACTTTCAATCAACTTTATTCTCCAGAAAATTAGTTGTTCCCACGTGATTTTACCTTTTCGCAGTTTAATATTTTTATCAAACCTCATTATTTCCAGGGTAGAGAATTATCACGAAGTGTGCCGAGTTGAACCAATCAGCAAAGGCAGACAGTCTTAATCACTATTCCACAGAAAGCCGAGCTCCTCAGAGATGGCGGAAAACGATAACTTTTATTCAGATAATTCCACCAAAAAGAATGCTGTTTTCCCTGCAGAAATTGTAATTAACAACTTCCAGGATAAACTGAAAAGTGGAAGGAAAATGTATCCGTAACTCAATGGAATCCCTGCCGAATTCCCTCAAAAACTCCAGGGTTCAAAGGGTTTTCCCCTGCTTTTCCCGGGACAAACGGCGCTGGTAATTGATCTTCATTAAAGAACGGAGCAGGAAATCTCGCCAAGAGGTAATCTAATTCATTTGTTTTGTGGCAGTTTTGTGGTTTTGCCGCCAAGAATTCTCGTATTATGTTGTGCGTGATCCGAAAACAGAAGATGGGGAAGAGGAAAACCCCTAATGGCTTCGGGACTGGCAGTTGATTGCAAATGCTTTTAGAGATTGTTTTGTAGGAGAGCTCTTATTTTCTTCCAACAAAGAAGCGAGTTTTTGGTTCACGATGTAAATAGGTTTTCCTCTAGCTGATGCTTCTGGAGACAAAAAAAGTAAAAAATTTTAGTAACACCAACTTACCCGAAACTTCATGACAGCTAGATGAATAGATCTGACCAAAAATTGTTAAGTGATTGAGAGATTCTAGATGTTTTCTTGTTCATGTAATGTTAATAATTTGTGTCTGAGAACTAAAGAAATTAAGGAAGTTTATTGTTTCTTTGTTTGAGAAAATTGTTTTAATATTTTTCTTCAATATGCATTTAGCAAACCAACCAAACTGCAAGGAGATGGAGAAGTAATTTTGTGAGATATTACGTTGAATAATGTTTCACTCAAAACATTGTTAATGAAAGTAACTTGAATCGATAATTATCTATCACTTTAGCTAAATTTTTATCATTTAATATAAAACTTAAGAACTTATAGTTAATAAAACCATGGTATTTAACTATGATATCTACTGGTAGTTATCATAGTTACCAGTAGATATCATATGAAAATTCTACTGGTAGATTTTTTAGTAAAATTTTAAATTAGAACAAGCATTTTGAATATTTTCCTAATATTTATACTTTTAATTCGTTTATAAAAAACAATAATCATAAATAAAACCACTTTATAATATATATATATATATATATATATATATATATATATATATATATATATATAAATTTCTATTAAAAAAACAAATAAATTTTGAAATTAAAATAATATTCGTTATTATTTATAAGCTTCTTTGTTGTATAAAAATTTTTCATTTTCCCTCATATTAAATATAACACAATAATTGCGAATGAAGACTTAGATTTGGTAAAGTCTAAGCAAACTGAGGAAAATTGAGAAGAAATTGTAAATATTTTGGTAATTTTTTCTTGGCATAACAAATATACTCTAAACGTAGAGTTGCATTGAAAAAGCCTTTTCAAAAATTGTATTAAATTACAAATCCAAATTAAACTTAATGATAAGCCTTGGTCATGTTCATGTTCTTTATAGCCGAGCTGGCAGTCGAATGGTTAGCGCTCATGCCTTCGGTTCAACAGTTCGTGGGTTCAAATCCCACCTTGGGCATGGATGTTTGTAGTGGTTCGGAATCCACTTTAAGCCGTAAGTCCCGGTCTATTTATGCAAAAAAATTACCGTTGCGCGACAAACAAAATCATGTTCTTTATAAATATTAATTTAAAATTTCGATAAAACTTTATCAATGTAATGTTTATTATAACAATAAGAATTTAGAAAATGCTTTTACGTTTCATGACAAATATTTAAAAAAGCTTTTTATATTTTGGGATATGCAGTAGAAAGTTGTAAAACTTGAAAAAAATAGCCCTTTAGTTGTATACAACTTAATAATTATTGAATTCCTTTTTCACCACTTATTTTAAATATTACGAACTAAATAAGCTATGAGATGTAAATTTAAAATGTCAAAAATTGACCATTTATGTAGGAGTCTTTTATTATTAGTTACTTATTTGTGAAATTTAATAAGAAATGCAAAACATGTAAAAATTATCCTGTTTTCACAACTCCCTTTTGTAGGAATCCATACAGGAAAAGGAGCATAGAGGCAGGTTTAGCTATTTCTGTTTATAATTCAAAAAGAGTGGATTTTTTGGTTATGTATTTGCTTTCATACGATGTAAATAAAACTTACTTGTTTGAGGTTTTTTAATATATTATGATACATAATGTATAAATATTCTTTATAAGAAAGTATTCAATCCTGAAAATAATAAGAATTATTTGAAGTTATTTGAAATAAAACCACACCTTCATTATACTTAAATAATTTATCCATCAAATCTCAAGATATGAATTTAAAAAAAGGATAGAGAGATTAAAGAGAAAATGAACATTAAATAATCAATTGACAACAATAAATATTTCATATAAATAAATAATCTCTATAGTTAACAGAACTATTAAACTATGCCGAGGTCTAATTAATATTTGAAAAATAGAGAATTTTAATTTTTGACATGATTTGAATTTAATATTATTAAGAAAATATTTAGTAAATACATTGAAAATGCATACCTGACGTGTAATGAATGGCAGAAGAACTCAGGAAAAATTAGATTTTTTAGCAATACAGATATTCGTGAATGTCATTAAAAAGGACATCTGCACAATTCGACATTCAGTACAAGTTCATTACTTTTCCAACAATCTGTAACCATATATATAACGATAAAGGCCTAAACGAAATAAATATTTAAGTTTAATGTTCTTTCCTTGGTCAGTTTTTATTTATTAATCAAGGATTTTGCATGCAAGTATGTGCTGTGAAAATGCATAAAATAGGGTGGAAATACGATCAACGCATACCCTTTCTCCTTCATTTCTCTGTATTGTTGCTGTTACTAATGACACTTGGACAAGCCAAGCTCGCTATGCCTTGGATATGTGAATTTAAGTCAATTGGGAGCGTCTTTCGTTTCATCAGAAGTTTATCCGCGCACGGGTTACCCTCGCGAGGAGAGTACCTACAAGAGAGAATCTCAACGACCCTTTATTAATGTAATTTTCTTATTTGGTACACCTGTATTCTGTATCTATTATTACGGACCCCCTTCTGTGGCCTAAACAGGAGGGGTCCATAATACAATTTTTCTTGTAAACAAAATTTAATTTGTAACCGAGATTAAATTTTTCGAATAGGGATTATTCAGAGGTTTTTTTGATAGTCATTTTTCCGTTCGTTTTCAAAAATTTTTGTAACGAAGGTGAAAGTACGATTTTGCTCTTCAAATCCTCCGATGGATGGCAGCACCAGAGTATCCACTCCCTCAATTTTGGCATTGATCTGGGGGAGAAAATTTTCTCCAGACCATTGCACCCATAGTAACTACTCAACAATCGACTACAGGACTTTCGATTCCACAGATTTAACGAGCACGTATATCGCATGTACTCGGTGGGTCTTTGGCGGCATTGGGAATCGAACCCCACCCTTCCGGATGGAAGGCCGATACCCTAACCACTAGGCTACCATGGCCCTCTCTGTACTAATCCAAGCAAGTAACAGCTGGCATAAGCAGTTCACTTTACCGACAGTCATCCGCAAAAAGGTGGCTGTCCATACCAATGGAAAATGCAAGAAATAAAATATAAAATGATGAATATATGTTGAAGTAGTTGAATGTCTCAAAGTATAAAACAATTGACGCAAATGTAAATTGTCAACATGACTATAAGATTTGAAATATTAAGAATTATACAAAGTGCCTCACAAAAAATATAAATATTGTCTGTGGGGTACTAAAAAAATGCAAAATATTATATATGTAATTACAAAATCATTAAATATGATTTTATTTTATATTTTATCGAAGCTCGTCCCAAAATATCTTAGCAAAATTAATCCACATAACTGGATAATGTGAGCTCACAAAATTCCTAACTTAAGAAATTCTTCAATAAAATTGAAAACTTCTGGAATTTTTAAAATTTTAAAAGATTTATTAAGATTTTAATAAATCAATAAACATTTTTGTCAAAGATCCAAATATTTTTAACAGTGAATTCTGATTCATTTATCAACTATTAAAATAGTATATTTTACAATTTTGTATTATATATTGTTACCTTCAAATATGGATTCTAGATTCTAATAAATATGATATATGGAATTTAAACTAAACATTTGATCTTGAGTTTTTTTTATAATATTTTGACAGTTATAATAAAATTAATTTTTCCATTCAATTTGTTACTTGGAATATATATCACAGTATAACAAAAATCTTGTCATTGCAAATATTTTAAAATTTTGTTTTTCAATCCGTATATTTTTACTTTCATTTGTATCGTATTTTTCAAAATCGATTTACTTCATGTACTGAAATGCATTATTCGGCTAAAATTACTGCGTCTCTGGATTTACTTATCAGAAACATAACGATACCTAGATTCATATATATTTGAATAAATATGATTTTTATCTAGCAGTTCAAGTTATTTTATTTTTTCAGTAAGTAAATATGGAAACTTTATCATATTCTCTGAAACACATTCTTTTTTATGATTAATGATTTTCCTATTGCTTTTAAACTACGTAAACAGTTTCGCAGAATCAACAAGTAAGTAAAATGTTTTTGAAAAAATCAAAGTTGTAGGACAATATAAATGAAATATTTTAGCTATTTATCTCATAGTCTTATCATTTTCAGTTTAAAATTAGTTAATAATTTAATACTTTAAAGAATGACACTGCAGACGTTATGTGCCAATTTATTTTGCCATATACTTCTATTACTTTCAAAATGTGAATAAGTCAAACCCTAAGTAAATAACTAGTAAAAACATAACAATTTTTAATGTGTATAGTATTTTAAATAAAAGTAATTTTGATTTTTATAAAAATATTTCGAATATATGTTTTTAAGAAAAAACTCTTTTATATGATATCTACTTCAATTAAAAAAATATTTTTAAGTTATATTACATTATAAATTGAATTAAAAGTTGTTCATATTTATGGTAAAAAGAAACTTGCGTTTGCAATTATATTTAATAAACATATTCTTTTAGTTTTAATAAAATCTTAATTTTACAATAATGACTGAAATTATTTGAAATAAGCACCAAAGTTGCATGGCACTATATCATTCGTACCTGATTCCTGATAAAATCAATGTTAAACATCAATAGCGCAGGAATTCATATCTGATTCCTGATCAAATCTATGCTAAACATCAATCACTCAGGAATTCATACCTGATTCTTGATAAAATCTATTTTAAACATCGATAGCCCAGGAATTCATACCTGATTCCTGATCAAATCTATGCTAAACATCAATCACTCAGGAATTCATACCTGATTCTTGATAAAATCTATGTTAAACATCGATAGCCCAGGAATTCATGCCTGATTCCTGATAAAATCTATGCTAAACATCAATCACTCAGGAATTCATACCTGATTCTTGATAAAAATCTATGTTAAACATCAATAGCCCAGGAATTCATACCTGATTCTTGATAAAAATCTATGTTAAATATCAATAGCCCTGTTCAGACTTTTTTGGTAAGAAATGTTATTTTATTTCTTAAAACTGAATAAAAGAAAAAATAATGAATAAAAGGAAACTCACAACAATGATCTATTTTGTGAATTTCAAATTTAATCGAACAAAATTTTCTAGCTTGTAAAAAAATTAGCACTTCACTTTCTAGATAAAGAAAAGTAGTCACTTAAAACTTTTATCATTGGAGAAAATGCCTGCAAGAAGGTTGTGCCATTTCATAGGAAATACAAGATCTGGTTAAATAAATGATTTGTATTTGTTCCCATAGGGGTGAAAGATTTTGATTATGTGCTAAAACTTGAAAATATGATCGTATCCTCTAATTCTTTTATTTACAGCTCCTACTTACAAGTCAGAAAATATTTTCAAGGAACCCATATAAGAGAAAAACACCCATTTCATTTTTAATCTAAAATTTAAGACACAGCTGATAATTAAAGCAGCTGTTTGATTGAAAATTAAAAATAATAGGAACTTAAGTTTAAAAAATTTCAAAAGTATGAAATTGCAGATTAAGTTTAAGTGGCACTGACTATGAGACTGAAACAATGTTTCATTCAATTTTAAGAATTCTGTGTCTGTGAGATAACTATTAAATGATTTTAAAAATTAAAAAATCTCCTAGAGTTTTGCAAAAATTGAATAATGTCTTCGAATATGTTGCAATACTGAGGGATATTTTAAGAAGAAAATCGTTGTATTACATAAACATTTATTCTTATAATCAATAGAAAATAATATAAAGGGACGAAAGCCTCAAAGAAATTTATAAAATTGCGTAATTATTTAAAATATCAATTTTAAAAACTTCGAAAATGTTGTTGCAAATATTAAAAAATGTTCATTCTTTATAATCCTCATTATAGTTGTTTTGTATTTCCTTACAATGCTCTTAAAAGGTAATCTTCATCATAGAGGAATAATCCACTTAAAAGCTCAATGAAATTTTTGAGTCAAATGTGAAAAGTGAATGAGGGATCGGCACCAGTGTGAGGGGAGAGGGTCGATAGTTGCGTGACGACAGCATGCGATCATAGGAAACGACGGCCTCTTATGACGTTTTGTCACCCCTGGTTTAGCCTGTCCACTTCACACACAATGGCAGTTGTCATGGCAACATGTAACTCCATTAGCTATTTTTGAAAAGAAAAGCAAAAATTTATTGCACATGAGCAATATTCAATGGCTTTTTTTGTGTTTGGAATTACCAATGCATACAGATCTCATCATTTCTGTAATATAATAGCATTATATGCACCAATCTTTGGAACACTTTATTTTTTGCCTGGAACAAATGCTGCTCTTCAAATATTTAAAGATTAGTTGCAAAAAGTGATATACAGCAAAAAACATAAATTTATTCGATGTTTCGTCACCCCTAGTTGCAAGTATTCGAAAATTAAAATCTTTCAGCTTTTACATCTTTTGTTAAAGTTTAACGTTTTTTCAACTAAAAGACAAAAAAAAATAATTCTATAGAGAAAAACCAATGCTTTTGACACTTATAAGTTAAAAAAATGACACAAAAATTGAGGTAGTAAAGTATAGATAGATTAAAAGTGTCAACTTTTGTAGTAAAATTCAACATATTGTTTTAAAATGAAAACTATTTATTTAAAAAACCTGAAATCGAATAAATGTGTGAAATCTTTAATCTAAAAGGATTGATTTAAAATTATTCATACATAAGAATTTATAAATACTTCAATACATAAAAATTTATAAAACGAAACAAAAAATGATAAATATGTGAAAATTTATAGAAAATAAAAAATTATTTCTAATAATAAATAAATAAAATGCTTTTCATATATAAGAATGGTAAAAAATATGAAAATACTTAAAATTACTCATAAATATTTTTTATATAAATTCTTACATTTAAGGAATTGAGTTTTACTTTTATTGATGTAATTGTCTATTGAATTTTCATTATTATGCTATTTGAATTTTTCAAATGATGTAAAATATGAATTTATTTTTTCCCATTTTATTGCTTTTTTATTATTAGCTTTTGTGTATGAAGTACTTTACACAATTTAATTTTTGTCTAATTAAAGCGTATAAAATGTTTTATATTAAGACTTTTAATAAATAGAAATATATATACCTAAAAATCTACTGTGAGAATTTATACGAAATCTTCAGAGAATTTTTAAAAATATAAAAATAAAATCCAATTTAATCTACCTAGAAATTTTTACAAAAAATGTTTCAATTATATAATTTCTTATTTTCAGAAATGTATCACTAATTGAAATGTATCACTATTAGAAATCTCTTAAACGTTGCATGATGAAAGCACTTTAGAGCTCATAGAGATTGCGTAAAATACGTTAATACGATGAATTTTGAAGACGATTCAGGCTTAATATAGTAGAAAAAAATTTCATGATTTCTATTGTTCAAAAAATATTGTTTAAATATGGAAAAAAATGACTGATTATGTTGTAGAGCCTTAAAATATAAAGGCCCTGCAGCAGTATAACAGGCTTTTCCCCCTATATTGTCGTTATAGCAGCCGCATCAAGCAGAATACTTTTGATAATAGTTATTTTCATTTATTTACTTTCAACAGTCAACTTTTTCAGAAGATCTTGTTGTTAGGTCCATGATAGACTAGTGATTTGGTAAGTTGGCCTTCCATCCAGAAATACTGGGTTCAATTCCCAATGCTACCAAAAAGCCACTGAGAGCACATTCGATACATGTTCTCGTTAAATCTATGGAATCGAAAGTTCTATGATTGGTCGTTGAGCAGTTATCATGGGTGTAATGGTCTGGAGAAAATTCCTCTGGCGGATTCTCTGGTGGTGCCATCTATCGAAGGAATTTTAGAGCTAAGACGTACTTTCACCTTCGTATTAATCTGGTTAAACGAAAGACGCATCCTTCTGACTTAATTTTGCATATTCGTCGTCTAGCAAGCTAGCCATGTCCAAATGTCATAAATAAGAACAACAACAACAGAAGATCCTAAAAGATAATTTAATCCATTTCTTCTAAGATGTTATTTTTCACGTATTTTCTCTTCTTATTTTCCTGACATCTTTATGTATATACATTTCAACTTATTGATTTCAAATTATTTTTAGTCTGTGAAAATTTTCCACATATTCTTAAAGTTAGGAATTTAATAATTTAAGAAATAGTATTGCTACTTCATAAGTTATCAAGCACTTTTCGTCATTATGTTTTTCGCCTCTGCTGTACTGCGATGAATGTTTACTTTACCAGTGTGTCTATTTCAAATAATTCAACTTTATTCACTTATGCTGGCTACGAATTCCTATTTGAAAAGCAAAACATTTTCACTTGTAGTGTTTCCATATATTTCAATTTAAGGCATAATCAACAGATGTCTTTGTAGCTTCATAGCGAATTTAAAACCACATGATAAGTACTATGTTGTCCAATTGCATCACATTACTATGCAACAAAATCCACAGTTTACAACTTTTGCATTAATTTAATTCCGTAATTCATATATACATTTAAGTATACATTATCTTAATTTAAAATAATAATATGAAAAATTAAAAATAAAAGATTATTTAAAATTATAAATAACCTTTTATTTTTAATTTTTCATATTATTTTTATTTATTTTTTTAAAAAAATTCCTACTGAAGTATAAAAGAATAAATAAAATGTTAGTACAATGCGAATGATGAATAATTTCATAACTGTTTCTAATTCTGAAATCATATTTAACAGCACTGGACATGTTAACTTGATTTATTTCTTCTCAATATTGATATTTATTATTAATTATATTCCTCTTTAATAATGGACATTTTAAATTAAAAAGCTAAAAGTTTTTAAAAAATTTACATGATCGTAAATAGGAATACTAGTTAGTTAGAGTTGTTCAAAAAATATAAAACTATCAATTAGACTTTATATGTAGGATTTAATATTTCATATAAAATAACACAAAAATTTCAGAAATTTTTAAAAGTTGGAAAATTTTCAATTTATTTAAGTTTGATTTGGGCTAGTTAGAAGAGGGGTATAAGGATAATAAATTTATTTAATACACAAATATGATTTTATTAACGGTTATATATGCATCTTTTTGTTACGTAATAAGATTATCATACTAAGAGACTCAACTTACAAAACCAGTATTGAATTTTCCTGCAATAATTAAAGTACTGAAAAAAAGAGATGTAAATGTAACTTTATTTAAAAAACTATTTTCATTAAATAAAATTAAAAAATTAAAATTATTAAAGTATAATAAAATCATTTATTACATCTTGTATATATAAGAGATTTATTTTGTTAATAAAAACTATCAAAATTTTAATCTTTATTCTTTCGAGTATTAAAACTAAAGTTACGGAAAATCTTTGTGATTGGTGTTAGAAAAATAAATAAACTTATCTACTTATTTGCGTTGATCATTATTTCAATTGAAATACTAATACAATCGAATTCAGCTTTTTCTAAATTAAAATTCAGACAATTCAAATTTATACGGCAAATATTACTCTAATTGAAAGATAATTTTTGTAATAAAATTAAGTTAATCTGCTTTGAAGTATAATTTTTAACTTCAATATATCACAATATTTTTCAGCAGTCAAAATAAGTTATATTCAAAAACATGATTCGATTAATTATGTGATGGCTATACTCAAAGAAAATGGAACTCTATTAAAAAAGCAAGAAACTTGTATTTAATTATTTTGTTATGTAAGTATAGAAAATATTTTTAACGAATTTTTCTAAGAAAATTCACACATACGCATTGTTCAAATTCATTTTGATTTGAAAAAAACTTTTATTGATTCTATTTTGTGTTTGGAGTTATGTGAAATACATTAGGGTAGGACATATTTTATTTATGTTTTTAAAATTTGATTTAAAATGAAAAAAAATGGATAGTTTAATAAAACGTCTAAGAATACTTTCTTTATATAATAAAAATCATTAATTATTATTTAATTCACGTGCTCTATGAATTCAAATACATTATTATTACATTCAACTTACTATTAAAATCATACTTTGCAATATAAGTACTATTAAAATCATAAATTAAAAACTCAATTTTAATAACATTTGAAAAAAAAATTAAATCATTTTTTAACTGTAAAAATTTTTTGATTAACCTGTTTATTTTAATCTTACACAGCAATTAAATTTAAAAAATTAGGGCAATTTTTTGAAGAAACATGATTTTTAAATACCAAACATTCTTGAATATTTTCTCCTAAAAATGAGAAAATTTTAATCCCATGTTTGATGGTAAGGATTTAAAATTTAATAAAATTCATTATTTATTTAAATTTCAGGAAGAAATTGCTTTAATTTTTATTTTTGAATTATGTGTATGCTTATTATTTAATCTATTAAATATAAATCACACGTGACAAGTTGTTTTTAGATATTATAAATGGTGCATTGTAATATTACCGACAACAAGGAAAATTTTCTTTGAAGAATATTTTTTAATATTTTATATATTTTGAAAAATATCTCTAGCAATTTTCCGTAAGTAAATTATACATTTAATTTAACAATGTACTGGAATTTAAAATTCTTAAAGAACATTGTTCAAGAGCCCAGTTTTGTTTTATTGCCATTTTGAAGGATATAAATTTTAATTTATTTCCACTGGGATTTAAAATTTTTAGAGAACATTGTTCAAAATCTCAGTTTTGTTTCATTACCATTGTGAAGGATATAATTTTTAATTTAGTTCCATTGGTATTTAAAATTTTTAGAGAACATTGTTCAAAATCTCAGTTTTGTTTCATTACCATTGTGAAGGATATAAATTTTAATTTATTTCCATTGGTATTTAAAATTTTTAGAGAACATTGTTCAATAACTCAGTTTGGTTTCATTACCATTTTGAAGGATATAAATTTTAATTTATTTCCATTGGGATTTAAAATTTTTAGAGAACATTGCTCAATAACTCAGTTTTGTTTCATTACCATTGTGAAGGATAAAAACTTTATTTTGTTTCCGTTGGTGTTTAAAATTTTTAGAGAACATTGTTCAAAATCTCAGTTTTGTTTCATTACCATTGTGAAGGATATAAATTTTAATTTATTTCCATTGGTATTTAAAATTTTTAGAGAACATTGTTTAATAATTCAGTTTTGTTTCATTGCCATTTTGAATGAATATAAATTTTAATTTATTTAATTGAAAATAAGTAATGATTAATACATTCTGAATGCAGTAACTCAGTGGGGAGATAAGATCATGCATAAGTTGTTATCAACAATCATCACTTGTCCACTCTTACACAGCTGGACAAAAAGACTACCCACTTCTGAAAGTCATATCTATGATAATTTCCCTACGTAGGCGTGAGACTGTCGGTGAAAAAAATTTAATTCAACATCACCCTTCAGCCTTCCACGCGCGTGGAAGAAGGGGCAAAAAACACTACCCTAATGCCACTTACAGCAGTGCATGAAAGGAAATAATTCAGATTGCATTAATTATATGCACCCTCTGTCTAGCGGAGCATGAGATCCCCTTTTGTTTCGCAGACCCCTTGCACCCACGTGAACTCTGACCTGCGAATAAGAATGGCCGTTGCGTTTCCAACGGCAGCCATTCGAATGGCTGATTCAGATGAAGGGGAGGGGTCACGTGGGGGAACACAAATTCACCTCTCCCCCTTCATGCAGTCATGTAGGTGGACTGGATAAAGAAATGGGGGAGAGATTGGGGGTCATAAAGCGGATAATTTCCCTATTAGTCATAGTGGTCTCCCAGCATCTGATCTTTTGGCGGTTGCAGGGAGCAAACCTACGGTGTTTAGTGGACAATGTCAATCGATATAAAAAATAAATGAGTAAAAATATTATGCAAAAGGTGCCGGCAGTAATAATACAATCGATCAATTTTGCTGATTGCCTCTGTGTCCGCGAGGTGAAAATGTTGTTTTCAGTTGTGTGGATTTTCATAATTCAGAGGTGAGATCAATGGCCCAGAAATGATTGGAAAGCAGATCGAAAGATGTTTATTACTTGGTGCAGTAAAAGTTAATTTAATCGATTCGTTTTCCTTTTATATCATAATCGCATTCTTCAATATATCAGGAATCAATTCTTACTATAGAAAGGAACAATCCCATTAAATAAAAACAAGTAATAATTATAAAATTATATATATTACTTGATATCAATCAATAATTATAAAATTATATTATTACTTAAATTAAAAATTTGGTTAAAATTCCTAAAATTCTTTTTATGAACTTAAAATTACAAAATACAGTGCAATTAAAGGCAATTGATACTTTTATTCAATATGATTCATTATAGAACTTTCTTATTGTAAAATGTCCTTTATTAAAAATTCTTTACTCTTTCAGAAAAATTCTTGTGTTAATCCTTTAAAATTCTACAGCATAATGTGGTCTTTTTATTACAATTTTTTAAATATTAATTATTCATAAGCGTAATATTCTAATTATTAGTTCAATAACAAAAATGTTTTTAAATTTGAGGCACAAATAAGAACTTCCTTGTATCATTAATATTTTTGTGGTTAATCTTTTAATTTTTTCTTTTAAATTTATATAACACTTTAAACGACAGTAATTGAACAATTTTTAGCTTTTAGATTCATGGTACATTTTAAATAAAATTTGTATTTATACCTAGTTTACTTAATTTTCTAAATATAACAATTTTTAGTTTCTTTGTTTTTCATTTTTAGACATTTAGTTTGTAACATTTTAAAAGATATTATTGAAATGTTTGTGATAGTTATTATTAAGGTTGCAATCAAAATTTTATTGTTCATCGAATCTAATAAAAAAGTGTATTAAAATAGATTATGTTAAAAATTTAAAAATTTCTAATTTAACAGAATTCCAAAGGAAATTTTCAAAAAATTCCACATAGTTATCCAGAAACCCGTCAACTACAAAATTGGAGTTAAAACTTCGGTAAAAGTGTTTTTCTTACATGTTCAATATAGAGGCAGAGAAACTACAGTTATGACTGTAATCAGAAAAAGTCCCTCATTTTTTAGCTTATTTTTACAAGATTTATTATTATTTTTAGATATAAAATTAACTTTCAGCATGAAAATCTTGGAAAGTTTTTCACTAAAATTTAAAGTTAGATTGAATTTGACATTTTCATACTAATATTTTATTTATTATAAAAACGCTCTATTTGAAATCAATTAAGATTTATTCGAATGAAAAATAATTATAACAAAATGTATGTTCTCGTGTTCATCAATGTAAACATTTTGATCATTACATATGAATACTTGACCAGATTCTCACGTGAAGAATAATTAATTTTCATTCACAACAAAATTTATCAGCAATATGTGTCAGCTTTTTGTGCAACATTTCAATCAAAAGATACTTTTTCTATTAAAAAAGCATTTCTATATGGTATTTTAATAACTGAAGAATAGAAACGCTGTATATAAATATACATTACGAAAATATAAAATTTATTTTATTATAAATAATTATTAAATAAATTTTTAATTTAGTTCTCAATAAAATTGAAATTTTATCTATCAGATTATCATTTATTTGTAAATTTTATTATTCTGCTTATCATATTTGGCACGTATCCCTAAAAATTATATATAAATAAAAACATAATTTTATTTATTATTCCAATTTTTGTTGAATCTGTTATGATTGTTATTATTTATTACTGCATCATTTTTTTCTTTATTTCCCGATATTGAAGAAATATTATTGACATATTTATTTGGAAATCTTACATAATAATAATGACATTTTAATTTAATAGAGAACATTTTTTATAACTTTCAACTGAAATATTCACTATCCTTTAGTGTATAAAGAGAAAAAGTAAAAATTTATTCTAAATAACTTCCTTTGAATTATTATTATTATAAAAAACTTTTTTCCATGTAAATATTGAATAAATGATTCCATATCTTATGATGATTCATTGGTATTTATTTTGTTAACAAAAATATCAAGAAAATATATTTCATTTGCAGTAGAAAACACAATATATATTTCGACTATTTAAAAACTATAAACTATAATAGAATTTCGTGATATAAATTTAAAAAAAACTATTATCAAATAATATGTTTTGCCGCACCTTATTCTATTATGTATCTATTAAAACACATATTTTATGTAAAAATATCACAAATTTTCTTTTAAAAAAGAAGCTTACTACAATGAAATATTTAATAAGTTGAAAACATTTCTGAATGTTGTTTAATAAAGCATACATTTAACTATATATTTACTATATTAGCACTATTCATTAATACTAACATAAAACACAGCTTTTTCTCAGGAAATTAAAAAAAATCCGTTAAAAAGATATATTGTTTTTATACAATTCAATGTACTTCTCAAAGTATGAAATTAATTATTTTAATTTGTTTTCTTTCTAAGTTTTTTATTGATTTTTTCCACAACTTTATTAGAAAAAAATTCTTATATTTAATCAAACATTTTATTTAATTCTATTTTATAGAAAAGACATTTTTATCAGCTTCTTTTTGTAATGGCATTTCTTTAAATGAAATATTGAAAAATTTAAAATAAAAGAAAAATTTTTAGTATGCAATTTTTTTTCAAATATTTGTATTTCCTTATTATTTTCTAGATCCTTTCTGAAATTTAAAAAAAAAGCTTCCTGTTTAAATTCTAAAGACATAATCAGAATTAGAAAGTTATTTATTTTTTGAAGTTAAATATAAACAGGGTTTGCTGGAATAACAATTATAACTTTGAGAATTTCATAATACTATAGATATTTTATCGAGAATATCTTTGGAATATTTTTAGGAAATCAATTTTTTAATGACATAAATTTCTTAATAAAAGATAATTGAATAAATACTACATTGTTAAAACATTAGTGTTTTCCTTTTACTTTTCTTTTTTAAAAAATCATTATTGCTTTAAAATTTAATGTATTAAGTAATTATTTAAGCACCTAATTTTATAAATATAGAGCATAAATTATTTTCTATTTCAATTCGTGTTAACTATTTGCATATGAAATAGTTATTAATGGATCTGTCAACAAAAACTTACTTTCATTGCATTAAAACACTTTGCTGCTATATGCAAAATACACTTCGTTAAAAGTTATTCGCTTGTCAAAAATTTATTTTCAATAACAATTTTTAATGCAATATAATAGCACTATTTCCTTTTATATCACATTATTTGAATTTAGAAAGGACACAGAGACTGGTGAAAGATACATAGAAAAAATATCTGCATTAAGATATTTTAATTAATTCTGCCTGCTATAAATAATATTGAAAATTTAAAAGCAAAGGCTTCAATTTTCCGGTTTATAGTTGGAGAGTGATTGGAAGATACGTGGAAAAGAAACGAGTTAAACAAAGCTTATTTCAAAACAGCTGCGAGATTGTTGCACCAGCATGCTTCCTTTTACCTAGCCCTTGAGTTGGGCTCTACCAATTAGATAGAAGCAGCCGGGTGACCAATACTTGGCCTGCCACCCCCATAGGTATCATTTTACTTGGAGAACAATGCGACTACACCTCGTTTTAAAGTGCCCTATCCGCGCTGAGAAAAATAATTTAAAACTTTATGAAAATTTAATTCTTGATGTTTCACCCAGATAAACAATATTCAATATTTATTATAGGGTCTAAATTCATAAATTGGTTTATTAAAATTTTAATTAAATTTCAAATATTTTTTAAAAAGTAATTGCATTTTAAAAATGTGAAAACCATATTTCAATATTTTATAACAATTAAAGTTCATTGATATAAAACGTTTAAAATAAATTTTTTAATATATTCCAATGTTACCAAAATAAACTACAACATTTTAAAACTTAACAAGTTGTATCATTATTAGTTTATAAAGTCGCTTAAATTCAATCATCAGAAGAAACTGCTGATTAAACTTAGTTCTGATTGCATGAAAATCTATTTTTGATAAAGCTAATTAAACGTAAAGATATAAACCAGAACATTTATTATTCATGTTGTTGCATTAGCATGTTTCCTTGTACCTAGCGTTGAATTGGGCTCTACCAAATACGCAGAAGCAGTCGAGTGGAGTCTTTGGGATTTTGAAGCAGCGACCAAGTAGATGACCCCTAATACTTGGCCTGTCAACCCCAGAGGTATCACTTCACTTGGAGGACATTGCGATCACACCCAGTTTTAATGTGCCCCAGTCACCATTAGCGAGCATTACGGATATTTGGCTAATCTGGGATTCAAACTCAGTATCTACTGATAATGAAAATGGTGACCTAACCAACCAGACCACCACAGCCCGCTGTAAAATTGTAGAAGTCAAATGTAAAACTATTTATAAAATTAAAAGCTATAGACTACGATGGTTTGGGCGTTTATTCCGATCTGACAATGCAAAAATAGTAAAAAAAGCTCTTTTATACTAATCTCTTAAGAAGCATATGACGAGGAAGACTACCATAAAGTGATTTGACTCAATGGAAAAGGACTTTATGGTAGTCTTCCTCGTCTTATGCTTCTTAAGAGATTAGTATAAAAGAGCTTTTTTTACTAAAGTGATTTGACTCAATGGAAAAGGACTTTATGGTAGTCTTCCTCGTCTTATGCTTCTTAAGAGATTAGTATAAAAGAGCTTTTTTTACTAAAGTGATTTGACTCAATGGAAAAGGACTTTAATCTGATAAATAAAAAGAATGGAGAAATTACGATGGATAGAACCAGATGGCAATGACTATTTGGGACGGCCTTGGCCTGTAACAGACTGCAGTGCCCTAAAAGAAGAAGAAGAAGAATATTTAAAATTAATCATTCTTCGTATCAATTCGATACAATAAAGAAACTTATCCATTTACTTTTTAAACATCACGAAACACTTTAAGTTAAATTACGAAAAAGATATATTTATATAAATAATAGAAATCTCAAATATAATTTATATTTAAAACCCAAAACATCTTCAGAAAGATATATAATTATTTGAAAGGCATACTCTTAGGATAAAGAGTATATACGTCTTTGTTATTGGAATGAAACTAAAAAATCTTTGTTTGGTGAGTTTTGGAGAAATCAAATAAAACTCTAAAACATAAATTGTTATAACAATTAATCTAATAAATATCCAAAAGAAAAGATTTTCTTTGTTTTAGTATGAATAATATAAAGACTAGTTTGACCGAGACTTTCAAAGTAAGGTAGCAAAACCAACTAAAAACGGCTGAATTGGTCTTTGAACCTATCATCTACCAATGTGGTATGGTAATTGGTAGGCATGGCATTACAAGATATACAATACCATTTCTTGGTAAGCATTGTCATTGCTAAACATTGTATTCACAGTAGACGATAACTTCATGATGGTAAGGTAGACATTTAACTCGACTCAGTATTGACTTCCGTAGGTCCCGGTCTAATTAGCCTTCGTGTGCAAAAAATGACCGTTGAGCGACAAACAAACCAAACCAAACCAAATCAGTATTGACTTCACTTACGTCCAGCAGCAGTCTGAATTATTCCAGAAAAAAGGATTTCTTACAACATCACTTGTTGCGAGTCATAGATAAGTTTTTGTGTTTCAATGCTTGAAACACACTCTTCTTTTGCAGAAAAGTAAAAAAATCATAAATAGTTTTTGTAAAATTATAAATAAAGACAGTAATGGAGTTTGTATTTAAACATACAGAAATGCATTTAATTCATGAAAATCTAAGACTCAAGAGATATAAGTAAAATAAAAAGGTTTTGAATTGAACCTAATAAAAGCAATCCATTCAAAAATGTATTATGTAAGCCATGTAATTTCAAATTTAATATTTAAAAATTTAAAACATGGAAGTATTAAAAGCCTAAAATTCAACTTATCCAATTTTATTCAATGATTATACTATAATAAATGAACTTTTTTGTGTGTGTGTGTGTGTGTGTGTGTATATATATATATATATATATATATATATATATATATATATATATATATATATATATATATATATATATATATATATATATATATATATTATATATATATATATATATATATATATATATATATATATATATATATATATATATATATATATATATATATATATATATATATATATATATATATATGCGGGTGTGGTAGGAAGTGAGGAGTGAGGGGGTGACTTCTCTCTCATGTGTTCAATTTTATTTACCTGTAAAATTACATAATATTTTGGGCTATAAATGATATTTATAACTTGCTGGATGTTAAACTATCAAAATTAAGTTCACACATACATATCATATGTTTGATGAAATAATATCATCACACAATATAATTATGCCAAATGTGCAATTACAATTGAGTTCCAAAGAGTAATTCAATATTATTTAAATACTTAATTATAAATTTTGTATATAAATGTGTTGCGGTCACAGTTAATATTTATTTACACTACTCAGAACCACCGGCCAAACGCAAACTCAAATATGCCGGCTCTCAGTAACAGAGCGGGAAGAGACCGGTACAGTTGCAGTCTACTTTACCTCGCTATAGTCATTATTTGGTATTCTGAAGCAGCCCCCACCTACTCCAAAGGCATAATCGGATTTCGTGGTTTCGAGCAAAGGGGCGGGAGAGGGATGTACACTGTCACTTATCGGGATTCTGATGGCAAAGGCGCTTTGTCCCCAGAACAACTGTAATCTGGCCAGCAAAATTGGCAACTTTTCGGTTTTGTTGCGGCTTCCTATTAGGTAACAAGGACTTACGATTAGGGCTTGATGTCGGGATTGCGCTGTACATGTTGTCAGTTCTTTTATCGTGTTACCACCGAAAGTTTTGAGATAACTTTAGTTTATTTGACAAGAAATGACTTATACTTCCTTTTTATTAAAAACATTAGAATTCGTTTTTTGATTAGTTTTCTTTATTACTGAGTGGTGATGTTTTCCTTTCAGGGATTAAAGCCCAAACTATGAAATTTTAGCAAACTTAAGATTTTAGTTATGATGATATTACTCAGTTCTGATTTCCTAGTGGTTTCAGCACAAAATCGTGATGTTGATACTAAGTTTGGTAATGTTTTCATTAAATTAAAAATTAATTTTTGAGAAAATTGATCAAATTTCATTTGTAAATTTCAATTTATACGTAGCACTGAAGTAGCAATGAAATTTCTCAAGTTTGCCAATAGTAAATGACAATAAATATCAAGTCAATTAAAGAAAACAATGCTTCTCATTATACAAACTAGAAAATAAATATAAGAAGAAATCATATAAAATTCAAATGTAAATCAAATTTTAATATAAAATTATTAATATTTAAATATTAAAGAATGCAAAAATTTTAATGTATAAAAATGAATTTATAAGAATGTGTGTTTTTTTAAATAGTTGAACTATGCTAATAAACATATTTATGCTGTATTCAGTCCAAAAAAAATTAAAAATAATTAAAATGGGGTTCCATTAATTCAAAGAAAAGTATTTATTATATGATTTTCTACCATATAATGGAAATTTTTCATTGAAATATAAGACAATAATCTACTTCGATATGTTTGTTTCTTAATAGTGAAATCTAAGTGAAAAATATCCCTTGTTATTTAACAAATTTTCCATTAATATCCCAAAATTACACTATCTAAATTTTATGGTAAGATTCCGAAAAAATGTGTTCATTACATTGTTCACATGTTTTCTAAACTGAAAATAAACTTTTGTGATCATATTAGAAATCACTTTTTAAACTTTTATAATACCTTCACTAATTCTCATAATTCCCGTTTCTTTATTATTATTCAAAAGATAATTATTAACAAAGGAGAAACCAGTCAAACAATATACTAAATTCTTTAATTTCATTAAAATGTTTGAATTTTCTTCTAAATTAGAGCTTTGAGAATCAATAAAAATTCTCTGTTTAATTTTAGTTTTACTTTGCTCTGATTTTTTAACGTATTGTAAATACGATGCAAGATAGATAGGAACACATTTATTGAAATCCTTATAAAAATTTTTCCTTTACTCGTGGTATTAAAGGAAATGGTGGCATTATCTTATTTTGATTAGTTTATGGCTATCAAAATTTCGCTTTATTTTCATTGATATTTTTTTCCATTTTTCTCTTTTCTATTCATCTTCATGTACAGTGTTATCTCACAAAATAGAACAAAAGTACCTGTAATTTAAGTTTTGTTTTACCAGATAGAATTTAACCATATTTATTTCTACACAAATAGACTACTACTGTTCCAAATGGAAAAATGTTTTCAAGACTTGATGAGTTTTAATGTTTTTCCCAATATTTTACAGAATGAGTAACTTTGGCATTGAATGATGGTAATATGCAGAAATAGAGATATATAATGAGCTCAAATTTGAAATTAATAAGGTACTTAATGATTTCTGACACAATTCACACGTTCGAAAAGCTTACTATTTCAAAAACTGAAACCAGTTTAGTAGATGAAACCTCTGTTCTGAAATCAATTTCGATAAAAATGTACTAAAGTAACTGATATTTTCTTTTTCGATGAAGATATTAATGATAAATAGGAAAATAAATAGGAAGACTTAGTCACAATGTTCTGGAATTAATTAGTTTTGTTTTAGTTTGATAGTTACAAAGATTTCATTGTGAATTCCAACTAATATTTATATACAAAACTTGAGAAACAAAAAATAAACAAACTTAAAAACACTTGAAACTAAACTTTTTTATTCTTAATCCCACCATGAATAGAACATTTAACATAAACACTATGTCCTTTCTTTAATCTCACATCATGTACTAGTCTTACATAAAATATCTAGGATGAGTTCTGCTTTTCCCAATGAATTAACATCTCAAAAGATGTTAATTCAGATCTCAGCAAAAACCACTTCGTTATGATCTAATTGCTAATAACTTTCTTTTAAAACCTCTAGATATAGTCTTTCACTATCAAAATGGTTATAGATAGTTGATATATTTGAGTCGAGGAATTATTATCGATTGGCAGGACAAATATTCTATTGCGCCTAAATGTTGATAGCGATTCCTTTTTTAAAATGCAAGCATTGTGTGTGACTTTATGTACACATCATCCATTGAAAAAGCTCTTATTCGCGAAAATTTTGAAAAATTTAATCATCATTTTAGACAAGAATTTTTATTTATTTTTAAATTAAACTGAATAATTTCATTATAAATGATTATTTTAAATAACTTCTACTGTAAGATTTTTATGTAACTTCAGAATTTCAATAAATCTAACACATTATTTTAGTTCATGCAAATATTAAAGTTAAACTATATTAATCATATATAATCATATATATATATACATATATATATATATATATATATATATATATATATATAATATATATAGTGAAAAATGAATGTAGATTTGAAATTTCTTGCTTATATGTGGGATTAATATTGAAATTATAATATTATGATTTCAAAGCAGTGTTAAATATTTTGTCAAAGTTATATCCTTAGACAATAGCTACGCCAATTATAGTCATTACATAAAACGATTATTGTCAGCAAAATATTTGTTCACCAAATTTCTATAGATTTTTACATTATATTTCATATAATTCGATTGTAAAATGCTACCTGCTGAAAAAAATAATCAGTATTTTTCCCAAGAGGAGTAAAAATTCAAGATAATACAATAATTGCAAGATTTGACGATAGTATTTAATATAATATTAACATGAGAAATTATTATTTACCAATATTTCATAATTAGTATTATTTTACCGTATTACATTTTTGTAAAACAATTGTTACAGATCCATATTAACTATACTGACAACAGATGGCGTTACTGGCTAATACAAAATATTCTATATCCAATAGAGTTAGAAGAGAGAATAGAAGACTGAGAAATAGGAGCCGAACCGTCCGGTTCGTAAATAACTTTGTTTATAATTTGTACTGTACTGGTACTATGTAACCTTATTATTAATTACTAGTATTTTCTTTGTAACTATATTTTTTTAATTATTTGTAATGTCGGAATACATATAACGTTTGTTTTGCCTAATTCTAACTTCCATTTTCTTACGTCCCATGCACAATTATATTTCTTAGTGTTAAGTTAATGTAAGCTTGTTTTCGGTTGATTTCATTGAATTTTTAAACTTCAGTTAGAGTTAAAAACAAAAGCTCACACAGTCTACTAAATCTAATGGCTTATTATATGAGAAGAGAATTAGAATATCGAAAATAAGCTATCATAGCGCACACATTCATATGACAATCAAATTATCATTTGAATGTGTGCACTATGATAGCTTATTCAGAGATTTAGAATATCGAAAATAAGCTATCACAGCGCACACACATTCATATTTAGTACAATAATTCTAATTTTACAAAATAACTTAATTTAATTTGATTAAATTCAAGAAAGAAAAAAAAAGATTTGTAGAGAAAAATTTTGATGTGATAAAGAGAAATCTTTCCAGTAAAGAAAATAAACCATTAATATTTTGATAATTTACAAACTAAAAATGTATCAAATTTGTATTTGGAGTGTTGGAAAACAATAATTAGTATGATATGGCAAATGACATTAAGAATGAGAAATCACCATTTTGATGCCACCGACTGGGTGCGGTGGTATCACAAAAAACATCCAGATAACCAGCGTCTATCCCAAGAGGGATTTCAAGGGTTGGTATCCAAATTGCAATTAAATATTTTCAAGAATTAAGAATTTTATAAACATTTTAAGTATAGTTTATAAGTCACATTTTTAACTCAATCATTCTGCATAATTTACTTGAATAATAATTCTTTTGATTTACTGAATGATAAAAGTAGAAATAATTTTTTTTAAGATTAGAAATTTTTAATTAGATGAAAGGCTAAAAATTAACTGATGATCTCATCTGCACATATCTCATTGTAATTGCAAATACTTTTGAAACGTAGTCCTATTTGTAAAAAAAAATGAGATAAAATTTATAATTATTAAAACAAAGTTAAAAATTATGCGCTTTTTATTTCAAATATATTCTTAAATTCCTTTTTCCACTGGATGTGTACCATCCAAAGTGAGACATTAAATGCATTTTTGAGAGGCACACCTTCATCGAAAAGTTTTATATTTCTTATTATCGATAAAAATACTGGTAGTTACAGAATAAAATAAAAAAGAAACTTATATCTTTCTTATTATTACTGAATCTTAGATATTTTATAATAATCAAATGTTGCAGCAAAGTATATTTTGAACCAAACAATGACTTATTTTTCTTCCCATTAGGAATACACATTTTACTGTTGTTTGAAACCTTTAGCAAACACATAAAATTAATTTTTCAACATAATTAAAATATAGGCAATACTAATCAATATCTTTGGATTTTTTGAGTGTTCATTCTCTAACCATAAGGATGACAAAACACTAAAAATCACTGCATTAAAATTGAGTCTTATTAATTAGTTTTTTGGATACAGAATTGCGAAAGAAAAATTAAGAAAAAATACTCAATTCATAAAAGGCAAATAAATATGTATAAAAATTTGTTTACCTTTGTTAACTTATGGAATTCGGAGAACAATATTATTTAATTACAATTACAACTTTACAACGTTTACTTTTTAAATATCTGTTCATTGTTATCATGAAATAATATGTAATTTAAGAAATTGTAAGGAATTATTTTAAAGTTTCTAAATTATTTACTTTATAATAAGGATTAAAATAGTATTTTTTGCTCACATATTTTATATCCCATTTTTTTTTATCTTCTCTTACCATGATGTTACTCACTTATTGCAGTTTGTAAATATAGAAAAAATTAAGAAAAGAAACTATTGATTTTGCAAAAAGAGAGAGATTAATTAGAAATATTACGGTGGAAATCAGTCAAACAAATGAATGAAAAATGTGCTGCAAAAATTTGATTTATTTAGGGGAAAAGAGTAAAATTAAATTCACTGGATACAACTTATATTGTTTGTCTTGCACTTTCAAAAATGTTGACAAAACCTATTCATGAAAAGTTTTTATAGGAAATTATATTAAAATTCTTTATAATTATAGCTTCACAATATTCGTTAAAATTAATAGAAACTTTTAATATTATTAAACAAGCAAATTTCTGTTTATAATATAAACTAGAAATGGGGCACTTTCTGACGAAAAAATTCTTTTGATGACCTTGGAGGTATCAGTAAATGTTGGGATAAAGTACTAGAAAAAAGAATGCTAAATTTATCACTTTAATAAAAGTCCTATGTTTTGCAGGAAATCGTAATTCTACAAGTAAAACGCTGGTTTAATATTATTTTAAACATTTATGAATTTCAATTTATATACACGAATTAATTAAATAAATAGTTGTTTGCTTATAAATAATTTAGTATTCATTCAATTTTTATATATCAATAAGACAATGTATCCTTACGAAAATTAAAAGTTCAAGAACAAGCATAATATTAATGTGTTAACATTCCTACATTAAGTATGCATAAA
Organism: Latrodectus hesperus; assembly: GCA_037975125.1. Taxonomy (NCBI): domain Eukaryota; kingdom Metazoa; phylum Arthropoda; class Arachnida; order Araneae; family Theridiidae; genus Latrodectus; species Latrodectus hesperus. The sequence continues at coordinate 40,622,734 of CM075855.1, forward strand.
AATTGTAAGCAAATACTCTACTTAAACATACTTTGTAAACTTTAAGATGAATGGTATAATTTAAACTAAATTTATCTCGAAAAGTTCACATAAAGATGCTAAACAGATTGGTTCTGTATTTACACAGACAAATAGAAAATCAACAGGTTATTAATTCAATTGTTATTATTACTCATAAATATTCACTTTATTAAAGAACATATTATTATCAAACAGAATATATTTTATTTCTCTTATTTTTTCTGCCTTTTTACTAAATTTATGTAATATATTTTGAATGTCCTAAAAGTTTTATCTGACTGATGCACTTTATTGCCATTTAATTATTGTTATTAAAAGAAAGTTTTATATAATTTGCTTAAAAATATTAAAATGTTTTGTATGTGGCATTGTTATGATTTTTTGGAGCATAAATATTTATAATTCTCTCTTTTAGTCAAAAATAAATTATTTAATAAGGACTGTCTTCCATAGACAATTTCTTCAATATAAATTGGAAAATTTTCACAATATTAGACTATACTCTTAATTTATCAAGAAATAAGATTGAATAATAAAGTTATTTTAGGTAAAAAAAAAAATTTGAGTTTTTAAATTTCTTTAAAGAAATCTTAGTTACAGAAATGAGCAACAAAACTATAAATTATTATTGGTATCTTAAATTTAGAAAGAAATTTAAAAATAAATTATTATTGGTATCTTAGAGACTGTCCTTGTAAAAAGTTTTATTCTTATTTTATACATAATTATTTATTATCACCTTCAATGTACACCCCTTCTTTATCCCTGCAACGCTCCATGCGAATTTTCCATTGTTGGAAACAGTGCTGGAAGTCATCTTTTGTCAACTCCTTCAGTATTCTTGCCGCTTTCTCTGTAACAGCTTCCACGGACTCAAATCTTGTTCTTTTTAATGCAGATTTCACCTTAGGGAACAGATAGAAGTCACATGGTGCCAGGTCTGGCGAGTAAGGTGGATGCTCTAACAGTGGGATGCTGTGTTTGGCCAGTTTATGTGAGTTGCTTGTTGTTCAAACGCGAGAATTTTTGACACCATTTTGGCGCACACTTTTTTCATGTTCAAATTGTCATGTAAAATTTGCCGTACACATTCTTTATCAAGGTTTACACTTTCAGCTATTGCACGAATACTCAATCGACGATCAGACCGAATCAAACTAGCAACTTTTTCGACATTTTCATCCGTTTTTGACGTTGAAGGGCGACCTGGTTGCGAATCATCTTCAACGTCTTGTCGGCCATCTTTAAAACGTTTGAACCATTCAAAAACTCGTGCACGGGATAAACATTCACTGCCGTTCACTTCTTTCAGTAAATTATAAGTTTCAGTACCGGTTTTTCCAAGTTTGAAGTGAAATTTAACAACAATTCGTTGCTCTATTATTACACTAACCATTTTTTCGCCAAAATAAAATAACAATGTTAACGGAAATGAAGGTTATGACTAAACCGTGTTACTTACGCAAATGAGGCTTAGGGCATTTTGAAGAGAAAGCTTCACACTAAACAGCTGAGAGTCAATGGCGGACTATGCATGCGCGCTTTTGACGCCGCAGCGTCAGTCTCGTTATTTAATAGCCACACCTCGTATGTGAAAATTTACCATGATCTTGTGGAGATCCTATACTCTTCTAACAGAAATTTGGAGAACATCACCGCTAATTTTGCACTTTGATTGGCTTAGAGTCAAGCTGTATTTTTCGGGATGTTTATCACACTTCATGAATGCACTTTTCACTTTCTTAATTTACATGTTTCAGATATAAAGCTTCATTTTTATCCAGGGAAATTTTATCACCCAAAAGAAATTTCCAATAAAAGTTTCCTAGCTTTTCACATTCATAGAGGACAAGATATACTTGGATTTTCTGGCTATTCCATTTTGATAAGTCAATTAAATCTTAGACACCCGGTATATAATTAAAATATATAGGTCCCTATCAACATGACTATCTTAGATTGAGTCAAGTATAAGTTTTCTATCCTCTTCCTCATATACCGATATTTTTATCAATAAATTACTTGAGTTAGTTTATATTCATTGGTTTATTATTCTATGGTTACTATTTACATTACAGGGATAATGAAAACAAGAGTTTAGGCAGATTTCAAATCACTACAAGCATTCATACTGGAGTGTGAAATGAATGCCACTCATCTGCAAGAACAGTTTTCCAGGCTGGAATTTTTTATTTCTCCCTTCATGGTCACTTTTTTAAGAAGAGACTTAATTTATCCGGTACTTAGCAACTTAAAAAAGGGATTCTTAACCAATAAAATAACTACTGCCTCTGAGGAAATTGAACCCGCTATCCTCAATGTATGACAGATAGATGAATAGAGAGATTCAAAGAAACATTATCTTAAGTTGTTTGTCGCTTTTTTCTGGTATTACAATCCATATTTATACAAATGTCTTCGTAACCCAACAATTTTCTGGGCAATTTATTTTCGTTTTTATTTTGCATTTCTTATTTTCTTATTTATGGATAAGAATAAATTAATGAATTCTTCTACTAAATTCTAATCTAAAGATAAATTCATATTTTCACTTAATCTATTACTTTTGTTTATTTTTATAGCCTTATTTAGTTTTAACTTAGATTCTTTTTAATTTAGTTTCTTAATTTAGATTTTAACTTAGATTCTTTTTAATTTAGATTCATTATATTTCATCTCTTCAAAAAATACAATCCATTTTTTTTAAGTATTTAAAATTTACATTTATTTTTTTGTGATTAAATATGAATTTTATTTACACTAACAAACTCTTTTTTTCAAATATATCAGCAATATGTATTTAAATATATATTAATGGCAATAAACATAAGATATTGTATTTTTTGATAATAATTTCTTTTTGTAATTACTTAAATTTTAAAAATTTTCAACTTTCCGATTAACAATATTTCCTAATGAATTTTTCAGATAATTTGTATATTTCCCCCTAACATCAAAGTCAAGGTATTAATGGCAGCAGTAGTATATGTTGCTTCCATTATCGTCTTATTGCTCTTATCAATCAAAGGTTTGTTCCGACTTCAATCCATCAAGCAGTACCTGGGCTTTTAATCCTATTAACAAAATTAAGGGAGCAGTGCTGCTAAGTATCTAACATATAAAAATTAATTATATCATTGGAATAAAGGTTTTTATAAAATTAAATTTGAATTCCAATGGCTTTTGATTTTAAGCCCGCGCATTCTGTGAAACCACATAACCCGATGACGTAAAAGAAATTGAGGCTTAGATTAAGCCTATTTAAAGATGATTATATAAGACCTTTTGAGAGCTAAAACTTAGACGTTAACCGAAGATACCATTTTGTGCTTAAAATAATTTTAGCTTAATTCTAAAACTAAATTTTTTTCGAAAAAAAATTTTTTTTTCAATATTTTCCCAATATGAATTTATGGAATATATTTATTGCCAATTCATAAATATTTCAGAGACAGTTATGTAATATCTCAAGATACAAAAATATTGCAAAAAAGCTAGACTCATTTATTGAAGAGGTTAATATTTCTATATTGAGGTTATTAAGATTCAGAATCTTCAAAATTAAATGTTTTTAAAATGTAATTTTCATTGCGAATGAGAAAGTATTTTTACTTTTAATTATAACTTATAAATTTTGAATTCTAAGGAAAGGAAATATAAATTCCTCGAAATTTTTTTTGAAACAGCAAGCCACTAGCTGGAATCAGTCATCATAAACATACACTTTCATTTGATAAAATATTTTGAATCAGATAAATTTTTATGGGACAAATCTAAATTAAAATACATTTTTGAAATAAATGTAAAATTTTATACCTCCTGCTGTCTTTATATGAATGCTGTATAGCATTTTCAATTTCTTAAATATCTAATATTAAAAAAAAGTATTTTTTCATTGTAAATATTTTTTTCTTTTTTGAAGATTTATGTTTTATGTAAATCTTTCAACATAAAGCCATAATCAAATTATCGATACACTTTCCATATTTCTCTTTTAGAACTTGGATGAAACTTTAAGTCACAAAAATTTTACTTTTCTTTCATTTGCTCATATTTTGCAGTTTATTAGCACACTATAGTAATTTTTTTAACACAAATAGACATATTCTTATTTAGAAATTCATTTGAATTGTTAGCTTAATAAAATCTTACGCGGCTTATATAGTTTTTTATTTTTTATTTTTTATTTATTTTTTGTTTTGTTTTTACAAAAACTTTTTTTTTGACTTTGTTTTTTTTGACTTTGTTTTTGTTTGACTTTGTTTGTTTGACTTTGTTGACTTTGTTTGAAACTTTGTTTGTTGACTTTGTTTTTGTTTTTACAAGTTTCTCTTTGCTATTTCACTTAATAGTATCTTTTATTTTTTTTATTGAATTGGGTCTCATGGTAATACTTATTTTGACATCCATACGTAAAATGGATCACAGAATATTGATAAATGCAATTAGCTCATCCTCGTATTAATTTATCAGTTTAAATCTCGTCAATTAAATCCTGAAATATTACATTGGCTTTTTAATCTACAATATTTCTGAATAACTAAAATGGACCCAGCTGGAAGGTACATGGTACCGATTACCTTAATTGAAGTTTAGCAGTACGAGATATAATTTTAATTTAAATATAATTAGAACATATTTATTAAAAAATTAAATTTTTTAAATATGATAAGGTTTGTAAACAATATATAAAAAAGATGAAGCCTTTAAATTCTAGTTTTACATAAAATGGTACTTGTGTACTAGCATCACGACACCGAAATTTTCTGATAATCGAGATTGTTGTTTGTACTAGGATGCTTCCCTGTACCTAGTACTGAGTTAGGCTGTACCAGTTAAATAGAATCAACCGGGTGAGAGTCTTCGTGATTTTGAGGCAGGGACCAAGCATAAGACCCCAATACTTGGCCTGTCACCCCCAGAGGTATCATTTCACTTGGAGGACATTGCGACCACGCTTAGTTTTAACGTGCCTCAGCCACCATTAGCGAACACTATGGATCTTCAATCAAGCCAAGATTCGAATTCAGTACTTTCCGATAAGGAGAACGACGCCCAAACCAACCATTCCATTGCGGTCCCCTGATAATCGAGGTATTATTAACAATTATTTTTTAAATAAAATACGTTAGTAAGAATCTTTTATTGTTATTGATTTCTTTTTTCATTATGAGATCTAGGCGCGATTACCAATGGCGCTAATACGGTGGATTTTTTTTTCATTATTACAAAAAATGTTGTGAAAGTCAAGTGAATATTTAAGTTTAATCACATAATAAGGCACCTGTCTAAACTTAATAGACATTTTTTACATAAAGTCTCTGTAAAAAGAAGTCTTTGGTTTGAAAGTATTTTTTTTTGCCACCACAAATAGATGAAGGATTATACACATTTTTTTTTTAATTGATGACTACCAATACCGATTTTTCAGCAAACGAATTAAATAATGTAGAAATTCAAAAAATCATTTTAACATTCGGAAATATATTCACATATCCGAATTAAATTTTAATCCAATAAATAATAGGCTACTGCAGTCAAAATAGATAAAAAAAAAATCAAGTTTTTTTTTAAATCCAATGGCGGGCACACAAGGGTGACTGAACCCTATGCCACAGCAAAACCAGAAACTGCTACTCATTTATCGTTACCCAGCGGGCACCTGTGAACCAAGTCATGGAGGCGAGTAGCGTTACCCGCGCCATACCACCACAAACCCGTTTATAGGGTGGGCCACATTCATGCAACATCACAGAAGAGAGGACAGAGAAACACAGAGAGAACAGAGAAGGAAAGAAACATCCATGCCCGAACCGGGATTTGAATCCGGGACCAACAGCTAAATAACACCCAACGTGGGGGTTAAATCAAGTTATAAAAACAAAATAGTTTTAATAATCACGATATGAAAGTACATATTGTTTTAGTCTTAGAATATCTAATGAGGAAAAGAACTATTAAAAAAAACACTAATATTTTGTTATAAAAGCATTCACATTGTTATTCATTTATTAAATATATTTATTATAAGAAAATTTTTCCCGTCAATTTCTTAAATATATAAATTTAAAACCAAATTTCATATTTAATAATTAAAAATATACGATGTTATTCAGTTTTGATGATTCGAAAAGTTAAATACTGTTTTTAACCCCACGAACAAAGTAATCTGTCGAATAAACTATCAAAATTTTATGAAAAGCACAAATAAAAACATCAAATAACTTAAAATTTGGCATAGTCGTAGTTCCATTCATATAAGGAACAAAATTTTAAATTAAAATAAATAGGTAGTCCTGTCAACTAAAATAAAAACTTGTTTATCGAAACTGTTTATAAAGTACACTTTCTGTAATTTAAGCATTTATCTTTAAAATTGTGAAAAATTATTAAATAAGGAATACATAAATTGGGTTTGTATGTAAATTAATGTAAAAGTCAAATGCTTTTCAATAAGCATCTTCAGATATACTTACCATTATTTGATTCTTTCCTACTTCCTCTAGGACAGTGTTTCTCAACCGCCGGTCCGCGGACCGGTACCGGTCCGCAAGAAATATTTACCGGTCCGCGAAATATCCAGCTTTTATAGACCGACCACCGATACAGTACCTACATTACAATAATAATAGTTTACTAGTGATTTATCTTTGTGAAAATTGTGCATTGGGTCAAATTATTAATATTACAGGTCCGCGCGAGCGTGCCGAAATATTTTACCGGTCCTTGGAGTAAATTCAGTTGAGAAACACTGCTCTAGGATATAAGATACTAAGGTTTCTGTCATGCTTATTAAATGACTTAGGGATTTCCAAAACGAAGATAGTGCTTTACAAAACAATTATAAGTCCAGTGCTTACTTATGGCTTAAAAACCTGGGCCATGACAAAATCGCATGAAAATCGACCGGCTATTTTTGAAAGAAAGGTTTTGAGGAAAGTTATGGGTACAGAGTAAATTTCAATGGTACTTGGAAGCATAGATTTAACAGCGAACTGTATAAGATGCATAGAGAGACAGATATCATCAACTACATAAAAGTCAATCGAATGAAATTTGCCGGGCTTCTGTGCAGAACGAATCCAGACTCTTTAACATCAAGAGTTTTTCACTCCAAACCAATCGACACCAGGGCAAGACGGAGGCCCAAACTTAGATGGATCGACTGTGCCGACCAGGATTTTGGAATTATCAAAGTTAAAAACTGGAGGTCTATTTCCAAAGCAAGATCAGAATGGAACAAGATTCTGAAGAAGGCTTTGGCCCACAAGGGACTGTCGAGTTAATAAAGAAGGGATTTCCAAACAGATTCAGATTGTTGTTGTTACTAATGACACTTGGACAAGCCAAGCTCGCTATGCCTTGCCTATGCGAATTTAAGTCAATTTGGAGCGTCTTTCATTTTAATCAGAGCACCATGAAGGTGAAAGCACGACTTTGCTCTACACACATGCCATAGGGACCCGTTTATAGGGTAGGCAACCATTCATAACCCACTCATACAAGGAAAGGACAAAGACAGGATAGATAGAGAGAGAAAGTACATCCATGCCCGAACCGGGATTCGAACCCAGGACCTCCTTATCCGTGGTCCGGCATGCTGACCACTAGACAAGTTGGGCGGCACAGATTCAGATACTTTACAATAGAATGTTTCTCTAGAAAAGTTTTGTATTCACCATTAACAATAGTTGAATTTAATGTCGAAGATTTTATCAGAAGGAGGATAACTGCTAAATTTTTTGAAAATATTCAAAGATACTATCACTATTTCTGTACTAAGTGACAACTTTCATTTGGATTATTTTTCTAATAGTTAGGGACTCCGCATAAATTTTACTCTCAAAATAAAATGCATAGGATTACCATATTTTCGTTGGTTAGAAGAATGAGAAAATATTTTTAAAAAAAAAAAAAAAAAAAAAAACTTTATTTAGTTGTAAATTTTTTTGTAAGCATTTTTTGTTTTCATTAAAAGCTGTTCTTAAAAAGCATAAGAGTTAATATCGAACCATCCATGCTGTGCTTTATAAAAGACGCAACAATAAATATTTGTAGTTTTATTTATTATCTAAATAATTAAACTTACAAAATATAATTTTATACACACACGCATAAAAGCAGCTTTTCACTTAAACATTGTAAATACGGCTTATAACAAAGCATGTAAATATGTTTAAAAATCTTTGTACATAAAGATCATTTTATGAATTTCTTTGTAAAATAGATTACAAAGCAAACCAATCAATAATTGTAAAATTCATTAATCGTGTCATTCACAGTATACATGTCATTACCATAGCTGCCAACTCTACTGATTTTATCGAGAAACTCCTGATTTTTCATCATTTCTAACGATTTCCCTATAATATATGAAAACTTACTGATTTTTCGCAATTTCAGTGAAAAACTTAAAAACAGCCAAAAAATTTTCCGGAAAAAAATCTATTGAGTTGTTTTAGTAGCTTAAATAGTCCAAAAATTGATGAACGACTAATATAAAGTGATAATAATATATGTTCCGAACGGGTTGAGTTTCGAACACAAGCCGTTCGCAGTGAGAGCATGACGCTCTACCCTCTAGCCTGCCAAGACTCCCACGCGTTGACAGTCATAGAATTAACATTAAGAGACAACAGGTGTCTGCTCAATTGGGATGAATATTACTAGTTGTTAGTAAATTACTAACAACTAGTTAATTAGAACAACTAGTTAATTAATTACATTAATTAGAAAAATATTTCTGTTAAACGAAGTATTTGTCACTGAATTAAATTTATTCAGTAATGCATTTTATGTAATTTCATAAGTTTAATATTTATAAATTGCACTAGTGTGGTAAAAGTTTCCCTATAAAATAAATATTGGGACACATAAATGTAAATGTTTATTATTTACATGTAGAATTTTCTTTTAATTTTCATAATTCCTCTATGTGGTTGATGAATATTTTATTACATTATTAAGATTAACACAAAATATGCTTATACATTCTGAGAATGATTTATGTTAATCTAAAAAGTAAAATTGTCTTTTCGTGGTACTACCGTTTTAAACATTCTGTTTCAAGCAAAAATGTCGCTAGTGGTGTCTCCTGATTTTTTCCCTCAAAATCCGTAGAATCTACTGATTATTTTTCCTCCGAGGTTCGCAGGTATGCATTACAGAGTGATGTTCAAAACACTTTCATCCGTAATTTACAAATATTGTATTAAGACAGCATTTACACAAGTTTTCAAAAAACCAATACGTTATAGTAAAATATTTCATAGTTAAAACTAAAGTAGATAAAGTGTTGTCCTAAAAATACAATTAAGTTTCTTCATTTTTCACAACTCTCCAATAGCGAATTATGAAACATTCTCATCAACACGCAGTTATCAAATGATAATCACTATCGCAAAGCTTGACTCATCTGTAAAGAAATCTGCGAGACAAGAAAGCATATGACAAGTGCTTACTAGGATCGGGTGGGGGGACGGTTGTCCCAGCTTATTCATCCTCAGCTTCCTTTATATAACTGGAAAATGAATAACTTAATCTTATGATAAATTCTGCGACGTAGTTCACTTACATTTGAAGAATAATGTCTTTTTATTTCATATCATTTCTCATGGTCTTAAAATTTGGTCTTATAAAGTATGAATATGATTACAGCAATGTTGTTGGGAAAGACGCCACAATCACGTGAGGAAGTTCGGTAACTTGAATGTCAAGACCTTCATGCATTAAGTGCCTTGTAGAATCCATCTTTCTTCTACTGGTTTGGGTTATTTAGATGTGGAGACTTCATATCTCGATGATGTAGTTTGTGCAGTTCAAATTCGTGATTTAGTCTGCAGTGTTCAGCAGCTCCAAGTGACAGAAATATCTTTCTGTTGTCTATTCCAATAACATCTCTAACTAAACTAAACTCTGTGGCACGGCATCCCATGTGGGCCAAGGCCTACAGTGTCCATCTCTGTTTTCCTGACAAAGAGGCTCTGGGATGAGAAGCATGTGTCCCGATTAGGTGGTTAGTCTAACATGAGCAATAGCAAGTCTACTAGTGTAAAAGCTAATTTAGGTTATAAAATCTTTAAGTTTTAATGGAAGATTCTATCAATATCAGAAAATAAAGATCTCGATTACGAAATAGCTCAAAATTTCCGCGTTTTGAATAATTTATATCGAAGCATGCTTCGAGGATCCTACAGCTCAGGTATTTTCTTCAGTACGATACATATTGATACTGTTTTAGATACACATGATGATGTATCTCGAATTAAAAATTTCAGCTTATTGTGTTGAATGAGTACAAAATATTTGTCTGTAATCTTTTTTCCTAAGACAATTTTTGTTTTCCTATCTTAGATTGTGTGATATTTTGTATTCATTGTATTTAAAATAATTACATGTTGAATATATATTGGTAATGAATAACACCATATGTGTGAATAAATTGACAGTTAATTTCTTGTCTTCATTTTGAAGAAAATCTGTTTCATTTTTTCTTCAAACTTTCACTGGCAATCATAGTACAGTATTTTGTTGGTTTTATCAGAAATTTTTGAGTATAGCTGCAATGATTTAAATTTTATTTTTAAGATAAATTATATTTTTTCCGTTAAAGAGACTTTCTTAACTGTGCACCGTTACTTACTGTTAGTAAATTTGAACTGTAAAAATAAATATTTTGCTTTAGAGCACTAATAAAGTCTATTTCTTCTCCTCTAACTACATTGAAAGATTGGAACAAGTTCAGTATCCCCATACACTTGGCGACGTGGCGAATTTTTTGTCGCCAAGTCGCCAAGCTAGGCGCGCGTTTATTAAAACGGGAAATTTCCCTAAGTTCTATCGAAAAATATGCATTTCAGAAAATTTAAAAAGGGAAATAAATATAAATAATGGACTTACTTGATATGAAGTTAAGCTGACATGCCGATTGGTTATGACATGCCGATTTATTTCGACTTATTCGTTTGTCACCAGTGTCACATTTCAGTAAAAATAATTATCTAATTTTACAAAAAAAACATGCAAAAATATTTTTCTAAATATATACACTTTATAAAATTAAAAAAAAGCATGCAAAAACTTATTTTTCAAATATATACATTTTTTAAATTTAAAAAAAAACATGAATAAAATATTTTTTAAGTATATACACATTTTAAGTAAATAAAAATGAAACACGAATACAATAAAAAAATACATGTAAGCAATAGAATTTAAATAAAATAATTACACTTTCTCCAAATCCAATTTCCGTTAAAAATTAATATTTGCGAATCCTAAATTAATTAATAATTTGGAATCCTGAGCAATAATCCATCATTATTATCTTTAATTTTTGCTAAAATAACTTGTTGATATTTTTCAACAACATTTTGAATATGAGACATTTTAAATTAAAACAAAAAATAAAGTAATTAAAACAATAAAAAGATGATAAAAAATTAAGAAAACGAAATAAGGAAAAAAGAATATTTAACGGTTTTAAATACATAAAATAAAATATATCATTTAATAAAAAAATATATATTAAAATTAAACCAAATAAAAATAATAATGAAAAAGAAATAGTAAAAAAGAAAAGTTTACGATGTTTGGACACTGGCGACAACGAAACACAACAGCGGGAAATCCACCGATTCCAGCAGCAAAAGTGAACGAAATTAAAATGACTGGCAATTAAAACGTAGAACAATTAGCAAAGAAAGTTCTGGAAAGTTCTCGAAGTGAAACTAAAAAAGCTATTGCCACTAAAAAAAGCACATATATAACGTAAAAATTATTTAAAACACGAGAAAAACGGAATCTGGCAAGGAAAAAATAAAAATAGTAACAAAAACTAAATTTGGCAACACTATAATAAAAACAAAAGCTGAAATCGGCAACACTACAACGTAAACAACGGTTACCAGATTTGGCGAGAAATCAGTGTATGGGGATACTGAACTTGTTCCGAGAGATTTTCTGCAGGCAGTTGTATCAATTGCAGCAATAATCTGATTATTGTTTGAGACTAATGGTATCTTTCATTTTTGATAGGAAAGTTCGTTCTGTACCACTGAGATGTTTAAAATATTTAGTATATCCAACAACTATTGTACTCTCATCATCGGAAATAGAAAGAAATGTCGGGCCAATATGTGTATGAAACGCATTTTTCTTGATACCATACAACAGAATATTAATGTTAAAATATATTTTTACACCTATAGTCGATTACTGTCAAACAATTTTTTATGAGTGTAGTGAATTGCAATTAGAAAGAAAAAAAACCCACTTAAAATAAAATGGAATAAATAAAAATACTTGCTACAACAAAATCCGGCAAATATGAATGCAGAAATTTGAAAAACTTCCATCTTTTGCGTCCCAAGTGTTGGTAAAATTAAATGAGGTGATAAAGTTTCGAAATAAGTGATATGCTAATTTATAATTTTGATATATGTTTTGTTACAGATAAACATACATGCATACATAAGAAGTAAAACTAATTCTAAATTTTCTTGGATCCAAAGCATCGCTTTTATTATAATTATTTCTGTCAGAGAAATAATTATAGAATGTGAGGAATTCTTTTTTTATATTAAAATATTTTAAATAAAAGGTAAATTTTGAAATTCATTTAATTTAATCTAATATATTGTAATTTTTAAACATTGCATTTAAAACTAAAAGAGTATTGCAAAAGACATACTAATTGGGTATGTCAACCAATCCATCAATTAATTATAAACCGAGTAAAAATCGTCAAATTTTTATGCCACTGTAGAAATAATTATATTTCATTAGAAATACGCATAAAGGTTTCATAATTGTCAGCTTGAATTATTTAATTACAAATATCAAAACACTTCAAATCTATTGAAGAACTAGTTAAGAGAAATTTTTGAAAAATGCAGATCCTTATTACTAACAAACTCTAGAAGATACATAAATGAATTCTAAGATATATATTTTTTAAGTTTAGCAATATTACATTCAATCAAATTTATGTAAATGATCATGCAACTTATAATAAAATTCACAAACTTTCTATGATAAGTAAAACCGCTTTAGTTGTTTGCCGTAGATACAAATAATATTGTTTTACTATTTGTTTTACTCTGTTAGGTTAACACTTTAAGAGAAATTCGATTAGAAACTTTTTAAGATCGTAATTTAAGTCATTTTCATTCTAAAGACTTTAATAGAATCATGTTTTTTATTTGAATAATGTGCGAAAGAAGTACAATTCTAATCACTGTTAATCAACCTGTTTTAAAAAATATTTCATTGTTTCATCCTATTAGTCTTACCTTCAATACCATTTTAATGATTGCACTTACATTGTTTTAATAAATAGGATATTTATCTTTTAAATATGAAATCTGATCACCAAACACAATCGTTTGACAGTTTTGATAATCTGTTTCTAGCAGCTGTTACAAACAATTAAGGGAATTAAAAAAAATGTGTGTCAATTCATAGAAGGCGTGTTCTGAACACATGTGTTATGGCATCTAGTACTACGGTTCAGTTGGCTTATATAATTCCGTTTAACACATAATATGTAATGCGCTATATCAAAATTACAACAACACATCACTGTCAATCAAAAAAAAAGAACCACATTTCCTGAGTGACGTCATTAGGAATGTAAACGTTTGTTTTCGCCTCGAAATTTAGAACAATCTCCTCTTTGTTTTGAGAAATTCTTTCGTTGTCCTTTTTTTCTTCCTCCCCTCTTAGAAAAGGAACCTAAACACCTAATGCACAAATCACCGCTCTCATATTTTTCCTGACTGTTCTTTTTTTTTTTTACTTTCTTATCGCCTTCTTTTAACATTCTTTTCGGTGTGAAGTTTGAACGCATTCCAAAATATCTTCTTCACACATATTTCCGGCTACTCATTTTTGTTTTGTTATTATTTTTCACCTTTTCACTTCATTTCTAACTCTGCAATTCTTTTTTTTTTTTCCTGCTGCACGCGTTTGCAAATAGACACAGTAGTTGATTCTTTTCGCCAATGAAGGCTCAGTGTATATCATCGCAAAGATATATTTCAAATGAGAGCTGTGTTCCTGTGAAACACGTATTTTCTTTTTAGTTTGCTTCAAGCTTAAAATTACAAATGGATCCGACGGTTTATTTGGAGAAAATAGGATGGTTCTTTTCACCTATTTCCATAAATTGTCAGCTAGAAAAGAATCATTTTGTAGAATTCTGGAACTTCTATAAGTGAAGTTATCGCGTAATTTAACCTTCTCTGCTAAAGAAATTCTAAAAACTATAATACAGACCAATTTTTATTTTAGTAATTAGGATTTTTTAAAATTCTAATTGCTGAAATAAAACCAAATAATCAATCCCCAGTAATGACGACTCATAATTGGGGATTGGAGCTGTTTTTTACAAACTGAAATTTTATAAATTTCGTGGCTCATAAACTATAAGTGAAAACTATAATCACAAAGAAAAGCTTTGTGATTATAGTTTTCAAATCATTAAAATTCGAACAATTTCATTTTTTTAAATGAAGTACAATACTTAAAACATTTAAATTTAAAAAAAAGTGGGACAATACAGAAGTTGTAAAAAATAGTTTTTAAATTCATTGTACTGCGCATGTGCAATAGATATCCCTGTCCTTTTAAATGATTAATGTTAAGATAAATGCGCAATAAAGGGTACTTTATGACTTTAGGTAAAAACGCCCACTAGTAACATTAAAGTCACTCTTACTTTAGCCTTAAACAGACATAACAATAAAAAATCGGCAAAATATTACTGAAATAGTTTAAAATTATTTAGATGACTGCGTTGAGATTTTGATAAGAAACAAAAAATTGATTGTACAACATTTATAATAATTTCATATAGTGATTATATGTAAGATACTTTGAGAAGTTGTCAGAAAATGAGACAGTTTTCTTAAAGAAAGCATTTTCGATTAAGACTTAAACTTAAAAATATGCTTTTGTTTTCATTTTTTAGCATCATGGCCTTATATATTGTATTGATTCTGAAAGGGATAATGCTAAAATAAAATGGAGCAAATTTGCAGAAAATCGAAATTTAAAAATATAAAAATGAGATATGTAAAAAAGAATATGTTTAGCTATATATATATATATATATATATATATATATATATATATATATATATATATATATATATATATATATATATATATATATATATAAAAAAGGAGAAACAGTCTTACGTTTTTTCTAAAATGAAAGTAAGCAAAAGGTTCACTGAAATTTAAAGTTAAAATTACATTTAAAATATAATTTCAATTCAACATAAATAAGTTACTTGATGTTTTCAGATATTTTAAACAAAGGAAAGTTTTTACAATTAAATTCTGTTTTTTAATATTATAAGACAAGTGTTAGAAAATTTATTCACATACATTATTATGTTAAATATATTGTGCACATTTATATAAAATTACTATGCATTTAAAGAATATCATTATTTTGGTGAGGGATTTAATAGTTTTAGCCCACACCTTAAATATATGATGCAATAATAAAATATTAATGAGATTGAAAATTGACACAAAAATATTCCATGGAAGATGGTGATAATTTCACCCGGAATGACAATATCATAAAACTAAATATAAAAATGTTTAATTATTTAATGAAATTATCTTAAAATTTAATTAACTTAAAACAAAACTATTTAAAAAGAATATTCTATTTCAAACGATTAGCAGTTGCTGCAAGAATCTCTTGTTTTGCATACTACAAACTATTGAAAAAAATTGACCTTTAAATGACAAAACCTATTTTTTTATTCGTTTTTTCCTATATTTTAAGATATTCCATGTTAAAATTATTCTATATATACCTATTTTTACATTTCAGATTTCTCACCATTTTATTATCATACCATAATCACAATTACTTACAGTATCATATTTTAGAATTTCGGATTGTAAAATCTCAACGTGACTTTAGGACTGCAAACAGTTTATAACTCATTACATGGTATTTTGAGCTATAAATATTATACAGAATAAATGTATGTAAATTCTCCTGAAATAAAGTTCCATATGTTTGCCTTGACAGGAGACACTGCTTTACTAATACAGTTTTCAAAACACCCCACTTGTTTTTAAAAATGGGATAAGGAATAAGACCATTACAAAGAAAACTGCGTTATGAGACGAAACAAAATACTTATTTTAAACCCTAGAAATTTTTACCACATTTCTAATAGAACGTACTTTGTATCCTCTTGTCTATAATTTAATTTCTTATATATATTTTGTAACTTTTAATAATTTATGATAATGTCTAATACCGATATAAAAATATTTGTAATATTTAATTATGATCTGAACTAATGGACCTATTAAACCAATAATACACCTTTATTTCTTTTATAGATGTTTTTAATTAAGCTTATTTGAAATTGGATTAAAATATAAATTTTCATATACTAACTTGCTTGAATAGAAATAGGATGTCTTCAAATTCCTTACAAATTCTTGAAAGCTCAACTATTATGAAATAAGTTAAATTTGCTTTGCTGGAGGAAAATAATTTTAATTCTAATATATACTTAAAATTTGCACTTCTGCTTTAGTTTGTGCAAAACTAAAGCAACAATGAAAATTTTAGATAGATAGCTATTAAATTGCATAAAAATGCAATTTTTGCGATTAATAAAATAAACACGCATTTCAGTTGAAAGACCATGCATATACGAATGTCGGTATTAAAACGAAAACGCCACTTTCGACGTGACTACCGTAAAAAGAAGAACGGAAGCAAAATTAAAGATATTCTCTGCTAAGTTGTTTTCTTTAGTGAACTATATGATTAGAAGAAATTACGTAGATAACTTCACATGTAGAAGAATTATCGGAAAGCTGTAGAGTAGGGGAGGCATAGTGGGAATGTTGTTACTTATGACACTTGGACAAGCCAAACTCGTTAGCCGATGGCTCCGAAATTAAGTCAAAAAGGTGCATCTTTCGTATAACCAGAGCATCACGAAGGTGAGAGTATGACTTTGCTTTAAGACTCCTCTTACAGATGGCACCACCAGAGAATCCACTCCCTCATTTTCGACTTTGATCTGAAGGAGGAGAAAATTTTCTCCAGACCATTACACCCATGGTAACTACGCAACGACCGATCACAGGGCTTTCAATTCCACAGATTTAACGAGCAGGTATATCGCATGTACTAGTTGCATCTTTCTGGTGGCACTGGGAATCGAACCCCACTCTTCCAAGTGGAAGGCCGATGTCCTAACCACTAGTAGTGGGAATATTGTAGGTGAAGAGTTCGGAATAAACAAAAGTATCATTTCGCGTGCTTGGAAAGCTTATCCAACCATATCTGCAATGGTTAGAAAGATTATTTCTAACCATTGTACCTATGATTAAAGTTGGGTTGGATGACCGATATATCGTCCTGCAGGCGAAAAGAGTGGAAAACCAATAAACAAGGTCCATAGCTTAGCATATGAGAACAGCCATGGGGGACAAGTTTCGTGTTTTAGTGTGTCCAAGTGTCTTCACAAAGGTGACCTGGACTATACGCCCACCAACCTGAAACTTGCATACCTTTGAAAATTGGCCATCAGGACCACACCTTATAGAATGGTGTAAGGAGTATAAAAACTGAACTTATCATCAAGGAAATCATGTCCTCTTTAGAAATGAGAATTGTTTTAGTGTCAAAAGTATAATACTCAACGCCAATTGATTTGGAGAAAAGTCAGTACATGGTTTCATCCCAGTAATATTCCGAAAGATATGTCTATAGATACATTTTAGTTTAACCGAGTTTGAATAATTGAGATTTCATGTTAATATTTAGAAACAATGAAATGCATAACTTGAATTATTGTTTTGAAATCAACTGATAAGAAATTTTGTGCTTTTAATTATAATGCCAATGCAGATTCAAAATGATCAATTATGAGCTATATGGTTCATCGCTTCATAAAAGATTATACAGAAGAAGAAAACGATTTAAGTAAAACACAAAATTCAAGAACTGTATTTCAGTGATATAAATATTTTATTTAACAGAGAAATATTAAAAAAAGTTTTTAATTAATTTATTAGAAAATCAGAAGTTTTTAATTAAAAACCTAAACACACATAATTTTACCCAATTTTCCATGATAAGCAACTTTTCCACGTATAGATTAGGGAAAATAATTTAATTAGGGTAAATTGGTACCAGGTTATTAATCAGTGAGTCAACGTCAACACTAGATATTAAAACTAAATTTTTTTCGCAGCTGACGAAGAGAGTAGTTCTTTCCACTATACATCTTCGGAAAATTAAATACCTCAGGAAGTTTTAACTGTGTAACAAGATATAGTGTCGACAAGAGATGGAGGCTAGTTTTAAGTTGTAAAAAAAACAGTGAATCAAATTCATTATCTGTAAGTTCACGAAATAAGATTTAAGCCAAACTTAGATGATTGATAAGAAATGATAGTTCAGTCCTTATGCATCACGAGATTCCAAGCCTTGCTAATAAAAATAAGAAAAATTGATCCGATGTCTGGAAATACACTGACCTCCAATAGTGGAGGAACAACCGGATTTTTGCGACTAATTTGCAGCAAATGAATGAATATAAAAGAACCAAATTTGGATGACATGTGCACCAAAAAGGCATGTATTGATTACAACACAGAAGTTTACATAAAAAGCGCATAAATATTTTTTTAAGCATTTCGCTGGAAAGGCTCATTTTAGGAAAAAAGAATAATCACAATTTTATGAGGTAAAAAAGTCATAGAAACATAACAAAACGGAATTTTAATAAGAGATATGCCCATTCCTAGTTTGAATGCATTGGCGACATCGGCTTTCCATTCTGTCAATTAAATTGTCGGTTAATGATGAAGTGAAAACCTGATATTGAGTAAGCTTTTTCCCAGCTCTTGAAGAAGGACTGAAAGTTGCCTACCAAGATTGTCTCACAGATGTTCTATGAGATTCAGATGTGGAGATTGAGCATTCCATTCCATTGCCTCCAAACCAAGACACTCAGAATATTCCACAACAATTTTAGTTTGTTGAGGTCGTTCTTTATCATCCATTAGAATGAAATCATTGCCAATTGCACCCGTATATGAGGGACATATGGATCAAGAATCTCATTTCGATATCTCACACCAGTCATAGTTCTTTTCTGGAATACATGCAAGTCATCGTGAACACCGATTGAGATCCCAGCCAAAACCATTGCTGTAATTGTATCTTTCCACAGTGTTGGATTCATGGTATCTGGTACTTCATTCCCTCCAGATCAGCACACGTCTAGAATCAATCTTTCGTGTGAATTTGGACTAGTCTGCAAAAATTACTGTATTCCATCATTGTCGGGTGCATAAAACATGTTCTCTTGCCCAAGGTGAACAAGATAAGCGGGCCCTTCTCAATCATTCGGTGAGGGGGACACGCACAAATGGTAGCCTTGCATAGAGATCTGCACGGGGAAGACTCCTTTGCACCGTAATAGAGGATATTCTTCTCCCTCGTAAAACAAAATAGTCTGCTATAAGTTGGGACACAGAAATGCTTCTTCTCCATCCTGAAGGAGCTATAAAACGATTTTCTACAGGTGTTATAGCATGTGGTTGGCCTAGAACATGTCTTCTGGACACAGAAGCTTCGGTTTGATATTGATTCCAGAGTTGGTGGACTACTTTGGGAGACACATTAAAGCTCCTAACAGCATCAGCCTGTGACATTCTAATTTCCATCCATCCGACCGGCCTCCACCTTAACAAATAGGGCAAACGGCTTTTCTCAGATATTGCGGGATTTCATGGGTCAACAAATCTTTTAACAAAAGTTACACGTGTAATTACACGATGTTTGTACATTTTCACTTATATATATTTATTCTTTTCTTTAAAAAAATAGTTAGAATTTTTTTATAAATTTATATAAGTTCATTTCTTATCATTTATTAAAACTATAAATTTTATTGCTAATGTCATTTTTTAAGATGAACTTCAAAAAACATGTTCCTTAATTTTTGGAGGCCACTATAGCTCTGATATGACAAGAATATAAAGTAGAGGAAAAGTTAATGAAATGACCGTAACTAACAAATTTAACTTAAGTAAATCCTTTATTAGAATGTGGCATCATGGTCCAAAAACCTGAGCTCTTTGATTAATTAGCATATCATTTCATTACCAAAATAGTATCAGACATCCTTAAATCCAAAAGTGGTCATACTGTGTACTAACACAGCTGAGTTAATAAAAAAATATTATTAAACTAATTTTTAATTAAAATAGTTTAAATATTTCTAATTTTACTATGGCTATTCTATTACTTTTGTTAATTTCAAAATAAATCAAAGATAGAAAGTTCGCAAAAGTCTGGAGATACTACACAAAGGTAAAAGTTTTGGGACCATCTCGAAATAATGCTGTTAGTTGAACCCTCTTTCACGACATCGTTCATTTAAGTGAAGCATTTAACATGTCATTACAGCGGAATTGAAAGTTATTTCACGCCTACATTAAATAAGATGATGGGCGATTAATTTGATCGCCTAATTGAAACAATAGCTATTTCATTTTAAAATCCCTAAGATGATGAAAGTTTCTGCCAGGACAAGAGACTCCCTCATTATGTAAACATTAAATAACAAGATGCGTGGGGGTCATCTCCAGGGGGCTGGCAGGATTCAGGAAAAGAAACCCCCAGACAGCTGTCTGCTCTTTGATGAACGAGCCTGCTCACTAATGACTTTGTCGCTTTGCACTCGACGCTGCACTGAGGAAGGTGCGATGATCTTCCACTGAAGAGCCACAGTGAAGTAAGTCTTTTCAGTGGAGCGAATTCAAGCACACTGCAGAGAAAAATACTTATTTTCATCAAAAGAAAGCACCGATACTTAATGTATTTACATTCAATTAACATCTTATTTAGTCATTCATTAGCTCGTTTAAATTTTTTAGAGCTTTTCACCGGTTGCTCACTGGATTTTTTTTAATAGCTTGGATTTGTATCTGTCATAAATACTCTTTTTCTAATCACAATCACTGTGGAGGAAAACCTTCCTGCTTTTAAGAATATAAATATGAATTTTTTGAAAAATGTTTGAAAAAATAGTATTTTTTAGTAGATAAATAATCAGAGTTAGTTTTTATTCTATAATATATTTAGAACTCCTTTTCATTTCTATCCTTCAAGCATTTCAACTTTTAATTTTCTTATAAGCTAGCGAACCATTATGAAAGAAACTTTAAAAATTAGAAAAACTATATGCCAATTAATGGTTTGTATAGGAAATATTTAATAAATATAAATAATATATAACAAATATGATAGCGTATTCTAACAGTTTCAACATTTAAAATAAAATTCAATTCTATTTTAATTGTACCTTGTTTGTACTCGAGTGGTACAAACATGTTCTTTATTTTATGCAAATGGATAAAATAAATAAACTATTCAAATGATTTTATTTAATTTATTGTGATTTTTTCCTGTACATTATGCAATGTTTTAATCTTTTTTACACACACACACACACACACACACACATATATATATATATATATATATATATATATATATATATATATATATATATATATATATATATATATATATATATATATATATATATATATATATATATATATATATATATATATATGACTAAAATATAAGCATCATTATATTGTTATAATGAGTAAAGTAAGATGAGATGCGAAATTTTTTGCACTTTTTTCAGTGTGGGCATCAATAATAAAAAAAAATAAAATAAATTTGTAAAGTAATAATAAAGTTAACATTATATGAAACGCATTAATAGAATATGTATCCGCGGGTCATTTTTGAGTGAATTAACACTGAGATCTAATGCAAATTGCTTGCTTATAACACATTAAATCACAGTACATCCTATTGCGATAACTCCACTAGTGTTTACAGTGTCAACTTGCACGCATTGTATATTTTATTAATAAATGAATATCTACACATATTCATTTAAAAATGGAATGACACCAAATGTAGCTTGTACGTAAACATACGGATGGCACTGAGAATGATACTGTAATTCAGATGTGTGTGTGACCACAATTTTACAGTAATATTTCTCTCTCTCTCTTGAAGGATATAATATATTATCCCAAACTGTTATTGTACATTTTATTTCTCAGCCTCTAAACTGATACAAGAGAGTTCATAATCAAAGTCAGTTGAAATTGACTCATGCCACTGATCCTCCAAAGGGTGCTTCCTGAAATTACTGAAGACAAGACAAACAGTGCGATCCCGCGGACAAGGCATCTTTTCACTCACTCTGGCTTCACAAGGTGTTCTTTGTTTTCGAGTTCTTTAGAACGCTAGAAACCACATTGGACTGGAGGGACCCCCCGCGGAGTTGAGGATGCTTTTAGCGCCTCCATCGAGTACCAAGATAAGGTGTGCAGCCTGAAAGGGATCATCTACATATTGTTTGGAAGATATTCTCTTAAGTTTTTTTTTTTTTTTAGCAAGCACCGATGTAAATATCTTGGATTATTTCAGCATGAAATGTTACGTTAAAAATAGCAGTAAAGAAAATTAATGATACTATTATAGGAATGTTTATCTACTTTTTTTTAATATTCCATTTAATTTTTGCTTATATCCATAACTTCCGTCTATTTTTTGTTGGATGAAATGGATAACAGTCGAAAAAACAAATTAGCTGTATATTGCTTGAATTATTTTGACGAAAAATAATCATAAAATTTAAGAGATTCACATTTATACCTTATTCATTTCAAATAAATAAAATAACTCAGCGATGTGATTTATTATAGGAGGCATTTTTTTTTGTTCAATTCGAGAGATTTATATTCTGAAAAATTTTGTCTTATATATTTCTATTCTATATGAGAAATTAATTCATTTTCATTATATGAGAAATAGGATATTTAGAATAATTCTCCGACCCCGCGTTGTGAATTGCCTAACGAGAAAAATCTGTTGGATTGCATTTTAACATCA
The DNA here is from genome assembly GCA_037975125.1 of Latrodectus hesperus. Taxonomy (NCBI): domain Eukaryota; kingdom Metazoa; phylum Arthropoda; class Arachnida; order Araneae; family Theridiidae; genus Latrodectus; species Latrodectus hesperus. The sequence goes on from CM075855.1 coordinate 40,645,748, forward strand.
TCTGATTGCCTTTTGGGAGCATTTTTCTAAGATAATGGGCTGTGTTGCAAGGGAGGAAATCCGGAAAACTCTGAAGCACTTACCCTACGTGTATATATATATATATATATATATATATATATATATATATATATATATATATATATATATATATACACATATATACATGCTTAATATACATCCTACGTATATATAATACATCAGCAAATCGAAGAAACTGAATTTGTCGATATATGGTTGGTTGGGTTTTATGGCGCAATGCTGTAGATATATGAAAAAAAGAGGTTAGATACTTATTATTGATCTAACCAAACATTTATGATATTAAAATGTAATAAAATGAGGCGTGGTCTTACACTCGTGTCCATAAATTAAAGATAATGCAAGTTCAGGCAAAGAAAGAGACAGAAGCAAAACAAATGTGACTTATTTGTAAAGTCTATTTATTAAACAACATATAAAGAGCAAAAAAGATGCTATATGTTTGACATTATTAATAAAAATTGCGATTTTTACTCCCTGGAGCAAATTTCTGTTTTTCCTATTTACAAAAAGTAATATAACATGGTTGGTATGATGGTTAATACATAGTATGCCCATTAAACGATGCAATATAGGCCGAACAACGCCTGGGCATGCTCAGTATCAAATTATCGATATAATCTTGGGGAATATTATACCATTCATCAAGCAATACTCTCCGAAGTTCCGGTAGACATGTGGGAGGGGGTTGATGGGCTGCAATTCGTCGGCCAAGCATGTCCTACACATGCTCTACTGGATTCAAGTCCGGTGAGTATACTGGCCAGTCGATATGGGTGATATCCTCCAATTGAAGGCATTCGTCTACAATGTTTGCACAGTGAGGATGGGTGTTGTCATCCATAAATAGAAATTCTGCATCTATGGTGCCACGAAACAAACGTACATGTTGTTCCGGAATGACATCCCGATGGATGTGGCCTGTTATGATTACATTCTGAGCATGCAGGTTAGTTCTGGAACCCAGAATAATTCCTCCCCAAACGAGCAATCCTGCACCACCGTAATGATGTCGTTCAATGGTGTTCTCTTGGTGGTAACGGGTACCTGGCCCTCTCCATATGAGAGTCCGGTGAGAATCAGACTGAAAGCTAAATCTGAACTCGTCGAAAAACATCACATAAGACCATTATTGCGATGTCCACAATGCATGCTCTCTACTCCAGGCTGCCACAGGCGACAGTGAGTTGCGGTAAGTGGAACATCTGACAGACCACCGAGCATATAGACCAATGTGCCCTAAGCGTCTGTACACGGTCTGCCTTGAAACTGTCGTGCCGATAGCTGAAGAAAGCTGACGAGACAGGTCTGATGCTGTGCTCCGTCTGTTTCTTTTGGCAGTAACTGCCAAATACCGGTCCTCATTCGGCGTTATAACTCGGGGGTGACCTTTGCTGTAACGTCTACTCACATTACCATCATCTTGTAACCGTGGCCAAAGCCTGGAGGTGACATTGTGGGCGATTCCAAGTTCCTTGGATACTTCCAGCTGTGTACGTGCACATTTCAGACGGCCGATAATTCTACCACTTAAAACATCATCCAAATGCTTCCTTTGTGCCATAACTATGCAGTTATTGCACTGAAAGGCTTTTAAAGCGCTTGTGAACAATTTTACTTGTTTGCAACCATTACTTATATACACTCTCTCTTACACTCTCGTCATTGTGACATACTATCGGCATCATCTGGTAGTTTCTTGTTATTTACATATTATTTTTCAAGATGTGTGTGATAATTCTACATGTGAAATTCTTATTTTAGAGTTCAATTTCTGTGTGATTCTGAATTATCAATAATTTATGGACATAAGTGTACATTTTGAATAATTTTTCTTCAAAATTTAGATTTCACAGATTTTCTAACAATTTTTAAAGTAATTTTCCTCATTTTAAAAATTTACTTGTTTAGTTATTCTTTTTACTTCAGTCAGATAGTGAGATTATCAATAAATAAAGGCCGAATGATGACGGTGTGGTTAGGGTCCCAAACTTCAAAGCAGTAGGTCCCGAGTTCGAATCCTGGTCCGGACATGATTGTCCCTATCTCTCTGAGGGTGTTTCCTCTTACTTTCAGGGCAAAAGTAGCACACCCACTGTATAAGTTGCCATCCTCTTCACCCCTTGTAGCGTTGAATGGATTAAATCCTAATATATATATATATATATATATATATATATATATATATATATATATATATATATATATATATATATATACATACATACATACATACATACATTTTGTTACATAAATTAAATAATCTCTCTCTCTGATTTATTTCGTGTATTCATTTTATTCAGTTTTTCAGATTACGATTCGCAATTCTTTATTTCGATTCTTATCAGTTATATTTTTCTTTTGCTATATGATGCGATGAATAAATGAAGCTTTCTTCTTGCAGTTTATATATTGTTTTGTTATCATAAATATATGTTACAACAGAAATATAATAAATGTTCTGGCTCTTATATCTTTACGTTTAATTATCTCTTCGAAAAATAAATCTCCTTACAATCAGAACTATGTATAATCAGGTAGTTCCTTCTAATGATTAAAATTAAGCGACTTTATAAACTAATAATGATACAACTAAATAAATCTTAAAATGTAGTTTATTTTATATAGCAACACACATTGGAAAATATTAAAAAATTATTTTAAACGTTTTATATCTATAAACTTTGACTGTTATAGAATGTAGAAATATGGTTCTCAAATTTTTAAAATGCACAGTTACATAAATGATTTGATATTTAATTAAAATGTAAGCAAACCAATTTATAATTTGGATCCTATAATGAATATTGAAAATTGTTTATCTGGGCTAATCATCAAGAATTAAATTTTCAAAAGTATTAAATTATTTTTCTCAGTATTGATGAATGTTATAAATATTTTGACCAAATATCATGCTTTGAAGGTTTTAACTTTTGGCTTACATTTTAATCTTTGTGTGTCCCTAAATTAAAATTAAGCTTTTATTATGGAAAACTATGTGATTCCCGAGCTTATCAAAATATTCCTATCAATAGACCTGAATAGATTTTTAATAAAATTTAATGAAGGAAAATAAATTGTTAAAAAATATTTTATGAAAAATAGGATGATAAAAATGATTTTTAACTCACGTGACTCTCTTTAAAGAATTTGACGTTTTTTAAGCATGATGTTGAATCTTAATTAAGTTAAATAAGAATAATCTTTTTCTGGGACTTTTTTAAAAGCTGATGTTATGAGAATGGTGATGTTAAATGTGACAAACTTTGTATTGAAATTCAACTTTGTTTTCATTCGGTTCCGAATTTCTTTTTTGTTTTTGATTCAAGCTTATTCATATTTGTTTATAAAATAGGTTATAAAATGAGTCTGTCTTATTTTCATTCCCTACTTTAATTCCTTTTTAATAGTATTTTAAATTTTTCCCTGTCCCATTTTATCATAATTTTTTCGATTCGTGAAGTATATTATTGAATTAATAAAAAAATCTGATTCACATTTTTTAAACAAGTATTCTATGCTTTATGATAGATATTGTAATATGTTATCAAATGAATAAACATAATCTGTATTCACTTATTTCAATTTACTTTTCTTTGTAATCTACAAAATATGTTATGAAAAGAATAACATTAATTTAATCATTATAACGTCATATACTTATTGCTTAACATTTCAGTATATTTAAATTTACCGTCATACTGTCATTTACATATAATGTATTTTAATCTTATTTAAAAAGTGTGAACGTTAAAGCAAAATAAATTATTAAAAATATTGTCTGCATTTAATGGAGCCCGGTGGCTTAGTGGTAGCGTTTCACGCTCCCAAGGTGAGTCCGAGGTTCGATCCTCGGACTGGGCAATGTTGATTCAACCTTTCATCTCTTCAATAGGTCCATAAATTGAGTACCAAGCATGCTTGGGAACTAAACAGGGAGGGGTTTCGCATTAAGTTGACCACTTAAGTGGGACATATGCTTCGCACCCCAGGGCCTCTCTATCAAGAAAACAGAGATGGGCACTGTAGGCCTTGTAGCCCACATGGGCTGTCGTACTACAGAGTTTTATTTAGTTTAGTCTGCATTCAATACTTACGCTACACTATAGCGTTATGCTATTCCTTATGTACTATTCTATTATTCTTTTAAATAAGACATTGGAACCGCATTAATTTCTCATCTTCTATATAACTTTTCTTTGAAATCTTAAAATATATAAATAAAAAAATATTCAAATTTATTTAATTCTAAAATTTTTTGATTCAAATTAGACTTTGGAAATTATTTGTATGGGAAAATATATTAAGGAATTTATAATGAAATTTTTAGTATCTCTTATTTATCTCTAAATGTATTAATCAAAGCTAAATTTAATAGAGGTATGACTTGATTTATCTATAAATATTGATTTAGATTGATTGTCACAAAATTATTGCTAATTACTTTTACAAGAAAGAGGTAATGCTACTAGTCTATGTGACTTGGTTCACCTGTGAACCAAGTCACGGAGATGCCAGGTAACAATAAATGACTAGAAAGCTTTTTTTTGGTTTACGGTTAGTCATCTAGTGCCCACCATAAGAAAAAAAGAAAACTTTTACTAGAATAATCAGAATAAATCAAGAATCACAAAGAAACACACAGTAATTAACAAATTTTAGTGGATTCGATCAGGAATACCATAACAGATTATAAAATATCCGTATGAGAAAATTATAGGAATGTTAATAAAGACTGTCATGTGAAATCAATGTAGTACTAGAAATGTATAAATCTATAATAGACATCATGAAATAGATTAAAAAATTGATATAACATATAAAAATACATTTTGTTTAACTGTAAGCAATTCAAATAAGAGCATTTTTAATAGACAGTAAAATTTGTTAAAAATATTTTTTTATATTATTCTTGTTAAATTTTTGGCTTAAAACTTTTAAAAGTGGAGATTGAACTTGAATTATAAAATAAGGCACAGTCGAACTTTTGAATGTTGTATCTCTTAAAATATCCAAAAGATTAGAAAGTCATTGAGTTTAATATCTCTTCCGTCGTTATTAGGCAAAGCAAGCGATCGAGTAGTGAAGCATTTGACACATTTTGTTGGCCTCTTACCGAACATTTTGTGGTGCCGTGTTGCTTACTTGGGCTACGTGCCATTTTTCTTCGCAAAAAGATTTATCAAAATGAGAAGTGATTATCCTGGGGTAAGAGAAATGTAAGAATGTTGGAAGGCTTGAGTTCTGTCTTTTCCGATGAAGATAGATGCCTCTTCTGGCAGTTGACAACGTTAACAAAAGAGCTGACTAAAGATTAAAATATATTGGTAGTTTCTTCTTCTTTTTTTCTCAGACTACCTTTACAAGCTGTGAAATAGAACTATCTGAAATTTCATAGTTCTCATTTCTACAAATTATTAATAAAAATAGTGTAAACATTCCTTTTTTTAATGTTATCTTAAAATAATTTATATTTGATGACGTATTATATTTCAAAGAAAAAAGATTAAATTGTAAATTTATTAAAAACACATTCCAAAATTGACATATGTTGCATTATTAAATTTACATGTGAGAAGTCTTCATCATTTGAAAGGCTTATGTGTGGTCAACTACACAACTTTCACAGCATGCGTATCATTGTAATTCATAAATAAGAAATTACAAAGATAGAATGAGGTAGAAAAATTGATGACTTTATGGTGAATGATTGAGAAACTAAGCTACCTAAAATATCTAGTATAACATGAAACTACAGCTACCAAAATTACAGCAGCTTACATGAAGTCCATAAATACCATCTTTGAAGCATGTAAAAGACCGAAATACCACCTTTGGACAGTCAGAGTTTAGAGGAAAATCTATGTGTAGAGAAACAGAAAATATATCATTGCTAATGTCCTCAATAAGGGAACAGCTGTAAAGTGTCCCCTTAACTTAATTGAATATTTTTTTTATTTTTTTTAATTTCGATCATCATAAGACGATAATGTCGGAGATAGACCCTAAGTCAGAGAATAAGACAAAAACCTATACTAGTCAGTCAAATAGTTCGTTCAGTAGTGAACTGAAATATTAAAAAAAATGTTGAAATACACAATTAAGATTTATATGAACAAGCTGCTATTCCCAAATTCTGTTCTTGTTTGGATTCTATGTTAGAAATATTCAGGAGCCTTATTTCTTTCCAACTTTATTTAACTTTGTTATTTCCTTCCAATCCAGGCGGTCCTAGCCACTGTTGAACAACGGGAAATGGTTGTATTTCTTCCTTCTGTACGCACGTTTGCCGAGGTTGGTGCTAGGGACTTTTCTATATTTTCTTCTTGCGACACGCGAATATGGTTCACTGACAGTGAAAAGTTCTCCAGGTAGGCCATTTACGCTATTCGATGGTATGGATAGAAGTCTGTTGTAAGACCGTTTTAATGCTAAAATGCATTAAAACGGTCTTCCGTCTTTAGGCTGTTCACTACATTGTGTCAGATACAAGAAAGAGTTTACTAATCATAAAATTTTTTAAAATTAGTGGAAAGATCTAGAAGAGAGCTAAAGCATTTCAATACCTGGGTGAAATTAGTGGAAAGACATCCTAGAAGAGATCTAAAGAATTTTAATATCCAAGTGAAATAGATTAAAGACCTCCTAGAGGAGAGTTAAAGAATTCCAAAATCTGGATGAAATTAGAGAAAAGACTTAGAAGAGGACCAAAGAATTCCAATATCTGGATGCTTTGATTAATGATCAAAATGAAGCGCTTAGTAAAGTTTCAACAAGAAATCACTGCTATTACGCATCAAAAAAAGCTCCTCAGATCATCTTAACCAAATACAATGTAAAGTTATTCATATACAGAGCTATCATTTGGCCTATTGTTCTGTGATAGGATTATGAAATAATGTGATGAAGTGTTGCTATGTGGATGGTAGAGAACGATTTTGAGAAAAGTTTTCAAAGTAGTTGGGAAAAATTGTGATCTGAGAGTTAGAACAAATAAAATCTGTGATTGTTCCAAGAAAAAAGATATAGTAATCGAGTAGGATAATCCCAGTGTCAAGGATATTTTTAAAAATGGAGACAAAAGTAAAACAATGAAAAATTTTTTTAAGTAAAATCTTAGCGAATCTAGATTTGGGGAAGGACTATCACTTAAATGAAAAAATTAAGTTGAAAAGGACTTGAAAAGACTGAGAAGTTATTCATTCAAAAATAAAGGCAACTACTTTTGAAAAATGCGAAAGTACCTCAAAAGAGGTCCAGGCTCTTCCAGAACTATAGTATCAATGTTAATAATATTAAGGAAGATAAAGAAGATACTCTATATTAATATTTTATAAATGATTTGTCTCATAAAAATATCATACACAAGCTATTCAGAATTTAAACAAGTGCTTGATGAAACCACGTGATATTGTTTAAAATCCAGAATATTAGCTTGAAAGATTTTAATACAATAATGAATATTAATAATTAAACATCTAATTATTATTTCGTTATGCATTATTTGAACGCTTTCAAGTATAAGTATACTAATGATATCACACTGGATGCAATGTCAATAAAGCATATTGATTTTTAATCACTAAATATTCTTATGAATTCTTACATCAACAGTTAGTGTCATCTTACCTGTATCACGGCAACAATTGCATAAAGTCTGTGGAATGAACAATGTATTATACTATTCTCTTTCTGGCTGAGATTGTATAAAAAAGTTGTCTTCTCAGTATCTTGAGTACACATTTAATGATTAAAATTACAAAAACATTTAAATGAAATTTAGAGGAAATATATTCTAAAAATGTATGCGTAAATAATGTTAATTCAAACGTCATAACAATATCCTAATATAACTACTTACAAAAATATTTATCATTAAATATTTATTAGGATTTGCCTAAACTGAAAAGTTACAGATAAAAAAATTTTATGCATTGTTACAAAAATTTAAAATAAATCATTTTGATTACTTGAACACAAGTTCTATTCTTGCTGCTCATAATAACTACGTTTTTTTTTTAATATCAATAATGACGTATATTATTATCTAAGTGATATCTAAATGTTTTTTTTCACTTCATCATTCAAATGAAAACGTTTGCTTTAAATTTTTTCATGAATGGTGAGAAAAAATAGGGCAACTCCATTAGGATAAATCCAGGTTGCATGCTGGCTGTTTCATCCATTCCTAGTGATAAATCAGATACAGAATGTAATCTGAATTTATCCTTAGCCTTATTGGGGACGCAAGAATCATTCCATGCAATGTGGACTGATCTGATTTTGATTTCCATTATTCATGGGAACTCTTAAGCCAATTGTTCGCAACTGCTCATCTTAAGCGATGCTGAGTATAAGCAGTCATTATTCTATATCATAATCAACATTAGATTCATCTGTTGCCAATAGGTATCGTATTAATATGCTTTATTCATCTGTGAAAGTATACATCTTTACCACGCCTTACATAGTCACTTTAAATATTATGACATGAACACGTGTATCGGTTGCGTATGAATTGCGATACATTTACCGTACGTTTGTCCTGAATGATGGCGCTATCATAGCTCCAGCTATGATGCTATAGCATGCTAGTAAATTGTTTAAATGCGAACTAAAATACACTTGATAGTCTTTCGATCACAATACTAAATCATGGTATTGTCACTGTTTCAGTTATGACGCTGTCTCACGCAGGTGAATTGGATAGACATAAACTATGAAACAATTGATCATGCGTAGTAAACAGCAATATACCAAAGCATATAGGAAAGTATTTGAGTATTCGATGGATATACTCTTCCAGGAGGACTTTTTATAGATAGAGGCCATATTTACGTGCTGTAAAGGAGGAAACTCGGAAATCCAAGCACCCACCCTAAAAGACGTGCATAAGCGCAATGCCTATCTTGAGTTTTTTAACATTGACTGCGTATGAACAAAGAAATTTTCAATCTAATGCTCCTGGTACTAACATTAGACTACCATAAGCTTTACTATACGATACATTTGTTGGATGTTGTTTTTAAAGAAAGATGGTCCCATGTTTTGAATCATGGCGTTTTATGCAATGCAATTATGGCACTATTACAAGTAAGAGAAATAGACTAAATGTGAATTACGATACATCTGTCGGAAGTTTTGTTATAATCCTTATTTATGGAGTTATCACATTTTAGAGTTATGACGCTATATCACATATCCCCTTTCCAATTTCAATTGGACAAATCAAAAGTAAAGTTATTAATGATCTGTAATACTTAATTTTATAATTATCATATTAATATTTAAGGTATACTAGCAGAAAATCATCATTGTTAAATCGTTAATTATTTGTTCGATAGAAAATTTAAAATTGCATCACCAACTTCTTATCGAGCGTTCCCTAGAATCCTAATGTTATCATTTGTAAAAATAAGGATCATAATCACTTGGTAATACCATTAATAAAAAAATAAAAAAAACATCAATGATATCAGTTGATCTGTATGGAAATTCATCACAGACAAAATGAATTTATTTTTAATTTTACGAGATTTAATTACAACAGAGAAGAGGCATATATAAAAATTCCAATTCAAATTGATACCATTAAAATGCTTGAATTGTTTCCAATCTCTTTGAGTCTTATTTATCGTTTACATATGAGTGATAAAAATATGAGGTAGAATTATATTGATATTAAACGCTTTTATTAAAGTTTAAAACGGAATAAATTTAAAGTAACTATATTTATAAATACAGTTTCAGAAATGAGTTCCTTAATTTAGCAAAAGTTTGTCCGTGTAAGATAGAATTTAAAATGTTGGGAGTCAAATTTTATGCACTTACACTGGATCACACAGCCTTCATGAGGACAGTAATGAACTTGCCATAATTCCTTGACACAATAAATATAATTTCTAAAGAAAAATGGCCTAAATTATGTATCGAAATATAATTTTCATGTTATAAAATCAACATTTCAATTTCAAGCAAAAATTGTGCTCTAACTTCTACAATTTTCAGTTATATCACTTGCATTTGCGAAATCAGAGCTATCGAAATATTTTAAAGGATTTTATAAGGTAAACAAGAGAGTTCTTAGGGCCGTCATAGCCTAGTGATTAAGTATCGGCCTTCCATCCAGAAAGGTGGGGTTCGATTCCCAATGCCTCCAAAGACCCACCGAGTACATGCGATATACGTGCTCATAAAATCTGTGGAATCGAAAGTCCTATGGTCGGTCATTGAGCAGTCAGCATGAATGCAATGGTCTGGAGAAAATTTCCATCCCTTTCAGATCAATGTCAAAATTGAGGGAGTGGATTCTTTGGTGGTGCCATCTATCGGAGGATTTAAAAAAGCAAAGACGTACTTTTACCTTCGTGGTGCTCTGATTAAAACGAAAGACGCTCCCTATTGACTTAAATTCGCATTGCCAAGGCATAGCGAGCTTGCCTTGTCCAAATGTCATAAGTAACAACAACACAGAAAGTTTTTGCCATTTTCATTTTGCCGTTGAATGAAGCGAGAATAAGTATGCAAAATTAGTGTGACACGTGGTTCAGACGCCGGTCAGTCAAGAGCAGGAATATCAGTTATTATTTAAGCAGGTCCCCTCCGCATATTCATCAATCGTAACTCGTACAGTAGCGAACAGAAATGGGCATGTCGAAGGAGCTCGTTCGTGTTGTTTGCTTTACAGACTTCAAAGTGAACTTAGCAGCTGCATCAAGTTGCCGAATATGTCACGCATTGGGGGATAGTGCTGTAAATGAACAGACGGTAAGGCATTGGTTTATAAAATTCAGATCGGGAAATTTGTACCTTTGTGATGAAGCTCGCTGTGCACGACCACGGTCCTTTGATGACGAAACCTTGCAGGCAGCCACTGAGGAGGAGAGTAGTCAAACGTTGGTGAACTAGCCAAACAATTTAACGTTTCCAGTGAAACGGTTAGTCTTCATCTATGCCGCTTAGGTAGAACATGCCGGCTGAACAAGTGGGTTCCTCACACGCTGTTGGAAGTCCATAAGAAACAAAGAGTGGCAGCCTGTTTATCGTTGCTTTCTAAGGCCCCACAACGCATCCATATTCAGTGCTGACCAGTGACGAAAAGTGGGTCTTGTATGACACTCACAAATGCTTCAAACATTGGTTGTCACCCCAGAATACTGTCCCACACACCCCAAGACCACCTATGTACCCAGGCATGATAATTCTTAGTGTCTGGTGGACTAATTATCAAGTAGTACATTAATAAGCTGCTACCGATGCCCCAAACGGTCACTGCAGACCTGTACTTAAAGCAAAGAATGTGTGCAACAGGAATTGCACAGAACGAGTCAACACTAGTTAATCTCAAAGGTGTAATGTTCTTGGCCGATAACGCGAGGTCCAATGTCATGCGGATGGCCAGGTATATCGTACAGCGACTTGGTTAAGAGAATTTGTGCCATCTTCCTTACTTGCCTGACCTTTAACCATCAGATTACCATCTCTTCCATTCCCTGGATAATCATCTTCATGAAAAATCCTTCACCAATGAAGCAAACTTGCGCCAAGCACTCACGAGCTTCTTTGTGTCCAAAACCTCCGATTTTTACCGCAAGGGGATTGCGCAACTGGAGACACGTTGGCAGAAGGTGCTGGATGACGATGGTGGTTACTTCGAGGACAAATAATAGGCTACACTTTTTGTAAGTCATGTTCTTTTGGGTCATTAAAAACTCCTAAACTTTCTTGTTTACCTTGTAATTTTGATGAAGTGCAGTGAAAGACGTAATTTTTTGAGAATTATGTATATAAATGCTTATGAATTAATTTTAAACATTTCACTACATGGGATAAGTAATTCGATGATAATAATCAATGTAAATTAAATGTATTTATCATGTGTTATTCATAAAATTATTTATTTACATTCTTGTGTGTGTGTGACATTTTTAATGAATGTCAGTATATAAAATTTCTTCTTTTAAAATTTTTATAAATAAAATATTTCATGATTTTTTTTCTTGTGCGGATTTGAAAGGATTTTGCTAAAAATTTATTAAGCAAATGAAAATAGCATTACAATTTGAATCTTTGAATCTCATCCTTTTTTCGGATTCGAGATTTTGTATAATTCGCCTTTAAAAGAATAATTATTTTCACCAGTTTTTAGCTTGCAGCAAAAATTATCTATGAGGTAACTTGTAACACTTGAAATTTTAAATTCAGCAATATATGATTTTATTTATTTGTGAGCAAAATGAAATAATAAAAAACATGAAACTATAGAAAAAGTAATGGAAAACGAAATCATGAAATGTCACAAAAAAAAGAGACTGGCTGAGAATAAATAAGAAAAAGATGCCGATCCGCCTGGTTAAAAATATTTCAAAAGTGGGGCAAATGAAAAAAAAAAAAAAAGAAAAGAAAGAAAGGGATGTTAGGGAGGGTGGAGAGGGTTCCGACCACTTTGCAGTTGCAAAACACTCTTCCCTCTCTAGGGATAGGAGATGAGGGAGGGATTCTTTCCGATTGAGAAGAGAAATGAGGAGGGAAGAACATGCTTGAAGGATGGGAGCACGCAAAGTGACATGCAGAAATGAGGCACCCCTCTCTTAAGGGAACGTCACCAAATTAAAATATGAATTTCGGCTTTTTATTCTAAAAATATATCATTTTTGTATTTTGATTCGATATGGAAACAATCATTTACAAAAAGTAAATAAAAACAGTTTAAAAAGAGTTAAATAGTTTTTTCTTCTTCTAAGACATTTCATAGGAGCACAAATATGAAATGGGTTAGGAATATAATATTTTAGGTTTTCCCAATTTTATAAAGTTACTAGATAAAAAAAATGGTTAAAAAATGTTTCTATAAAAAGTATTATAAACTGGTATGTAATGTCGAATTCAATCTAATAATGCTGTAACTTATTATAATGCAGATAGGATGCCACTATATATATTATTGTAATTTAGAGCATTATGCAATAACAGTGTAAACATGGACTGGAAAAAGCACATGGAATAGTAGCTGAACCAATATATTATATCAAAACATGATAGCAAAAATTATTTCGTTAAATTGTTGATGAAAAATTAAAATTTTATTACCATGAATTCAAAAATTGTTGGTATCAAAATTTGGATTTAAGGACTGTAATTTGGAATTAATCTCTTTACAGAAAATAATTATGTTATATAAAAATATGGCTACATTTTTAATGGTGTCATTGTTTTGATATTTCATTTTTCCATACAAGATAATAGTCCATATTTTTTATATTCTTCTTCTAAGGTAAATATTTATGCAATTCTTTGGGAATCTAATTGATACTTTATTTTAAAAAATATAATATATTTTTGTAATACAAAAATTTCAGAATAGTAATTAAAAAAAATTCAGATTGGAGAATTTTTCATTAAAATTTTTTTTTCCAGGTGAATATTTAAAGAATTTATATTATTTAAATACAATCATGAATATGTATCATTGCCGATCTTCAAAATGTAATAACAATTTTTATTTTAAATTTTAAGACATTAATATAAGACTGAAATGTTCTGAGGGTATCTTTTTATAAAATAAACTATCCTTATGTTTTTTAATCAAAGTTTATTAGTAAACGTTTGTTTTATGATTAAATATCATTTATTTTTTAGTGGGTACACTAAAATTGGATTTGTTTTATTTTTTGAATATTTTCACAAAGATCAGTGCTTTTAAGTGGATTCCAAACCAGTATAAGCATTTATAGTCAAGGTTGGTATTGAACTTGCGAGTCATTAAGCCAAAGCCATACGAATTTACAGCTGATTATAAAAATTAAGCAATCACTTAGACCTACATATTAATTTTTGTAAATGTTGGTTTTATTTGATAATAAAGAAAACTCTAAATAGCTGAAATTTTAATAAAATTATTATTATTATTGCATAATTATTCTAAATTTCATTATATAGTAGCGTTTAGTATAACTGAAAGCTACACAATTTTTATTTAAATGATAAGAAGTCTTTGTAAAAATTAAAGTGATATTTCCTCTTTCCAACATTATATACCAAGTTACATAATAATGACACTATTTGATCATTAGTTAGTTATAGATAGAAAAACGATTCATTATTACGATTGAAAATTTTTGCATTAAATAGTATAAATTATATTTCTTTCTAAAAAATTAATGTGGCTTAGTAACAAAATGAAATTAATAGAACACTGGTACATTTTGGGAACGACCCCTGATTTCGTACAACAGAAGAAAGGACTATAGAGAATAGTACCAAAAAGTGAAGAGGGACAACCAGCAAAAAGCTCTTTTTTTATTTTTGTCTTGTATAGTACACCATATCACTCGAGCCACCCGAATCATTTAGCAACACTTAAGCGCCCAGGAAACCACTCTTCAATTGGAAGTCTCCAAGAGAGGGAAAAAAAGATGTACATCCATTTCTCTTGTCGTCTGTATTTTATTATTTCTGTCTTCGTGGACGCATGGAGAGAAAATGTCGCCAACGAACAATGCCAAATGCTTAGATTTAACCGTTCATTAAACTGAAAATCATTCATTTTACAACAAGCAACACGTCTTTTTGAAATGTATTCAAAATTAAATTGAATTACGTCACACTTATCTTAAAACGTTGAAATATTCGATTAATTTTATAAATAAATTATTTACAACTGAATAATGATTTTATTAGATAAAACATTAGATTAATATCTGAAATTTAATAAAAAAAAGTATCAAATAACTAATAATAGCTGATATTTATATCATATGATTTCATTAAAGCTGTATTAGAACGATTGTGTCAAGAAAACTATAAAATTTTATGCAAAGTAGCCAGATATGCTGAAAATGGTCGCCAAATGGAAGCCTTATCCATCAAACTTTACTAATAGGCATATTTCAGAGGCTTCGAGTGGGAGAACTTTTTGTGGGACCACAATCATATGCATTGTCGATTTTCCGGTGCAACTATTTTATTCTTTTTTTTTTTCAATATTTGAAAAATGCGAGAATATGCATGTATTTTACCGAACAGAGTTCTCCGTTATTTATTTAGTTCTTCATATTTTGGCTTCACCTGTTCGGTTTATATCATCTTACTAACGTCTACTTAGATATAATAAGGATTTCTGGGTTTCTTTTCTGCTATCAAAGTGGAGGTTTCTTTAGGAAATAAGTTTATGATTCATCAGTATTATTTATTTAGCTTACACTTATTTTCTGCTTCCCCTATTTTTGTTTGTCTTCCTTTTCAAAGATCGATATTTGATCAAAAAATTTTTATATGTAAAAAAATATGAAATAGTATTTATATTCTTGGATATTTCAAAAAAATTTGATGAATTGAAAATATTTTATATACTAAATAGTAAACTAACCAGTTTGCCAAAAATTGTTGAATATAATGAATAGATTAATCAGAGTATAAAAAATCTAAATTTTTTTTTATAAAGTCTAAAAAAAAATTACGAAGCATCTTTTTTTTTAATCAAAGTTTATTCAACAATTTATAGAAATTTTTGGATACTATAAGTTAGTAGTTCAGGTGGATTAGAAATTGAATTTTGGGGTGAAGCTAAAAATTTTTAACTATAAAAGAGAAATTTAAATGCAGAAATAAGCATTATAAATAAAAACAAATACTACAAAGTCAAACCTGTTTTAATTTTTATATTCATTTTAATTTGTCAATGTAACATATTCATTAATTTACTATCTTAATTTTTTAAAATAAATAACATAATTCATAATTTACATTTTTAAACATTGCAAAAAGAATTTGAACGCGTTACTTTTTACAGTGGAGGAAAAATATCAGAAATGCGTGATATATATATATATATATATATATATATATATATATATATATATATATATATATATATATATATATATATATATATAGATATGTATATATACATATAGAGATATATATACATAGGATGCATGATATATGGATGTGTAGATATATGTATATGCTGTATAGATATATATGTATATATGTATAAAACATGCATAATTTTTGCATCTTTCTCTTAGGAAATTTTTCCAGTTGCTTCACAGCGAAATTTTGGCAACGTTATTTTATTAAGTTTGTTCAATACCATAAAATTCAATGCTAATAAGTATTAACATACTACCAATGTCAAATTCCTTTTACTTACAATAAAATAATCATTACCAATATATTCCATAATCATTACCAATGTATTTCTAGGAGATTTATTTGATTCTCAATGATAAAGATTAAAATTAAACCTATTTCATATTAAAACAATTTAACTTTTATATTTAGACTTTCAAATGTAATCTGATAATTTCGTAATTTTTTTTTAATCCTTGTAACCAAGTTTCATTCAATGTATACAGTATTTAGCTACACAATATTTAATATTTTTTATACCATTTTGTAACGCAGTTGAGTTACTTTTAAGCTCGTTTGAGGAAAATGTTATAAATAACTGCCTACAACACACTCACAATAGAACTTAAAATTTAAAATAGGAACTATTTAGATCTCGCGATAACCATCTGACTCTAGTGCTATTAATGGTTAAAAAATGAATTATAACTAATCATTAGCTATTCTTATTGCATAATTCTGCTTGGAATTTCCTTAATTATGCTAACCAGAGCTTAATGGGATTAAGCATTATTATTATTTTTTTGACAAAAAATACATTTTTAGGAAATTTGTAAGCATAAGAAAAATTTATACTATTTTTAACATTAACTTTTTACAAGTAAACTGCTAGAAATGTGTCTATCAGAAATATTTTAAAAAAAAAAGTTGCAAAACATTTCTTTACATTCATTTCCAAAATACTTTCTAAGAAAACTACTTTAATGGATTATAAACGTATTTGGATTAAAAAACCAAATCTTACAAATGCATCGAGCAACTCTAATGTATCTACAATCGTAATTCATATCGAAGATTTTGACGTTTTCAGCGACAAATATTAAAAACGGAAAGAACATTAAGGGAAGACATCACATTAGCGAAAGTCGCCTTAAAGATGGGAGGAACTTTTAATCAAAATCTTCAACGACATCCCAGCAAGAAAAATTCCATTTCTTTTCACGAAAACGACTTATTTTACCATTGTCTCCAAATCTCTTAAAATCTCTTTTCCCTCTTGCTTCTTAGTACTAGAATCAAACCACTTCGCTTGGAAGAAGTTTTAAGGCAGAGAAGGAGGTAAAAAAATTTAGAGAAATGTCCTGGTATTAGTTGTCCTGGTGGAAAAGAGGGGACAGATCCACAAATCCGGTGAACTTTTAGAACTCTGATATGATCCGATTAGGGGCAGTAAGATGAAACGAACAAGAGTGTAAGAGGATTTAGAGGTTCCGGGACACAACGGGGAAGAATAGTCCTCGAAAAAGAGTGCATTTAGAGTCTGTCCCTCGACCTCGTGACAGGGGAAGTTGGGTCAGGAGGGTGGCGAACAGGGTTAGAAAGTGGACTGGGTCCTTTCGAGATATTTTTTGGTCCCATGAACATTTTTATTTGTTTCCAATTTTTGTTTCCTCTTTTAAATCGAAAGAAAGGTAATACAATAAGCTTATTTTAAAAAACTTTTTTGTTAAAAAATTATAAAAATTATTCTCTATTTTAAACTTTTTTATCTTTAAATATATATCACAAAAGAGAATTTTAAAGACATTATAATCTAAAATAATGGTTCTCGAAATAGATTGAGGCACCACCTTATTGATTAGAAGTGAATGCTATGGGAACATTAATTTTAAAATTGAGGATTTTTTTAAATTGAAGATTATTGATTTAAAACTGAAGTTCAATTTTCTAGCTTTACAACATTATAAGTAAAATTTCTTTGTTTCATTTTTGTATAAAATAATGAAATGCATGAAAAATTTTTTGTACAATATAAAGGTATGAATAAATAAATAAGAAATTCTAGTTGTGAAATCTATTTCAATTAAAAATAGATTTCCTTTAAGGAAAAAAATTTACTTAAATTTAAGTTTCTTGTGGTGCCGGCCGATGGCTGAGTGGTTTGCGTTTCTGACTCTGACCGGGTTCGAATCCCGGTTCAGGCATGGATGTTACTTTCTCTCTGTGTTTCTCTATCCTTTCTTCTGAGATGATGTATGAATAGGGCCCACCCTATAAGCGGGTTTCGGGTGGTATGGCGTGGGTAATGCTACTCGCCTCCGTGACTTGAATCACAGGAGACCACTGGGTAACGACAAATGAGTAGCAGTTTCCGGTATTGTTGTGGAAAAGGGTTAGTCACTTAGTGCCCACCGTTATTAAAAAAACTTCTTCGATACAATTGAGTGATTGAACTTGTGTGTGATAAGTAGTTCTCAGTAGGTGTGCCAGGACATCAAATTTCAGTGCTGATAGTGATGAATCGAATTTCCTGCGATATCAGCATTCCGCTCTTAAAGTAAAAGACTTCACAGTGTATTGTATGGATAGACCCAACAGAGGAAGAGGAGGCCTGATCCTCCTCATCACACAGAAAGTTAAATTTCAAAAGGATTGCCATACCGGATTGGAGTGATGACCTTGAACTGCAGAGCATATCTGTTGTTTGGAAGAGGAAAACAATCAACATATTCAATATGTATCAACCTCCAAACCAGGCAATTCTTCCAGGGTACTTCTTTGATTTGACAAGCAAAAACACCATCTTTCTAGAAGATCTTAATGCTAAGCACTCGTCATGGGGCTGTTCCTCAAATAATAATGGGGTATTGATCTGTTAGAGAGGCAGCCGATCACAAAGTTTTGATTTTTCTTAATGATGGATCCCCTACACACATGTCTTTTAGTTATGGTACTTCTGAGGCCTTGGACATCTCACTTATTATACCGGAATTGTACCCGTTCTGTAAATAGGCTACCCTGAATCACAATGGCAGTGACCACCTTTCCATTTTGATTAATATTAGGGGCGGCAAGTATTATTCTGAACCTCATAGAAATTACTGGAATTTTAAAAAGGCCAACTGGGATCTTTTATGAACAACTTACTGAGTCAGCTTTGGGCAATCATTCCTTTAGTGATGATCTAGACAGAGAATGGTAGTTTTTTTAAGAACCCTGTAGGTAAGGCTGCCTGCTTTGCCATTCCTAGGAGCTGTGTTAAACGCTTCAGACCTTTTGTGAGACTCAAGGAGCTTTCTTTAGTTTCATCTATAGCAAAATGAGATCACCAAGCAATTTCTTCCTTAAACAACATCAATATCAACGATAAAATCAAGCTTAGGAAGCTAAATGCAGAGACAAAAAATATATAGCACACAAGAGGGAGTCTTGGAGAAATTTCTGTTGCAAGATAGATGTTAGAGCCCCGAGCACAAAATTATGGAGACTTGCTTGATCACTTAGCAAAGACAAACCCCAGGTGGAATCATGTAATATCGTCTTGACCCTGATGGGCAGATCCCACAGGTAATCAGCTGCAAACATCTTGGGAAAATTCCATCAAAATATATGCTGCTTGACTTTTGACAGGGATAATAAAATGATAAGAAACATGGCTAGTAAAATGATCCATAAATGCCGCACTACTTCGTACTCGGGAGATCCTATATTTTATGATAATTTTCTAATGCACGAGTTATGTACTGCTCTAGAAGCTATGAACTTTAATAAACATCCCGGCCCAGACAACCTTCATAGGTATATGATTACTCACCTCGGTGACAAGGGTAAACAAAGATTGCTAGAGCTTTATAATCTTTCATATAAACTGGGTTGCCTTCCCTGAGAGTGGAAGAGAGCCACCATCATCCCAACTGAAAAACCAGGTAAACCTGCGGAGAGCTATAGGCCCATCTCATTGACATCTTTTATTTGCAAACTTTATGGAGAGGCTTGTCTTGGCCAGACTAAACTTTCATTTGTCCACTAACGGCTTGCTCCCTAGGAGCAATATGGATTTAGAAAAGGCCATGGAACTATTGATCAGATCTTGTATTTCTGCCAGAGGGTTAGAGACTCCCAAAACTTAAGACTAATTAATCACACCATTGCTGTTCTTCTGTACATGTCCAGAGCCTTTGACAGAGTGTGGAAGCAGAAATTTAACACTAAACTACATGTGTTTTCGGTGTCGAGGGCAGGGCCCCTCCATGGATCTCAGATTTTCTTCAGAATAGATCTATATAAGAGTTAAATACAAAAATACTTTCTCTGACCCTTTTGAACTTAAACATGGGCTTCCTCAGGGATCAGTACTAAGCCCGGTGCTGTTCTCCTTATACATTAGATGACTTGAGGAAGTAACAAGAATACAGTGATGTGGAGCTTTTTGCTGATGATGTCATTCTTTGGTCTTTTGAGTCTGACACAAGAAAATTAGAGTCTTACCTTGACTCTGCTCTTGCTGGGAGTCTTGACTTTGCTGAACTGCAAAAATTGTCTTTTAACACCTCAAAGTCATTAGTTACCTTCTTTACCATCAACAGATATCTCTATAATAACCAACCAACTGTTTACATGAATGGCAATTAACTGACTTATATAAAAAATGCCAAATACCTGGGATACATTTCGTACCAGGAAATCTCGAGCAATAGACCCCTAGAGACCCAGGTGAAAAAATTCAGAAAGTGATTTAACATCCTTAAATATATTTCTGGCGGGGACTGGGGCACAGATGCCGATACCATGTGAACAACTTACATCTCTTTGGTCAGACCAATACTAGAATATGGCTTTCCAATTTATTTTTGGGCATCAGAGACTAACATAAGACAAACTTGAACGAATACAGCTTGGCACTGCCAGAGTAATTACTGGCCTCAGTAACAGCTGCTCTAACAACATTGTATTGTATAAAAGTGATTTGCCACCACTTTCTTTGAGAAGAAACTTCTGCCTTACAAAATATTACAATATAGCTTCAGGAAGCAGCATAGAACTTCTGCCTTTCTGCACTCTTGGCAAGACAATAAGCGCTTAAAGAAAAAAGTCCTTTTTCCTTGGCTAGTGAGATGGGGCTGTTTCCCGATGAAGTGTGACCGCACTATTTAAAGCCCACACCTTTTTTCATGCTTACTCCAGAGCGAATACATTTGCAGACTTAAATCTTGACGAGGGTGTGTAAAAAGTCAGATATTAATGAATTCACTAGACAGATGGCTCTTGAGACAATACATTGCATTCCTCTCTCCGCATTGAAAATGTAGACTGATGGTAGAAGGGGTGCCGGTGATGTATCTGGAAGTGGAGAGCATATTGAGAAACCTAATAACACAATTGATCTTAAGTTTATAAATACTGATGGCTGTTCCGCCTTCAGGTCTGAAATCGTGGCAATTTACAAGGGACTACATTTTATGTACACGACCTCTGAATTTGTCTTTAAGGATATTTGGATTTTATCGGACAGTCGTGCCTCTATACAGCACCTCTCTCATTGAATAACTGTTGGGTATATGACAAGCCTGCATATAATAGAACCTTTGAATCAGCTTGCTAAAAGACATCTATACACTTTCAATGACTCCTCTCCCATGTTGGATTGAACAGTAACGAGATTGCCGATAATTTGGCCAAGGCTGCCTTTGCTGATAACCTGTATGACAACGCTAAATTAACCTATTCTGAAATTTCCTCAATCAAAAGGAAGGAATTAAGTACATTTTGGAGAGCTCACCCGTGGTACTTTGGCAAAAGACCTCGTTGTTGCCACAAGCTCAATATATCGAGAAAACCGCAGATAGCTCTCTCACGCTTTATAATGGGCCATATTAAATCAGTTACCTTTCACCAGGGTGAGAGGCTCTTTTTAGAGTGTCATTGGTGTGGGGCTGTTAAACCCTCCCCCCGATCCTATTCTTATTTGTCTAAATTTTACAGTTTTTGAAATTTTATAGGATTGGATTTTATTTTTGGACCTTCTGGACAATTCTGGTTTTATGGAGATGGTGTGGCTTAGCTATATCATCTGGGATTAGAAACAACAACAACGAATTTCCTATATTCAGTGGATTTTTCTCATGACTACAAGTTTTGTAGTCATTGACTCCAAATATGATACAGTTATTCTCTTCCAAATCTTCTGGGTAATCTAGGAATATCACAGTTTTCAACTTTAATTTCACAATTGCAATTTTTTTCACACTTGAGCGTTTTTTGATAAAGTTTGGCTTCTGTTCCAAAAGTATAAATGTTATGATTTGTAAACAAGACTAATATTCTACACTTCATTAACATTTTTAGTATTCAAGGCTTATGTAATACTAAGTTCATATAGTCTTCAAAATTTATCGAAAAATGTATATTTATACACACGAAAATTTTATTTTATCTCACATAGAATAATAAATTTTTTTGAAAAGATAATTTTAAGAGAAGGATAACTTCGTGAAAAGACAATACAAGAAACATTTTATGTTCAGAAATTTTTACATAAATACTGTTAAATGCTCTTAATTTCTGTTTCCTTCTTGTGATGCATAGCGAAATTTTAATTAAATGTCTGATAAAAGGTTTAATTTTAGTGATCACAGTAAAAAATAGAACATTAGTACATTAAGCAATATCACATTTCATACAAGTGATAGAATTACAGCTTCGGCATGTTTTACACATATATTTAAAATACCTTCAATTTAAATATTTTGCGCTATACATGACAGTAAATAAAAGTCTATTACAAAATCTAGTCCAGAAATTTACTTCACTAAACTTATAATTTGAGCTTCACTACTCGTCACCAAAAATCCAACATAAAAAAGGACTAATAGCATCAAAGTCAAATTTGTTGAGAGATTATATAAAATTCAAGTGCTTATTGAGGGTAAACACAATCTTCCGTAATGTAATAAATACGATAAAATAATAGTAAATATCACCTTTGCAATTGGCAATAATCACTTCTTAATGTTCTTCTTAATGTAACTTCTTAATGTAATCAATGAAAATGTTTTGAATGTGTTTCTGGAGAATATAAGTCCATGATGCTTACTAAAGTAGCCAAAATCCCCCTGATATGCCACCAAAAGCAGTTTTCTGGTTTAATCGTTCTTAAATCAATTAATTGCTGAACGTATTCGATAAGCGAGAGATGCACAAAAAATGCAGTCGTTAATCATGTTTAATAAAATTTTTAAAAATAAACTATATCTGATCTGGAAAACGACTTTGCATATATTTTTAAATCGGTGATAAATCATTAATAGTTGGATATTTAATACGTGAAGCTTAATAAAGTTTAGTGGTGGCACAGTGTCTCATTACCTCAGCGATAAACCAAATTAAATTATATCATAGTCATAAATTGTTTAAAGTTAAATTAGCAGACATCGGAGAAAATAGATTACTAAAGAAATTACTAACAATGGGCCCATTCTTCAAATGTTAAAAATGAATTTTTTTTTTCATTTTGTGAGACATGTGGGACATCAGACTTTTCATACAAAAGCAGCGATCTTTGCTGTAGTTGTGGCCAAATGAATGTCTTTAGCTGGACATAGGATCATAACACAATGTGACTGGATTGTTTGCAGTTTCTTCTTAAATACTGTACCAAGAATATTTTCATGAAGTAACAAGAACCAAGAGCCAAGGGGAAAATGTTACTTGAAATTTACAATTATGTTATTAACTTGAAATATGTGCGATCATTTTGTGATGCATTCTTTGATTTCCCTGAGCCCAAATGTAACAAATCTAATTGTTGTTGGTCTCATTAAGATAGAAATGACATTCATCGCTCCACGTGGTATTATTAATGTTCGATGACTTGCTTTTTCGTCGTGAAAATGAATTGCGAAAGTAAGAACTTACCCACACAGAGCACTTGTTAGATGTTACCGATCTTAAATCGGTAGACAAGTGCTATGCTTCAGATCACTTTTTGGGTGGCACTATAAAAAGCATAAATATTTTATGATATTCCTTTCAAAACTAACTATCTGTGACTGCGCATCAACAGTTGTAAGGAAGTTGTTACCAATCACGAAAATTTTTACACTCAGGCTTGTTCTTATGAACTTTTCTTTTTCTTTCTCGAGATTTTTCTTCCATAAATGATGAACATTTTTTGCTATTTTAGGTTCTCTAAAATCTTTAAATCCTTTATTCATTCCATTTTGAACCTTTCTTTTGACAAAGTTATTACTATTATACTCAAAGCTCCTTATTACTCATTTATTTAAATCACACGTGAGCACATTTTATCTATAGCTCATACAACTGGAAAAATGTACCTTGGAAAAACACAAGTGATTCATACTTTTCACAAGTGATTCATACTTTTCTGGTTGGGAGATATTTTGTATGATATTATAAACATATATTACGACGGTTAACATTAGAATAAGAATAATATT
Organism: Latrodectus hesperus; assembly: GCA_037975125.1. Taxonomy (NCBI): domain Eukaryota; kingdom Metazoa; phylum Arthropoda; class Arachnida; order Araneae; family Theridiidae; genus Latrodectus; species Latrodectus hesperus. The sequence continues at coordinate 40,670,101 of CM075855.1, forward strand.
TCAATAAGGATTTTGAAGAGTAAAATCTCTCAGCTTTGTTAAAATTTGTTTTGTAAATTTTGAAAAGGAAATTTTAACTAATTTTATGAACTAATACATTTATTAGAATTCTTTATTCCGGAACAGAATTACATAAATTATATGTTAAATTAATACAGGGTGATTATAAAAAAACTTTGCCAACATCTGCACTTCTAGCGTCCATTCTATTTAACCGATCAAGATGATATTTCAAATATAGTTTTTTTGAGATATGCGCTCGAGATTCTGTGAATGGCAACACAGTGGCCCTCGCGGTTACAGTTATAGTGACAGAAACTCGAAATTTTCGAATGGCAACGTCTACTTTTTACCATTGCAAAATGTTCAGCACATGCGAAAACCTTAAATAGCGTTGAAACGGTACCGATATGTCTAAAAACGGACGTGTTCTGCAAACACAAAAAAGAGTTCTGAAAACCGGCCAATAAAACACGATCTGGGCGCACGCAATAAATTTGCATGTGACAGAGTCAAGAAACCAATCACAGAACGCCGGTCGCCAGATATTCAGCGTAGGAAACCTATAAAATACCAAGCGGGTATGCGAAGTCGTCATTCGGGAACGCGCACATGCCGACGATATGAGTCTTCCTATGAAAGTTCGCGGTGAATTGATCAAACTCTATTACCAAAATGGGATGAACGCTGCGGAAGCCTTGCGTGTGTATCGCCGCAATCATCGACAACGACACGGCCCATGTACTCTGCAAGCTCTGCGTGATTTAGTGCGGAAATTCGAAGATACAGGCTGCACCTGTGACAAACAGCGCTCCGGACGGCCAACTGTTTCCGAGGACGTTGTCATGGAAGTGCACCATACAGTGACTGCAGGACACACAGAAACCGCAAGAGGCATAGCGCGCATGTTGGATATTCCGAACTCAACGGTCCGCAAGCTCTTGCGCTCGGTACTTCACATGTTTCCCTATCGGTTCCAGCGCGTCCAGATGTTGGAGCCGGGTGACCCACAACAACGTCTGGACTTCGCAAATGCATTTTTGTTACGATATGATGCGATAACGACTGGCCACTTCGCATACTATGGACGGACGAGGCGCATTTCACCTTAAATGGCAGCATTAACACAAAGAATTGTGTGCACTGGGGAGAGACGAATCCTCATGCTGTGGCGCCAGTACCATTATTTGACGCCAAAGTGACTGCGTGGTGCGGCATTACAGCTACATTTGTTCTGGGCCCCTTCTTCTTTGAGGAAACGACCCCGACTGGCCCTGCAACATGTTCTGTAACGGGCCCTCGGTATGCAGCCATGCTGAAAAATTATGTCTTACCGGAGTTGCGTCGGCTGAATGCACTCAATGACATTGTTTTGATGCAAGATGGCGCACCTCCACATATAGCGAGGTCAGTTAAAAGGCTCCTGGATCAGCATTTTGGTGATCGCATCATCTCACGCTATTATCCTTTTCCGTGGCCTGCGCGATCCCCAGATCTGACGCCTATGGATTTCTGGTTTTGGGGCTATCTCAAATCCAGAGTTTATCTGTGCAATCCTCAAACATTGTCGGACTTAAAGGATTCTATACGGTGTGAGATTGGAAACATCCCTCGTGCCATGTTGCATGCAGCGACATTGTCCACCGTCTCCCGCATGCAATGCGTAATTGCCTGTGATGGCACTCATGTGGAAAATGTTTGAAATTAATAAAGATTTTTTTTCTCTATGTGTTCTCATCATTGAGCAGTGTCTTGTCTCTGTCGTATGCATTATTCCTCCGTGCGCCTTGAAGAACTGTTTGTATGTGTATAACACGTCGGTTTTCGGACATATCGGTACCGTTTCAACGCTATTTAGGGTTTTCGCATGTGCTGAACATTTTGCGATGATAAAAAGTAGGCGTTGCCATTCGAAAATTTCGAGTTTCTGTCACTATAACTGTAACCGCGAGGGCCACTGTGTTGCCATTCACAGAATCTCGAGCGCATATCTCAAAAGAACTATATTTGAAGTATCATCTTGATCGGTTAAATGGAATGGACGCTAGAAGTGCAGATGTTGGCAAAGTTTTTTTTATAATCACCCTGTACTACTCACCAACATAACTGTTAATTTCTATTTCTATCGATATATATCAGGGTAAATTTATTCGCTTATAAAAGCTATCAGATTTATAGGCTAAAATTGTGCAGATCAATAAAAAACGTTTTTATTAAGTATTAGGGAAAAAAGATAAAATTTTCTGAGATGAATTTTTCCTAATGTGCAAATTAATTCCCCCATATTTATACACTCAAATTTATGAAAAAAATCATAAATTTCAATCAACGAAAATTTTGAATTCAAGTTTATGAACTCATTTTGATGAAGTTTTTCTCTTTTTTCTGGGTTTTTTTTTTATCAAAGTACTCTACTAAGTACTTTGATAAAAAAAGTACTTTTTTATCAAATTTATCAAAGTACTCTACATACTAATAAATTGTATTGGTACTTTAATAATTTTTCGTCAACAGATTAAACAAAAAAGTAAATAGTAAAAAATCATTCCAGTACAATGAAAGATGATTAACAAGTTATATATGTATGCTACTGAATATTTCAAGAATATCCATTATTTGAAAACTGAGATATAAAAATTAAAGATTCTAAAACGTATCTATTATAAAAGCAATAAATAATTCAAAATTTTAGAAAATAAGAGAATAGAGACTAATAACTTAAAACTTTGTATTTACAGTTGAATTACGAAGGAAAAAACTCATGGAGGCAGTTTACAATTATGAAACATGGAATTCAAAGACACATAAAATAAAAACGGTTAGGTGATCAGATGACTCAAAAATTACAATAAATTAAAGATTCTATAGTTGAAATGCAATATTAGCCAAAAAATAGATTGCTACGTTAATTCAAATTAATAGTGACATTGTTATGCTTTTCAAAACATTGCCTTCCACATAAAGTCTCTTTACTCCCTTACATAATGTTTGAATACCTTGTGTGCAGAAAGAAAATATAGTTGACTATATATTCATAACAATGGTATTATATTCTTCCCCACTTGAAGAAAAAATGAAAGACGTTTTTGGTATAAGACATAAATACTTTTTAGATTGTTTTAACACTGATATTAAATTAATTAAGTCATAACCATTTTTTTTCATTCACTGCATCTGAAATTTGGTAAATTTTTATGTAATGAAATTAAAATAGTGAGAAGGCTAAATTAAATATGTGCATAAATTAAATATTAATAATTACCAAGATGTGGTAACATCTACTGTAAGCACTGCATTTAATATAGTAAATAATTTTAGGTAAATTAGTGTTTCAGCAAATTAAGTAAATATAGATATTTTTCGTTTTGTAAACAAAACAATAATGTTAAAATTGTAGTTTCTTTCAGATTTAAAATGAAAATATTTTAAACAATTAAATTAAAGTGTTAAAGGCTCACGAGATTGCAGAGGAATGTTAAACAAACTGTTGCTTGGGTTTATTTTGCTTTTTAAGTTTATATATATATATATATATATATATATATATATATATATATATATATATATATATATATATATATATATATATATATATATATATATATATATATATATATATATATATATATATATATTTTTTTAATACAAAAACGTCATATATTATTTGAGTACGTACAAAAATTTGAGGTATAAAAGATACTTTTGAATAAAAACTCAAATAGTGTTGACTGAATATAAATGTATCTACATTATAAATATATTAATAAACAAATATAAACTTATAAAAGGACCTGGTTTTTACTCTTTATAAAAAATTATTGATCTTTCACTTTTAAAATCTAACTTCCTTACTAGATTAACTAAATCAGCGTACTAAATAATTGGTTACTGTAAAATTATTGAACAATATATCGGTCATATTTTACTGATTTTAAGTGTAGAACACATAATTCAATACCCCATTTAAGAATAAATTGTTTCTTTAAATATGCTAAATTAAAAATAACAAAAGGAAATAAGCATATGCTTTTGAATTATTTAACTTTACATTTTCTTAAATATTTGATATTTTAATTAAATTTTCCTTTTTTTAATAATTTTAAATAAATCTTGCTACACGGAGGTTTAAAAAAAACCTACTTTGTATTTTAGTATAGTAAATTTCGAAATAGAAATTAAAGACATTTTAATCCAAATTTCTTTATATATATAATTGATTGTTTTTATTATCCATATCGGATTACGTTTTCTTTCAATCGTAATCGAAAAATAAAAGCATTGAATCACGCGTCTATCTACTTTAGTGTCAAATCTTACTTTAATGGAGTTTAGCTACTATTTATTTGCAATTTGGAGCTACTAGTTGACTTCTACTAAATCGGGACAATCAAAAAGGTTTTAAGAAGAATAAAAGAACACACGTCGTTGATTGCATCTGGTGCTAATGATTTCGAATTACTGCGACGTGTGGCAACACTCCACGCCGGAAGTTCATTCAGTGCTAACGACGTAAAGATTACCTACTACGTCAACTAGCGTAATAACTTATAAATATATCTTTCCATGAACGCGCTGATTGTCCAATGACAAAAAGGGAACATTAAAACCACATATACTCGATTCCAGTTGTGGCATCGAGTCTCTTTTAAGATTTTAACTGTAACCGAATTCGATATTATTTATCCATATGAAATTCTACGTCGAATAACTTTAAAAACAAAGCCGAATCGAAAAAATAATTACCTCTGGATAGGGTCGGCGAGAATTTCTGATGAAAAGGGAGGGGGAAAAAATGTTTTTTTTTCCTTCTGATTTTACCGTCTGATCAGTGGCGGGTTTAGTGGTGATAAGAAAAGCCGGGCACTGAAACAATGTCGCTCAAATCATTTATCATTTGTGTTTATTCACTCTCTGTCAGTAACCAACTGGAATTCGCAATATTATTCGATACACCTAAGTTTGTTTTGTCTGCATGGTTCGGATAACGGATAAATGAGTTTTTACTCTCTAATTTGTGTAATGAAATATTCTGCTATTTGCACTGCTTTCGATTATTTATCTGCTACCTATATTGATTGGTATTACTTTGTCTTAGCAGTTCATACACACACAAAATGGTTCTCCTCAATAATTAATGAATAGTTTCTCTGAAAAATGAAACCGTTATATGTTTATTCAATATTGGAGAATTGAAATGAATGTTTTAAATATTAAAATGGATATTAAAAAATTAATTATTGTTACATATATAGAGTGAAATTACATTAGTTTATGACAAATAATTCATTAAATAATTTCTTCATAAATTGAGATTAAAATGTCTCCAGCTATGGTTGTTGGAATTGTAATAAGCATTACTTTGAAACAACTTTCAAAATTTGCCTTGCTGCAAAAAAAGTTGTTCAGATAGTAATCGCAATAAAGAAAATTTAGTAATCAACCAAGAAATCAACATTTTATCATATAGGTAGAAGACATATACATAATATTCATCAAACATTGTTCTTAAAGGTCAACATCGAATATATTTTTTTGTCTTCAAAGACTAGAATCAAATAATAAAGAGTTCTTCATGATACTAATTTTATAATCTATAAATAATTACATAAACTGTCGAAGAAAGATGCTAGAATTTTTTATGAACCGAACGAAAAATATACATAAATATAAAAACTTATAATTTTTCAAATCGTTAGAAACTAATTAAAGTTAAACAATTTAACATTTAAAAATTTCTTGTTTAAGATTAGTTGTTATTAAAATAAATAAACACAAATACACACAAAATACTGTATTAATTAAAATTACAAATTTTTTTTAACTTCTAAAACGATAATAATAAGAGGAAAACTATAAATTACTGAGGAAATTAAAATAATTATTTTTTAATTTTAAATTGTGTGTGATAGTGTATAATTTTCATAGTAATTTATAAAGTTTACAGTTTCAATTTTTACAACTAGAATATTCATTAATATTTTCTATTTAATAATTTAAATTTCACAATCATTGCTGAATAATAAATATTGCTGTAACATTTCCTTAGTGAATATTTTTTCATTTTAAAGTGCATTGTTTGTGGTTTTTTAAATTTGCTCTAATATATCTCTTTTATTCTTTATCATTTCAAATATAGTGTGATTTTTCCTTTAAGGATTTCTGTTTCAATAAGATATATAAAAATTCATCACCTGTAAAGTCAAGAAAATTATTATTTTAATATAAATATATATAGTAAGCTATTTCTAATATATATATGTATAGTGGACTATTTCTAAAGTTAATTTATGCTTTTAACTTTAGTTAAGTTAGTTTATGATTTTTCTTTCAAGTTGTTTTCTTTTAAGTAATGCAGCATAAACACATAATGAGTAAAATTTATCACACATTTGAATTATTTATTCTAAGTTTAATATGATTCGTTCACAAAGCATTCTAGCGAATTAATATAAATTTAAGAATAATAACTTCTGATTATACCATACATTATAAATATTTTTATACTGAATTGAAGAACATTGTTAATGTCTCCATTGCGCTCAATTGATATATTCTCATGGAAGAATTTGCAATTCGAATTGCTAGAGATTTCTCTTGTAATAATACAGACGGTGAAAAGCTTTCTCCCAACCAACGGGACTAATTTTAAAGTCCGTCGACATTTCTCGGAAAAGCAAACGATTCATGAACAAATATTTTGTGATCCGGTATGACTGACCAAATCAAAATTCGTCAAACGATAAAGTGTGTATCCTCTTTACCCACTAGAGACTAACCACTCGATCATCTGACCAGCGAAGAACCTTCATCTCTTTCTCTGCAGAAATCCATCACAAAGAAAATATTCGTTCCATTTCGAGTATCATTAGAGGAGAAAGCCAGCTTTCGCCGATTCATCGAAAATGGGAAAACTCTGTTAAAATCAAGGGAAGGGGGGGGACACTACCGCACTCGTCAAAAGTGTATCTTCCTTCAGAGCCCTTTTCAAGAATTGTAATTTAATGAGAGGCTTTAACGGCATTCTTGGCGATATAAATATTTAATTTCTATCGCACCCAAAGACGGCGACATTCTCTTGCCAAAGCTATGCGCCTTTCCCATTCGTGGTGCTTTCGGAGAAAGTCCGGTAATACAATTTAGAGCCTTCTCTCCCCCTCTATTATCCCCTCTTCCCCCTCGGCAGTCACATTTCTGTTCTGTGACAGTCTCCCGGTAATTTTATGTCTTCCAGATGCGAAGACATTTCTCAAAACTAATAATTATCGCCCGGCTGACTGCGACTGCAACCGTGCCGCTGTGTGTGTGTTTAATTGGGTGGTAGCAAGTGGATATTCTTGTTCGGAGAAAGAGAGAGAGAGAGAGGAATGTGTCGTCGAGAGTGTGAGAAAGAGACAGAGATCGTGGGGGATGTGTGCGAGGAAGGGGATATTTTCCAGAATGTCCTGAATACCTAGGTGAGGGCTTTTCAGGCGATGAGAGGCTGTCAATGAAATTATTTGTCCAGACAGTGATGCCAGAAATAAGAGTAAAAGTGGCTTTCCGCCTGCTAACGTTTATTTTCTGGATCTTTGAAATAACATTGAATAACTCTCTAAAATCAAATTTATGTTTCAACTAAAATTAGTGAAATGCATACGAAAAGGTTCCGTTTCTCTCTTAAAAGTTAAAAAGCTTCGGCCATCGTAAGAGTTAAGCATTATAAAATTAAGTTATACATAGAATTATCAGTGAAAAAAGTTCCACAAAGTGAATTATAAAAATGGTGATCACTTATTGACATCAGTTTTTACATGGAAACAAGTTACAACGATGAATTTTAACCCGACTGAATAAGATATGCTGTCACCAGATTCCACGAAATAAAATATAAAAATTGTGATCTCTCATTGAAATCAGTTTTTACATGGAAATAAGTTACAGTGGTGAAATTTAACCCGACAGAATAAAATAGACTGGAGAATCTGTCTTAATATCAAATAAATAATATAGTATCAACTACGTAACATTTTGAATCTTAGTAAAAAAAATGCACACTTTTTGCCATAAGCAGCCAATAATTTCATTGAATGATATTCAAGAGTCTTCGTATAAATCTTGGTTTATATATTGATGTGCTGAAATGTTTAGTAGATCTTAAAGTTAAGTGTTAGTTAATTGAGAGAATTCTAGTTATTGACTAGCTTAGGTCATTAGTTAGACAAGAATATCAGTTAAGTTAAAATGGATTTATAAGAACTGAAACCGAGCTTGAAGATTTTGCATTATTATTGTCCCATGAGCTGAAACGGAAAAGTTCATATAATAGATATTTAAATATAATTTAACCTGTTACTCGGGCAATCCTACATTAAAATCTTCGTTTATCCATTGAGAGTTTTTTTCCAATCTAACGACAAAAGAGATCATTATGGTAACCTAAATATTTGTTTTCTGTGAATTCGTGTTGTTGGGATACCTGATTTACATTTTCACTACTTTATTAACCATAAAATGGTTTTTATTTCGTTACAGTTGGGATCATGGCTAAATCACTTCATTACAATTCTCATTAGTAAAAAATATCCATGACTTTAGATAACGTTTCATTTACGTCACACATAAATAAATACGGCATCGTATTGAGATGGCGTCATAAATCCGAATTGTCGACGAATTTGCTGCCTGCCTTCAAATCACATTTTTCGGGAGGCAGCAAACAATGAGAAGTTCACTATCGAAAATCTGAATATCGTCGTTGATGAGAAAAAATCCATTCATGATTTTTACCAATAACAAAGAAGTATTTTTTAATTATAATTTTTTTCCGTTTGTAAAAGTTATCAAAATTCTGAAAATTACCTTAATTAATTAAAGGGTCATTCTAAATAATTATTTTTAAAATCTTCAGCGATATTACTTCAAAATTTCCTGACATGGTAATCTTTTCTAATTTGTGTCTTTGACCAATTCAATTTCTCTTGCCTGGGTGTCCGGCTCACCATCTCTTGAAATCCGTTAAAGTCTCTCTCTCTCTTCTTAATTTGATGAACATCTTATGCTTAAAACATTGATTGTTACGAGTATCCGAAAGCATGATTCCAGAAGTCATTTCGAATCACTTTGAGCCAAATGTCCTTAACAGTAGTCGAATTGATTTGGACATGACATCCATATCGAGTAACGACTCTATGTCCACTAATATACTGAGAATTCAATACAATTTTACCGTTTGTGAAAAACATAATTTTTGATAAATTTCGATTCAGAGAAACTAATATAATTTTGTAGTATATGATCCATTGACTTGCGAATGTTTTCATTAAAATTTACATTAAAAAATAAATAGGAACAGTAATCTGATTATAAAAAGTTGAATTTTTCAGATATATGTTTTCTATGTTCCAAACATAAACATGGTATAACCACATTTACATATTTGGCTATGCATCTTTCTGCCTGAATAACTACTACAGCTGCCACCCAACTTGTCTAGTGGTCAGAGTGCCTGACTGCGGATAGGTCCTGGGCTCGAATCCCGGTTCGAACATGGATATACTTTCTCTCTCTATCTATCCTGTCTTTGTCCTTTCCTTGTATGAATGGATTGTGAATGGTTGTCTACCCTATAAACGGGTACCTATGGCATGTGTGTACTGAGGAAGTCGGACTCCACACCAAAATATGGTTCAGTTGGGGAAAAGTGGAGCAGAACACTCCATAATGCCAGCGTAGCTGGCACACGACAACAACAACACAACTACTACAACTGAGGTGAAGAGCTGACCCAATGACTATCGTTCTGGGTTCAACAGTTTATGAGCTCCTATCCCATCTCAGACTTGAATTAGTGTAGTGGTTAAGAATTCATTATAAAATGTAGGCATCGGTCTAATTATCCCTTTATAAGCAAAAGCATTACCCTTGAGCGACATATCCACCGTCTAAAACAAGGACCATTCTCAATTTTCTTGGATATGATTTCTCTATTGATTAAGTATTTATTAATAATTTAATCAGTATAAATGGAAATTTAATGAAAACCCATAAAAACGCAAACATCATAAGAATCAAAATTTGAAACACACAAGCAAACCTCAATGAGTTGAATGATTTAGAAATTTATACTCTCTGTCACTGCTCTGACAGTATTAAAGAATTATTTTAACTGAATTAAAATATTTTCTATAGAGTTGAAATCTATGAGTTTGTATAAGGCCTTAGAATGGTTAATGTAAAATAAGTACAATGAATTTAATATTAAAGAATAGGTGTAGTACTTATTAACATTTATTTTCAAGAAAAAATATGTAGACAAGCAAATTTTCAATGGGAACATGTCATAATATGTAACTTGTAAACATGTTATACTAATTTTTCGTATTAACTTAAAAAATAGTTTATTTAACATTTTAGTTGAATAGTGATTGTATTAAAAGATTGATATATGAAACACATTTTAATAAGCAAATCACACATTTATAATATATTTTTATGTGTCTTGAAAAACTTGTTTTCAATTTTTCTTCTTCATCCACATCATTTTCATCGAGAATATCGTATTCTGTATTTACCCCCACAAATTATCTTTTTCCAGTGTGAAATTTATGCTCATCATTTTTTCCTTACGTCGTTTTACAACTTATTTTATTTTTATATTAAATATTGAAGCACATTTATAATTGATTTAATTTATAATATGAATTGTACGTGGTCAACCATCTTAAAGGAGACGGTAGAACAGGCCATGCAAGTCATGAAACTCCGAATCGTAACATTACTTTCTCTCTCTCTGGTATATTTTGAGTTAATTTGGATAAGGGAAAAATGCGCATATTTGATTTTAAATTCTAAATAAGAAGAAGTTAAAGACTCTAAAGAAAATGTAAAAATGAAAAGAGAAGGGAAATCTGGCAAGTTGATTATATTTTGGTTAATATATCTAAATTTGAGGGCTAGTTGTCTCGACAAAATTTAAAATAAAATTGTCCTCGAATATGAAACCTACAATGCTGCAAAACTATTTCTAACTACTACCGATTAAATTAATGACTGTTTCAACAATTTTCGAAGAATTCTATAATAAGCTATGATGGTATTCTAATTGAAGAAATCTAGCCTTTTCTTTAATAATTTAAGAAATAGGTAGTCATTGGCAAATGATTCTCGAAAATGGTACGGTGCATATTTTTATGTTTTCTGCCCGATTCAATTTTGCTGTTTCATCATATTCAAAAATAAATGTTTTAAATGCAGACAACAAAGTAAATTTCGATACTGTGTTTATAAAGGCAAAAAGAAGTAGTTTAATATTTATTACCTTTTTCACAAAAGAATAAAAGATTTAAAGTATTCCACATCAATGATTGAGACTCCTACCAATTTGGAAAATATATGGAAATTCCAGTTATTACTATAATTAACAGTTTACTGATACTAATTTCAGTTCGAACAGTCTAAGAAACTACTGAAATCTTAGCGAAATATCATCCAGCAATTTAATAAAAAGCCTTCAAAATTGGAGATATCTCTGATGTGGTGTATCTCTTGCTTCAGAAAACTCTAAGCAAAGAAGTTTCATGGAGTTGTTATTGGGAATCCAGTTTGCTCGAGAACAGACTAAAAGCGATAGTTGAATCATACAGTAGACTGACATTGGAATCCTGGACAGAAAAGTTTTTGCGATACAAATGGATGTTGAGTTTATTAATGTTAATTTAGAAAATTTAACACATCATCCCAAGTGAAAGATAACTCATCTGCCAAGTGAATTTTTTTTAAAAAGGAAGTTCTTTAATATCTAACTCTAATAGAACCAACAGAAAGTATTACTCGTTCTTGACGGTCTTGACATGATACAATCCTACCACATGGGATGTAAACTGAGAAATAGCGTGGACAACACTGACTTTTTTTGCAAAGTTTTCATCAAGATCTCACTATGCCATGATAAAAGAAGCACCCACTTCGTCGAGAAAGTTTGTTGCGGGTTTGAACTCAGCCACAATAAAACAATTGGAAATAAATGCTATGGTTCTGTTTTCTGCAGGCATGTTTGCCGGAATGGATGTTTAGAAATCTTTGGGTTTTCATCCTTGTATTGCAGGAATATAGCCATTTATCATTGAAAAAAATCTTCACGAAGACAAGTTTCATGAGTTCTAATACATTAATTAACATAGCATCTTTAGACATACGGTTAAACTGTATTCTTCAATAAGGCACTGTGGTAATTCCTTTTCAAATATCTTTAGAAACACATCAAGTTCCCTAAGTTTTCTGTGAATTATATTAAAGTAATTATAAATATTTGGCGGACAAAAGATAGGAGAGAGAAACAAAGAAAATTAATTATTTCGGTTGTATGGGAGTAACATTGCAAAACTCATTTACAAACAGCATATCTATAAGCTTTTTGTTTCTCAAAAGGAATACGCTTATTTAAAGTTTACAAGATTGTTATATACATAAGATGACTGAAGTTGGGAATGAAATTCCGAACAATAAACAAAAAATTTGATCAAATTTTAGCATTAGTTTACAAAAAATAAAATAAATAAAATATAAACAGGCTATATTAGTTCATAGATATGCAGAAAAACAAAGTAGAATTGCAAACATAGTGAAGTAAATCTATAAGGATAAAGCAAAATAAAAAGTATTTGTGCAATTATATGATAAAAGGACAAAAACATATAAGAATTTGATTGATTTATGAGTTGTTAAATGGACTGACTTGACTATATATATATCTCAACCACAAATAAGAAAATGCGCGCAATAAAGTTAGAAAAAATTTGCACATCAAAAAGAAATCATATACAAGCATTATCTGTTTGCATGTCACATATGTTCAGCTTTGTTCTGTTCCCAGACTGTCTTGAACATCAATTTGGATGTAAACTGATTTCGGTAATATTATGAAAAGGAATGTTAAATTTTTCATAAACTATAACTTTCTCATAATTTACTGTATGCAGATTCGAAATCTGTTGAAATAGACAAGTCATAGATAAGCAAATCCAATTAGTATTTAGAACGAAATGACGATATTATCGTCAACATTCGCTTTACAGTTTCAATAATCTCTTGTAGATGACTGCTGAATTTAGAAATCAATGTTATTAAGTAGTAACCACCTGGCATAGCTCATCCTTTTCTTCCCATATATATGCTTCTGTTGCATTTACGTCTTTTAGAACAGAGGTGCGGCGGCCTGGTCAGTTAGAGTGTCGTTCTCATTATCAGAAGGGTGTCCGATAATTTCCGAAGAACCGAATTCAAGCTTAACCAAAAATTCGTCGTGTTCGCTAAAAGTGGCTGGGACATGTTAAAACTGGGTGTGATCGCAATGTCCTCCCAGTGAAATGATATCTTTGGGGGTGGTAGGCCATGTATTGGGGGTCTTCTACTTGGTCCCTGCTTCAAAATCACGAAGACTCAACCCGATTGCTTCTATCTAACTGGTGGAGCCCAGTTTTGGACTAGATACAGGGAAGCATGCTGGTGCAACAACAACGTCTTTTAGAAACCTTACACATTTAGATTTTTCCAGGATTCAAAAAATATATTCCTATCCCTTTTATTATAATTAAGAAACGAGCAGATATAGGAAGTGGCCAAGATGCATTATGCTATAAGTAACATTGCTTACATTTCTGTAAAAACTAAACAAAACCGAATCCATCCATGCACTAAAAGGAAGGATAATATTTAATAAGGTAATACTGCATATCGTAGTCAATTTCTGCTATCAGCATGAGCAAGTATAGCATTTTTTTATTTATGTCATTAGTATTAATTTTACAAATTACTTTAATTGGTTTTATAAAAGATATACTGAAATTTCCCAGAAGATTACTGCTGGCAAAATATTGTATTAAAATAAATAAGTATTTCAATGTTATTTAAAAACCATACAAAACCTTTTTTTTTATTGATTTAATCTCTCACAAGGTTAGCTTGACTCATAGCGCTTCAGGAAGTAAATTATTATCTTAAAATGTTTAATTACAAATAATTATTTATAGCTAAAATATAGTTATAAACAAGAATTTTTCTAATTTAAGTATTTCTTTTTCTTTTATTAAATAACAATATGTTAATTATGAAAAGTAAAGGAAGCTCTTTAATTTCGTGTCTTTTAAAGGAAATCGAATGAACGTAATTCCATAAAAAGTGGAATACGTATCATCACAGACTGAAAAATCTTCCGTTTGATTAGAAAATACACAAACAGAAGTATGGTCATTGTATCCTAATAGCAACATAATTAAATTGCCTTGAAATAAATCGCCTTCATAATTTGTTAAAATTTAAATCAATATAATTGAAAATAGTATCGAATAAAAAAAGCATTTAAGAAATTTCTCCAAAAAATTCTTCCACGTTGTAAAATTGTTCTTTTTATTGAACTCAACTTTTACGAAGTTCTTTTGTATTTTATGCTATTACATATAAATAAATGTTCGAATAGAAATACAAACAGCATTTAGTATTTTTTTCTATTGATAATAACATCAAAATGGCAAACGTTATTTGAATAAATCATTATCTAGATCAATTAATAGTCCACTTGCAGGAAAAATATGTCTACATATCACTACATTAAAATTTTTTTTATAAGTTTTTTATATCCTGTAAATCATTCCAATGAAACATTTTATTTTTCAAAACATTTATGACCAAATGCGACAAACATCACTAATCCTCGAATCCCTTGCTGGACTAAGATTCAAAATCGTAGATAATGCAGGAGCCGTTCGAATCTCAGGGGAACAAGATTCCTAATGGTGAAAGTGCGTTCCATGTCAAACAAGTAATTTAAAAGACTTTTCTCCACCACCACCCCACCACAAACACCCCTAATGTCCAAATAAGACGCGGTTCGCCTGCGAAGGTGCATTATAATTTTAATGTACCGACGCCTCCTCTATTAGGGAAAAGAGAGGCAGCGAAGGGGGTGTCGAGGATTTGTCATCGGTTTCCGGATTTTTGGTTTAGAAAGTGTCAGTGGAATTTGTTTGTCCGATTCTTGATTGGTAATGAAAGGGGTGCTCCAACGGTGAAATGTTTCCGGGATTTCTAAAACTCGAACTCTTTCGACCCCGTCAAATCCCTTGTCGGTTGGACGCGGGGTAAGTTTTAGGGTTAGCTTTCCTCAGGAAAAGAGTAATGCAGTCGATTGGTAATTTGTATGAAGATTTTTACAGGGATGTTTGTTAAGGAAGAAAAAGAAAAATATCATGCGATATTACTTAAATTTCGAAGCAAAAAACTCTTATGTAGTCTATGCATAAAATTATAGTATTTATAATCTATTTTCAAGGAAACTGCCAAAGGCTAATTGATAATTATTATATAAAATTTAACTGTTATCAATTTGATTACTTAGGCAAAGTTAATCCTGAGTTTTTTCTTTTATTTGATCTATATACAATGATATAAATTAAAAAATTGAAGCAATAAATTATTTTCTTGTTGACTTCAAATGAAAGTGCAACATTTTAATTATCCACTTATTTACCTTATATATTCATATATATATATATATATATTTATATATATATATATATATATATATATATATATATATATATATATATATATATATAATATATATATATATATATATATATATATATATATATATATATATATATATATATATATATAAATATATATATATATATATATATATATATATATATATATATATATATATATATATATATATATATATATATATATATATATATATATATATATGTATATATGTATATATATATATATATATATATATATATATATATATATATATATATATATATATATATATATATATATATATATATATATATATATATATATATATATATATATATATATATATATATATATATATATATATATATATATATATATAAATATATATATATATATATATATATAAATATATATATATATATATATATATATATATATATATATATATAAATATATATATATATATATATATATATATATATATATATATATATATATATATATATATATATATATATATATATGTATATATATATATATGTACATATATGTATGTATGTATATATATGTATGTATGTATACATATATATATATATATATATATATATATATATATATATATATATATATATATATATATATATATATATATATATATATATATATATATATATATATATATACATACATATATATACATATATACATATATATACATATATATATATATATATTATATATATATATATATATATATATATATATATATATATATATATATATATATATATATATATATATACATAACTTCATGTTTTCCGTCAAATTCTGTGTGAAAGA
This sequence comes from Latrodectus hesperus, assembly GCA_037975125.1. Classification (NCBI taxonomy): domain Eukaryota; kingdom Metazoa; phylum Arthropoda; class Arachnida; order Araneae; family Theridiidae; genus Latrodectus; species Latrodectus hesperus. The sequence goes on from CM075855.1 coordinate 40,686,463, forward strand.
AATAATAGGAGTATATTCTTTATTAAACAACTGATAATTCATTTATATTTATTGATTCATATTTATAAAAGTAAGCCACTAATAACTGTCTGGTTTATTTTCCATAATACATGAATTCAAGGTGATTTTGGTAAAAATCATTTCAAACAGTCATGTGGGATAGACATTTAAACAATTTTGTGTATCACTATGAATTCCGTGCATAACAGAAAAGTATTTTTGTAGTAATAAAGTAGATAAAAATATATTCATTTTCAAAAAATAAATATACGTTTGATATGTAATTTAGAATACAATAAACACTTTTGTTTAAGTAAACATATTTTTCTCATTAGTTAATCCAGTTTTATTGGTCATTAATTTGTAATGATTAACTATAGCTCGTTATATTTACAAACATTTTTATTGGAAGTCATGTGTGTAAGTAATTTGACATTAAAAAGTAACTTTAATTTTAAGACCAAATTGTCATAGGAGTTTTGCAAATGTTAACCACCAATTAATTGGACTTAATCAAACATTTTGTCTCATTGTAATTAATGAACAATTAACACTAGTTTGTTCGGATTATCCCTTAATTTTTTCTTTATTTATTCGCTAAATCAACTGCGGTATTATTTATATTAAAAAACTTGTCAAATTAAATGAACAAAAAACGAAAAATTGTTAAAAATCAAGTTTATTTTGTTAATTATTAATACACAACATTTATATCGAAGCTTTTATATTTTTTAAATATAAACTAATTAATATTTTAAAAAAAATATTTTAAATTTATTTGTTCCGTTTAAATAAGAGCATATCTTAATATTGAAAAATCAAATATAACCGATGAAAATAAAATTAGTGCAAGATAATTAAATAACAAGCACATTTAACACATTTGCATGATAGGATAGCATGGTACATTTAACAAACATGACTCTCATTAAAATGATTTCATTTCTCACGCAAGAACATTGGTATCTTTCTTTTTGTTACCAAAGAACGATATCTGAACGGCATTTTGCCGCTCCAACTCAACAGGATGCGATTTGTTGATTTAATGAGACGTCGAATCGGAGTCACGGATTTGCAGCAAATAAACCATTTCACGCCTCCACGGGCCCCCAGGTGGTCGCCAAAGTCACAGCTGCAGTGGCTTGCTGGTTGACTTTTTTTCCCCGCAACATTTTATTTAATCAGTTATAATATCACGGCCGAGTGCTGTTTCTGTGTTGGCACCTGACGTCGGTCCGGCAACAGACCATGAAGTACCGCTAAACCGCCCTGCGATACAGGTGTGGCGGCCTGTTCCGGATGGACTATCCACATGCCAGGACGTAGCTTCTTTGTAGTTAGTACCCTACAACCACGTATCACCCGTGTTCTAAAAGGATATTAGCGTCAACGAGTGACGCTTTTTGCCGCTACAAAAAACCACGAATTTTTAGTCTCATTGATTCGGGACATTTTTTTTTATTTATTTGCTGTTTGCTTTGTTTGCAAGCAGGTGTGACCACCCATTACTTTGACAAGCGGTGTCCGCTTTGCTTTGGATGCCTTCTTTTTAGATGTCACAGTCGCAACGGACATTTTGTATAAACCTAGAAAGACTTCTGGACAATGGCCACTGCTTTTTATAAGCCAAATTATTGATCTCATTTAGTAAATAGAAGGAAATACAGTTTCAACCAGAAATGTACGATTATATACGTAAATAAGTAAGTTGTCTTTCTTATTTACGTAGATAATCGTATATATTGTTCTTAATATTAAAAATTTATTGTTCATAATATTAATATTATTAGCTATAATTTTTTTTCCTTAGTATAAATCTAAATATTTGACATCAGATTGAGAAGAAAAGTCACTTCCAATTGCTATAGATCTTCTGGAATTATGGATGTTGTTCTAATATTTTTAATTAACTTAATTTTATTGTTAGCATTTCTTACGGAAAAAAATTTGTTGAAACAGTCAAGTAATTTATATTTAGTTTCTATCGGATATACTTATTCACTGTGAGTTTAAAAGGGACCCCTCGTAGAATAAATACTTGTAATAAATAAATATGGCATAAAATCTTAATTCGTAAAAAATAAAAATAATAATAAAATAAATTGTAATCATGGATTATACGGCATCTATGCCTTTTTCTGTAACATGATAAAAGAATATTGGAAATGATCAGAAATTTATAGCAAATAATGTTCAATGAAGTTTTAAAATTAAAGCTATCTTTAAAAATGTAAACTTGACGAAAATGTTATTTAATTATTTAAAATCTATCTAAAAACGGTTGTGTTTATATAGCTATATAATTGCAACTTCATCTAAATTTAATTTAATTAAAGCATTAAAATATGAGTTTTGCTTCACCCAATGAATTAATATTATTCTTATATGTGTTTCATCAATATTATTATTTGATAAAGAAACAATTTTTAATAACGATAATTCATTCTTTATTTTAACACAGTTATGCAACTTTTATGAATTTCCTTCTCAGTCCTACTAAACATTAACAATAATGCAAATATAACATTTAAACTAACTAGAGAAGTTTCATTATGATAAAGAGATTATAAGGTAAAATGAAATTAATTCAATAGGAACATATATTTAATAATAGAAGAAACGCAGATATACTTATATATGATATAATTATGAGTTATTACTATGCTAATAAGTAATTATCATGCGAATTACAATTATTAATTTTTTTCACATTTTTGAAGAAAAATTTTAGCTGTGAAGTCAAAAGCAAATAAAGTAGATATAATAAAGCAATTATTAAAAATATGTTGTTTTTTTGCTTTTTCTCTTATTTATCTAAAAAATAATGTATTTATTATAAATATAAAAAAAATGAGCAAAATAATTAACTTTGATTTCTGATGTAAAATTATGAATGATTGCTCTTGAATTATGAATGTAATGATTAATAATTGAAGCAATTGATTGGAAAATTTTGAATGTAATAATTAATAATTAATGCAATTACCCCCACCCTGCCTAGTGATCAGCGTGCCTGTCTGCGGATAGGGAGATCCTGGATTCGGATCCCGATTCGGGCATGGATATACTTTCTCTCGCTTTCCTGTCTTTCCTTATATGAATGGGTTGTTGTGAATGGTTGCCTACCCTATAAACAGGTACCTATGGTATGTTTGTACTGAGGAAGTCGGACTCCACACCAAATGACGGTTCAGTTGGAAAAGTGGAGCGGTGCCTCCTCTACTGCCAGCCTAGCCATAAGACAACAACAGCAATTAAAATAATTATTTAAGAAAAACATTTTAAGCAATATAAGAAATTTTGTAAGTTATTTCTTTGTACTGCTGACTATTCATCATAACGATTCCCAGATAATTTTGTTTTATGGTGATTTATATGCCATGTGTAATTGAAATGTTTAACCTTTTTCCTTTCAGATGTTCCTCCTCATAAAGAGCCAATGCTATTGCTTAGCTTTAATTTTCAGATTAATGTCGTATTAGTGTTGCATAATCAGCCATTGTCGAATATTGAAAATTGAGTCTCAAAAACATTAAAAAACATTTTTCGAAATCAAATGGAAGGAGCACATTACCTATAAAAACCTGTGTCATCTTAGCAAAGTTAGCGGTCAGATCCATCGAATTGAAAAGCAAGCGTAATCACTGTAAACACTGATTACCATAAAAGCTAAGAAAGCAATATTTTGAGGTTCAACTCCTTTAATAGGACTATTTAAAACATATTTTTTCAACACAAATTTATATAATTTGTATATATATCAGAGGATATCCAACTAAAAGTAGCCTAAGGCTTTAAACTGCTTCGAACGTCACAAAAATTAGATTTGACTTTACCTAAGCGAAAAGGGAGGAATTATTTACTTAGAAAGACATGAAGTTGATATCAACTTAACGAAATCACATTTACTCTAAGAAAAATAGATATAATATATAATTGGGTTATGTGGAATTTGATGTGTAACCACGTTAATTTTAATAGCAACCACAAACCACATAAATTGTGATGAAGAATATTTATCGGGATAACATGAAAAATCAAAGAAAGTTTACCAATTAAAATTCTGGTATATATAAATTAAATTCATCGTATACACTATATTCTTTATGTAATCCTGGTAGAATTAAAAAGGCTTGGAAATTTATAAGTGTACGTAATTTGTCTGAGTTGCGCAAATGATTACAGAGACATTTTATTGCTCTCCGCTGTTACCACGCAGATGAAGATAACTTTGCGTCCGAAACGCATCAGCAACGCCAAAATGCATTGTTTTAAGGTAGAAAAAACGTTTTTAATAACTTTGGCAGCGACTCAACCGAGTGTAAAAATGGGTAGAAAACATTTCACATGGGAATTGAAGAACAAGAACCAAAATAAAAAAGAATGACTAAAAACCTGCCTCGGCCAGTCTTAGGTTAGGACCCTCTACCACCCAGAAATAAAGGCAGTTAACCCCTAATAAATGTTGACCGTGCGACTCTTCCAGATAAAGGGTCGATGCGCCTGCGTTGTTAGCAGAGCCACTCAAGGATTTAAAAATACCACTTACTTTTCAACATTCGCCGACATGTACCGGAGATCAATTTGGGAGACAGATTTATCTCTGTGGTCAGAGGAGCGAGACAATCTACTCTTTGGGAATTTAATGAGGTTTCAATGGGTTGGCATTCTGGATGTATTTATGAGGACTTTAAATTTTAATTCCATTCTTATTCGAGAGAGATAACTATTTAAGTTTTAGGATATTTAAGTGGTGTTTCCACTTAGGTCATTGTAAAAGTTAAATTTTTAGAAAGTAAAAAAAATTACCGAGTTTGGGGCTTTGAATCCAGTGATTGAATCACTTCGAAATTAATGACAATAATCATTACGGAAGATGTTACTTCCTCTTATTGAGTACTCCGCAAAGGCAAAATTTTGTTATATATGAGTTATTAATTATCAAATTTAAATCAACTTGGTAGAAATTATCATATAGTAACACTTAATCTCCCATGATTAGTTATTAGAGCAACAAATATAAACTTGTGGACAGTATAAAATTTAATATTTGTTTATAAATGCTTATGTTAAAGCAGAGCTGCAGTAGTTACCATTTGTAACTCTGAACAATTCTCTCTTTAACCCTTGAAGAAAGATGTATAGTTTGGATCCTTGTCGTGGTAACTTATATTAATTATAAATCTCTACCAGAGTATTTCAAGGCTTTTTTGGCAACTTCTATTATGTACTTTTACTATTATCGAGATGGTGTAGCAACAATACACAATCTGGGATTAAAAACAACAACATTAGAAATTCAAGGTTAGAATTCTTAAAAAAAATTTTCTAGGGGGATCTATTGACACGATTAATTTTTCCTGTCCACACTCATGATCCCAATTAACGTTTGAGGTATCACCTTTTCATTCGATTCTTTTACGAGATGATTTAACAACTGTTGAACAATTGAGAAAAAAATGTCAGAACATTTCTCATTTATTTTGGTCCAATTTGAATGTTGAAGAAAACGAATCAGAACCCTGTTGTTGCCTTCTTATGCCAACAAGGCTGGCAATATAGAGGGCGCTGATCCACTTTTCCAATTAAACCGTCATTTGGTGTAAAGTCCGACTTCCTCAGTACACACATGGTACCCGTTTAGAGGGTAGCAACCATTCATATCTCCTTCATACAAGGAAAGGACAAATACAGAGAGAGAGAGAAAGTACATCCATACCCGAACTGGGATTCGAGCCTAAAACCTCCCTAACGCAGTTAGGCTCACTGATCACAACACAGGGTGGTGGCAATTGATGTATTTATTAATTATTAATTATTACATTACAAATATAAGAAAGAGAGAGAGAGAAAAAGTACATCCATACCCAAACTGGGGTTCGAACCTAGGACCTCCCTAAACGCAGTCAGATTCGCTGACCACTAGACAGGGTGGGCGGCTCAGAAATCTGTAATAGACATTTATAAGTTTCCAGATATAGTTCATAGAGTGAAGATTCTTATATAGCAGAATATCTTTAATGCGAAAATAAAACACAGTTTTAATTCTCATTAAACTGATATAATTTACTATATATATATATATATATATATATATATATATATATATATATATACATACGAAATATGTATATTTTAATAATAAAAACATCAGCAAAAATTTTTTGTAATTATTGAAAATTTGTAGAATTCTGTTAACATCCCAATAACTATATATATTATACATATATATATAGTTTTCAATAATATGCAATGAACTTAGAACAATATTTTTACCGATTTCAAAAAGTTCTTCAGTACAGCTAGCTTCTAATCAGAATACTCAGTGAAAGTTACCTTGACAGCCAATCGGAAACTTTCTTACCCTAATCGTCGTATGGGAAATGGACTCTTAAGACCACGAAGCCATTAAAAGGGTTCCCCAAATTTCAGAATTCTCTACTGCTCTGGTACCAGTGATCTCGTTAGCGGAAATGACCACCTTGACCATTTTAATGGAAGCACTTTTCTCCTAAATCTCTTAATGGACCTTCTGCTGGAATGAGCAAACTATCGAGAACTTTTAGGACGGATTTTTGGGAAGTGGAATTACACAATTTTCTTCTATTACGACGATGATACTTTAAGATGAGGACACTAATTTAATTAGGCTCAAACATGCGCATGAAGATTGTAACTTCAGCATTAGTAAAGATACTTATTGTAGGCTGCATTTAATTCACACATATAGAGGGAAATACCAAAAGTGGTTTTGAAAGAAAGTTTACATATTTACCTTATTGTCACCAATAGATTGGCTTTCCTGAGTGAGCATTATTTATGATTGAAAAGAAGTTTTCTAGTAAATAAATGAGTGCAAAATGAAACAAAATAATCAAAATTTTCAAACAAATACATGTTGATGATATTGTTAAACTAAAATTTTATACCTGGTTACTTTATTACTTGGATATTATTAACTGGTATACAAAGTGAATACTAAATATTGCTTTAGATTTGAAATGAACATGATTTAACATTCTTCTCCTTTATTTCAAATAAATTCTACTCTTTATTTTCTGTCTGATCAATCAGGATGAAGATTATTTTTCTACTAAGATGGACTAGTAATAACACGCATTATGATTATTCATATTTATTTCTCCGATATTTTGGTACTTGTACAATATCAATAAGAATATATTTATGCATTAATATATTTGTTCCTTTTTCTAAGAATAGCCGTAAATTGAAACTATTTGTAACTTCTTTCATAACAATTCGTTTTTTGGGTTATTTTCAAAGCGAAACGCAACTGTTTTATAACAATTGAATGAATTGACGTTTTGATGTAGGTTTTCATTTACATAACCAAAAACAGATAATCTTTTTCCTTAAAACTATTTTCGCGCCTTCATGTAAGCCATATAAACATTGTGATAGCATCCAAAATACAAAGAAAAATTATAATAATTTTATGAGAACTTTTATTTACTAAATTGCAGACAAAGTATTTTTTTTTATTTTTTAAAACACAATTTCTTAGATTCAATACTATTTACTTTAAGAGCTTAATTACTACGTGCAGTAACTTCCTTTAGGTAGTTAAAATGGTTTTATTTACTATGAATTTTTTTAAGTGTCTCTCTGTGATAGTGGTATCAAATAAAACCGTGAGTTCTTATAACGGCTTCTTTAATTTCTTCAAAGTTTTCGACATTTAGGTCTACCAGTGAAGGCAGAATTCCGATTCTCCTTAGATCAGCACTTATTGTTGGACTGTCAAAACTGTGGTCTGGTGTCACCTGCTCGACACATAGATCTACTAGTGATGGCAGAACTCCGATTCTCCTTAGATCAACACTGATTGTTGGACTGCCAAAACTGTGGTCTGGCGTCACCTGCTCGACATATATTTCTACTAGTGATGGCAGAACTCCGATTCTCATTAGATCAGCACTTATTGTTGGACTGTCAAAACTGTGGTCTGGTGTCACCTGCTCGACACATAGATCTACTAGTGATGGCAGAACTCCGATTCTCCTTAGATCAGCACTTATTGTTGGACTACCAAAACTATGCTCTGGTGTCACTTGCTCGACATATATTTCTACTAGTGATGGCAGAACTCCGATTCTCCTTAGATCAGCACTTATTGTTGGACTACCAAAACCGTGGTCTGGTGTCATCTGCTTGTCTAGGCAGTTATCATAGTTCTCGTGCCCTCTCTGTTTACCTTCATGCCTCTGAGATGTTTGGTACTAAGCTTGATAATAGTCTCCGTTGTTAATCTATCAGTGTCCAAATTACAAAGCTGGTGTTTTGTTGGAATTGACATTTCTTTTAGTTTATATAGATTCAGCTATTGCATTAGTATCTTATAGGGTAACTTTATTATTGTAGATTTGGGGATTTTTTTGCCTTCTTTGGCTAATTTATTTGCATTTTCATTTCCTGAATATCAACATGGGTGGGTATCCACTGGAGAGTGCATGTTTTGTCCAACTCTTGAATGCCATAAAAATTTCAATTGATTATTCACAATGATAGTTCTATCAATTAAATGCTCGGTTTTATAATACATTTTTCCTTTCCTAAATTACTGCAGGTCAAATAAACTTATTACAAGAACGAAACATGTTTACTGTATCTCGTATACGTTAGATTCTAATGGAGATTAAGATTATATTACTTTTCTGCACAAATGACTCCTTATATTTTTTAAAGGTATACAACAAAATTTTCTGAAAGTGTACAACAAAGTTTACTTCTGAACATAAAATGGCTTTATTATGTAGAGATTAGTGTGCTGATAGTCTTCACTAGTTATGTAAATTAATGTATGTGAACTGTATTGTTTTATTCATGAAAGGATGTATCAATTTAACTTTTATATCTGTTACTTTAACAGTTTAGCAGTAAATCAATGGCTTTTGTACATTTAAGTGGACATTTCTCCTCGTGTGTCCCCAAGCTTAAAGATGACAATATTTAGAAAAAGAAAAAATAAGTATTAAAAAAATATTTTATAAAAAAATAACTTATAACTAATGAAATATATCCGAGTTTCTTTCTGAGACTAAAACTAAAAGGTCGCTATAAATAAATTTGTACTGAGATATACATGATGTCGTCATATTTTCTTTCAGAAAACTACATGTGATGGTAAATGAAATGCTTAACTATTGTTTTAATGACTGAACCGTCTTCTGCACATTTGTAATAGAAAATGAATGTCAATCGGTTTTATCGTTTTAGAAATCAGTCTTGCATGTCGATATTCTCATAAAAGAACTATTTTTGTTCTAAATCTCCTTGTTCTCACTGAAGAGTAAATCATGCCATGCAGTGCAGAAAAAAAGGTTTACGAAATCCTTACAATTAAAACATACTTGTGAATTTATTTACTTTCTTTATAAATTTTAATATACCATGGATGAATAATAGAAAAATTGTCCTATTTATCTGACTGCGCATTTGTGTGTGAATTATCTCAGTAAAAAATAAAATCTACCATTTTTAAATTATTTTATTGCATTTGATAGAGGGATTATGACATACATTCATATTTTTTGTCGTGTCATATTATATCAAAAAGTTTTAATTTTTATGCCAAAGCTATTCACATTAAAGAATCCCTTCATCAAATTTTAATATTGTTCATAATTAACATTTCGCTTCTCTGTATGCAAGAATAAATTAGAATCTTAAAACTAATGTATAGGTTTGGATAAGTACTGCATTTTTCTTACCGTGTATAAAATTATTGTTAAAGATTTCTCTTAAGATTATAACTCAAATTGACGACTGTAGTCTGTAATGAATTATTGATTCAGAAATATCTTAAGATTTCTTACTATTTCGAAGTGAGCAGTAAACCTGTACACATCTAGAGCTAACTGTGTTACTAACTAACATTCATAATTTTAATTTATTTCAAAAGAAAAATTGATACAGAAAGCAAATTAGATTATATAAAAGGATAATTCGAATAATTATTCGTTTTTACTAAAAGCGAGAGATCTCCTTGATTGTAATATCCGGTAATTTTCCTGTCAAATCTTTTATTATTGAGTTATATTGCAACAAAAATAACAAATAAAGCTTAAGATAGGAAATTGTAATGGATAATAAGATGGAGGTAGTGGTATTTCTTTGTTATAATTAAAAAAAATTATTATCTATATAATTCTGCAATAACATTACATTAATTCAGCAAGTCAAACTTCTTAACCCTATTATAGCTGTAAATCAGCAAATTATCATAACTCTAGATTGGAAAATTCCTCCACTGGATAATCCTTTGGGTGGTAGAAAGGAAATAAAACACCTTTCACGGACCAACAGAAGCCCAATATCCTCGGAACCTCCCCCTCATCAACTCATCTATTCCTCGAAAGCTATAGAAGTGGCCAGAGCTGTCTTGGACACTTTTGGACAAATCTGATTCCCCATTACACTACTTTACTAAACAAGACAACAATAACATCAAAACTCTAATTTAGTAAGTTAAATGTTTTCAATAATATTTTCACGTTAGTGTGATTATCGGTTCATATTCCGGACAGGAGCAATATATCATTTAGAATCAATTTAGCTAATGAATTGTAGGTATCTTTATTAGAAATGAATTTCGTGTAAAAACATAACGTCAATCTGTCATTCTTAATCCAATAACAGTGAATAAACAACTAAAGAGTTCTAATTTAATCGTTTGATCTATTTAACATGATATTTAAGTAGAATTTACAGACCATTTTATATGAAGAATGAAATGAATCACAGATGGTATGATATAATTTGGAAAAACATCTATGTTTTGGTGTAATGTTTGAAGTGACCTGGCAAATGAGCAGCTATTGCAAAACTGGTTATATCATTCATTGAGTTCGAAATAGGAACTATTCTATGTAACTATATAATAATTTCTTTTTAGAGTTTCGTGAATAACTTTTACCATTTGAAGCCACAATTACCATCATTATATTACCCCAAACTTTAAAACAACATTGATGTGATTCCATAAACTACATGTTAATTTTGAAATTTCAAATATATTTTTGAAGACTATTTTCATTTTATATATATATAAAAATTTTTAACAGAAATTATATTTGTTGAAAACATATAAATAAAAGTACAAAATATGTTTATTGAATTTAAATATCAACAATTAAACCCGTTTATTTCACTTCTCTTGATAATTCTTTAAAATTTGCTGAATAATAATGACAGCACTTCTCAGTATTTCTTTGAAATGCCTTTTAGTTTAATACTGATCATTCATTGGATTTCACGAATTTTAAAATGGAATAAAAGGATTCACATAAGTACGTTGTTACGAATATTGAAATAATTCGACAAGCAGCCTTTTTTAATTCAGGATACTACAATTTTCTATGAGTCATATCATTGTTAACTCGGACCAAAATGAAATTTGATAGAACTTTACAGAAGAGCCACAAATAATCTTTCAAAGAGCCGCAGGTTGGCAAACCCTAATCTATATAATGCATATGTATTTGAATAATAGTGCTATTTACAAGATTGTCTTCTAAGATTAATCACAAGAACAATTTTTCTTATAAAATTAAAAACACTCGACAAGGAAAGAAATTAAAGTTTAATTGATACTTCTTTAAAATTAATAAGATAAATCCATCTTTATCTCTGAAGAGTGCAACAAGCATTTCTTAAGCAGTTTTAAAGGCAGAGAGCACTTAGTTAAGATTGAATCTTACGCGTCCCATTAAGCAAAAAGCAGAGTAAAAGGAAACCCAATTCATCTGTTCCCCCAGCCCTTACTTCTTAATGCAAACCTTGCAGACCTTTCACATCGGATCCTATTCCTGTAATCACCCATTCTCGGCAGTCATTTTCCGTCGCGAACTTTACAATACTCCTATTACCCAGGTGAGGAAAAAACAAAACAAAACTGCGCAATAAAAGAGTTCCTCTCTCGACTCGGTTCACGAGGCGAGCGCAAACGAGTGCACATCAGCGACGAGAAAACACTTTTCAAAATGCCATTTCTCTTAATTCATCAATACTGAAATCAGCAGGGATCTGGTGGTGGCATCGAAAATATATATGTGTGTGTTCCCACTCTTCAGGATCCTCTTACCCAACCTACCAGGAACCATTAACAGATACACATTTGGAAGAATTGCGAAGTGACTTCTCCTCCCTTTTCCAACCAAATTTAAGAGATTTGGGTCCAAGTGTGCGGTAAATATGCCCGGGTTGTCGGGTAGGGGTAGTCGGGCAAAGAGACCTGAGAGAAGTTTAAAGTATCTGAGCGGCGGCCTATAATGGAGAAATAATGAGTGCTGAACCATTAGTTCGGGAGTCGTCGCTGCCCGAATGTGCCCCGTTTCCCTGTTTGCCACTTCAACCCATCGTGCCCGGGTAAGAGCATCAGGGAAAATTTAACTTGCCATTTCGAATACCTTCTCCTTAATAAAAGTACCGGGAGTTTTCCGATTTTTATCATCGGGTGGGTAAAAGTGTGTTGTGGTCCATAAAAGTCTTCGAAAGTTCCACAATAATTGACGACATTTTTTTTTGTGTCTGAAAATATTTGCCGTGTAGTTGGAATCCGAAGTTGTTTCAAGTTACTATATGCAAGTGGTTGAAAGGGTTGTTCCAAACTGTTAATGCTAGTTGAATTTTATTCCAGCTTCACAAATTTGCATAACTCACGTCTGTCATTCTTGCCTAGTTTAATCTCTCTTTTCACCACTGTGCTTTACTTATCCATGGTTAAAAGCTCGACTGACTGAAGCATTAATGTAGTAATTAATTCAGAAATAGTTATGTGATATTAATTATTTACTTTAAATGCATTGTGGCTAATATATAAACTGTATTAGCAACTTATAAAAAAAACTGATGTCCAAAGGTAATATTAAAATCCCACATTGTATCGGTTTTAACTTCTTGAAGCTGTGTAGCATCAAAAACGAAACATAAGCTTGAAAATTGGTCATTGATATAGTCTATTTTTTGAGACTTATAACGACCTGTGTTTGCCATTCATATCACGAATTATTACAAAGCTCTTTCTGTTGCTCTTAATTTTATGTGTTTATGAGCTTCATTGCTTAATTTTAAATAATCTTATAAATTTATCACAGAAGAGCTTGAGGCATTTTAAAGGGGAAAACTATTATGAACTATCTTCCAGTTTATTCCTATATTTTTTTACCATTTATTTCTTTAATTTGAGGCCACTGAGTTGGAGAACCACAGCCTCAGATATTCCCATATAGATTTATTACTGTGTAAATGACGTAGTAATGATTCTTGTGCATAGATTAATTACTGTTACAAACAGATAATTTTGCATTTGTATGTAATTTACACTAATTTCAGATATTAGAGAACTCAATCATTTTATTTAAGTAGCATGAATGCAATATATTGAGCAAATAAGTAGGGTTGTTGTATATGATCCTCAAAATACATCATGCATTTTAACAAGATCTGACAAAAAGCATTGTTACTTTAATCTATTCTCTTAGTGAAATTTTATGATTGAAAGTGCTATACAGTGTTTGATATTAGTAAGGAATAAATCCTGGTGTTCATAGCAGGTAGACATTAGCACTTGAGGAGATAAAACAGTTGAATTAATAAATAAGAATCGATGATGGTTTCTGTTCTTCTAACATATATTTTATGGTTTTTTTTTTAGATTTACTAATTTGTAGTTTCATAATCACACATGAAATGGTATTGAAATCTAAATAATTTGAATAACTCTGCTTAATATATGTTGCAACCGTAGTAATTAATTAAGTTCCCTTTGCTATAAAATCTAGAAGTATGATGATCTTTCAAAATATTATAAAATATTGAATTGATAAAGAATCTATAATATTGAATAAGATTAATCTGCATTTTTACCTGATATGGTATAGAATAGCTTTGCAGTGGCAAAAATGCCTTGTTTTGACTTGTCTAAATATTTGAAGGAAAAAAGGTGTTTTCTTTATTCTGCCTTTAATATCATTATGCTAGGAATAAATATCTGTCTAAATAAATAAAAAATGTGATTCAAATTAATAATAACAAATAGTGGGTTGTATAAAAATTTGAATTTTTGTAGTTCTTGTGAAACTGAATTTTAATATATTTAATGAGAACATGTATTTTTTATCATTATCATTTCACATGAAACATTTTGCATCTAAAAAAATGCATCCATAAGCAAATGCTGTGATAAAAAAGGTTAAGTAAGGAATACAGAATCCTCTGCTTGTATTAAAGAATCTTAAAAAGTTAATATGTCAAAAAAATTTTAAAAATATCGTTTTTCAAGCCCAAATTAAACACTACTTAGAAATTTTTCTGAACAAATGAAATTTTGTTGTTTTAAGAAAACAAATTTCATTCACACTTAGATTCTTGTAATAAAAATCTTGATTACTGATAAGCTTTCTCAATGAAATGTTGTACCATATACCTTCAAAATTACATTTATTTTATTATTCCGCAAACATATTTAGAAGTTATCTCAGTTCCCATTTTTATAAGCCATGCAATTATAATCTAAAAATTATTCTTCACATAGATGAACTGAATTAATACATTTTACGTTTTCCATGGCGAAAATACTGATTCTCAGGTTGTATGATGAATTTCACTTGGGGAGAGTTTTATAACTACCAGATATAATGTTTATGAAATTATTTTAAAAATCTATGTTTATATTAGGCTTTAGGAATCGAAATTATATCTCGTCACTTAGTAATCGGTGAAAAGTTTCGCAAACTAAGAAAAAATATTATTTTCTAGATCTTCTGATTGATTGTGTAAAATTATGATTGTGCAATAAGAAACAGATGTTGCCAGATTCCTCGAATATTGTATAATAGATAATATGAAGGGAAAAAATATAACCAATATAATATAATTTAAAACTGAAATAAATATAATATATTTTTGTCAGCAGTATAATAAATGAAAATTTCTTTCCTTCTAAATGTCTTATTTTATAAAAAAATTGTAGAAAGAAAGTTGATAAAAATATCAATCAGCACAATTTATAAGAAATAATCTTCAGTAAAAACAAAGAACAAAATATTATTTTTTTCATCTAAAAAAAGTAAATCAGGGCATAGAATGCTTATCAGAGGTTTTCCGGAATTTAGTTTAGAACTTCTAAATATTCTTTCGGCGGGAAATCACTTTTTACTGTCTTGAGGCTATATTTTGTTTCAGTTTCCCGTAAGGGTCGGGGACGTTGGAAATAATGTCGTCTGCTTCCGGAAATTTCGATGAGTATCGTCTGCTGAGAAAATCATTTTATAAAATGTCACAATATAGTTTTGGACCTTGATCTTATAGGTAAAAGATCAAGTTTTGTCACGAGGAAGCAAATCTTTTACTTTTTTGTGAAAAAGAACTTATTACTTTGCTATAAAAGTATATTCATTTGCTTTAAAGTAGCTAGAAAAATGTTTCTTCAATGGAAAATATATAAATACAATGTGAAGTGATTTAGTAGAAATTCGAAATCTAAATATATTTGGGAGTTTAAATTAGTACTGTATTTTCAGTGACATTAAAAAATTTAAGTTGTAGGTAATATTGTTTGTGTGTTACAACTATTAAGGGCAGTGATAGCCTAGTGGTTAGGGCATCGGCTTTCCATTCGGAAAGTCGGGGTTCGATTCCCAATGCCGCTAAAGACCTATCGAGTACATGCGATATACGTGCTCGTTAAATCGGTGGAATCGAAAGTCCTGTGGTCGGCCATTGAGTAGTTACCATGGGTACAATGGTCTGGAGAAAATTTCCTCCTCCTTCAGATCAATGTCAAAATTGAGGGAGTGGATCCTCTAGTAGTGCCATCTATCGGAGGTTTTTAAGAGCAAAGACGTACTTTCACCTTTGTGGTGCCCTGATTAAAACGAAAGACGCTCCCTATTGACTTAAATTCGCATAGCCACGGCATAGCGAGTTTGCCTTGTCCAAGTGTCATAAATAACAACAAGTAATGACAACTGTGAAAAGATTATTTGAGAATATTATATAAATTCTCTCTTAAGGCTCGGAAAATTTAACCAAGAAGTTGAAGTTTCGAATAAATTTTTTTAAAAATTAAACATTTAAATCAAAATTTACAACTGAATTAAAATTCTTATACGAATACTTTTATATATATATATATATATATATATATATATATATATATATATATATATATATATATATATATCTTCGAATACTCTTATACGATATACTTCGAATACGGATGGAATTTAAATACTTTGATATTTCTCACAATTTTTCTGGAAATAAGGAGACTCAAATTTGTAATATATTAGCAAATCGAACAAATTTAATCACCACTTACTTAAATAATGTAAGATTTTACAAAATTGTGACAAATTTATGAATATTAATTTAAGTCACTATAAATAAATTCTCTTATATTATCATTATTATTCCACTATTTTGAATCAATGAAAATGTTACTTGATTTAAAAAAAGCAATTTTTTAGTTTAAGGGAATAACTGAATTAAATTAGAAAATTTCATTAAACAAGATTATTAATGAAATGAAGTCTACAATATTATGCAATCATTTTTCTTACTGTGCAGTTTTTAATTTTAAATCTCTTTAGAAACAATCAATTTTTCATCAATAAATTCAAAACATACATAATAAGAATAAAATTTACTCATAACTCGATAATATTAGCTATAAGAGTTAATTTAAGAAGACTTTACTTATTGTAAAACAATATGCGTACGTATATTAATATATTAATACAAACTATGAAGAGTATTTTTTTCAAAGGAAAAGTTATCACATTTATTTAATCCAACACAATTTTCATTGTCTATTCAAAATTCCCATACTTAAGTAAGTTACAACTCTTCCAGTGCATTCGAAAAATATTCTAATACAGAAACTAACATTCAAAATGTGTTGATGAATCCAATAAATTTCTTTGCAGCATGTCCGTTTTTGGACCTTGCGCCATAAAACCCAACCAACCAACCAACTAACCAATAAATTTCTTGGTTGCACAAGTGGATGAAAGTCAAGAGACTTTGTATTTGGTTTGTCGGTCAACATTCATTTTTTGCAGACAATGGCAAGTTAGATTGGCACCTGTAGTTTAAAGTGAATTCCAAACCACTGCAAACACCTATGTCTGAGGAGGGACTTGAACTCACAAGTTGAACAAAAGGACAGAATGCTAATCATTCGTATACCAACTCAGACTTAAAATTGACTATAAAGTAATTAAGAAGGGTAAACAAGCGAAAACTAATGGATGCATAAGATTGCTTCGTGATCATTTTGTCGCTTAAAATGAGCATTATGGTCTCAAAGGCAAAAAAAGGCAATATGCATTTGTTTAGTTAAAAAAAGGTACTATTACTTTATGCTTACGCAGTCGATAAAGGCGTTAAATAAGTTTTGCCAATAAATGATAATTATTTAGCTTATAAAATGCAAATATAAAATATTTGTATTATTTTTTAGTTGTTTTTGAAAACGTAACTCCTTTTAAACAATACACGATGTATGCAAATGTAATATTTACGACAGTAATTTACGATTTTTTCTTTCCCGTTACGACGATTATCGTACGGGGGTAGAATGGAAAAAGTATTATTTTCTTTATTCTACTTAATTTTGGTTCTTTTTTCTAAATTTTGAGTGATGTCAATATATAGGACCATAAAAATACATACAATGATATCTTTATTCACAGCAACCATAATGCACACACACAAAAAAGTAATAATTTGATTTGTTAGTCGCTTTATAATTGCCTTTTTGTATAGGAGGGATAATTGGACCGGGAATTATTGTTTAAAGTAGACTCAGAGCCACTAAAACATCCAAGCTAAAAAAAAAGCGCAAAAATTGTTGAACTGAAGGCCATTGAAGTAGTTATTCATCTAGTAATGAGGTTTGGAAAAAAGTAAACGGAAATTTCTTTTTCCTTGAGCCATGATGATCAGAGGGTATGGATATTGCTCTTGTAAACCAAAGACAGCCATTTCGGTATATGATTCCGAAAACCATCATGCTGATAGTGATTATACAAGTTAATCTTTCATAATGTCCAATGTGCCCTCTCTTTAGTATTGTGAAAGGTTAATAAGAAGTACCAACTTAGATTCAAACTCATCACTACCGAACGCTATTGATCCAAAATTAAAATGTTATAAATTGTGTTTAATGGCTTAAAATGACAGAAATTGATGAAATCTGAATTTTAGTAGCAGCAACGATCTAGCATTATTTGAATTTTTACTATCATGATATGAAACTTAAAATTATAATTTTAAATGTCCCATTTTCTTAAAAATCTCAAATTCTAAGTAGTTAATTTGATGTGCTAATAAATACAATTAAAGCATTTCTTAAAAGTATTTTTTATAAGCGACAGAAACTTGGTTCTTTTCTGGATTCCACTACGAAAATGGTGAACTAATCTGCCCTCCATTACCTGACCGACTCGGTGAAAGCCATATTTCACGAAAATGGCGCCCCATAATCGCTATCGACTCCGAACGAAAGAGTTGTCCTCGGGCTAAAAGGGTAGAAAAGTTCGCTCACTGATTCAATAGAGCGATAGAGCGCCGCGGTGATTTGTCATTGAACATATTTCATCGCTCCTGTCGACGGCTAAGTTATAGCTCTGTGCACTGCCATCATAATGTCTAATATACTGTTACGACTCTATTTGATGGCCTTGTGATTGATACAAAGAATAAGAAAACCTGTTGTCCTCGGACGACTTCTATGGGTTCATAGAGCCACATATTTTTTGATTGACCTATGGTTATCATCTTAATTGTAAGCTGCTTTTAAGGGACACTATAAATAAAATTGGTGGAAATGAGTACCTTTACAAAGTTTGATTTAACAGAAAATTGATATGTCGAAAGTAAGGACGATACCAAATGCACTTTTCCCGAATGAATCGGAACATGACAAGAATGGCATTTTTATGTATGAAACATTATGGTAGAAATGTAAAAGAAAATGTTTATTGTTTCTAAATTATGAATAAAATTTCAGTTTTTTATTTTCAATTTTTCCATTTATTTATTATTTTAATTTTTCCATTACATTATGGTAGAAATGTATAGTTAGGTATGTAAAAAAAATGTTTATTGTTTCTAAATTATGAATAAAATTTCAGTTTTTTATTTTCAATTTTTCCATTTATTTATTATTTCAATTTTTCCATTACATTATGGTAGAAATGTATAGTTAGGAATGTAAAAAAAAATGTTTATTGTTTCTAAATTATGAATAAAATTTCAGTTTTTTATTTTCAATTTTTCCATTTATTCATTATTTCAATTTTTCCGTTACATTATGGTAGAAATGTATAGTTAGGAATGTAAAAAAAAATGTTTATTGTTTCTAAATTATGAATAAAATTTCAGTTTTTTATTTTCAATTTTTCCATTTATTTATTATTTCAATTTTTCCGTTACATTATGGTAGAAATGTAAAAATAATGTTTATTGTTTCTAAATTATGAATAAAATTTCAGTTTTTTTATTTTCAATTTTTCCATTTATTTATTATTTCAATTTTTCCGTTACATTATGGTAGAAATGTATAGTTAGGAATGTAAAAAAAAATGTTTATTGTTTCTAAATTATGAATAAAATTTCAGTTTTTTATTTTCAATTTTTCCATTACATTATGGTAGAAATGTGTAGTTAGGAATGTAAAAGAAAATGTTTATTGTTTCTAAATTATGAATAAAATTTCAGTTTTTTTTTATTTTCAATTTTTCCATGCTTTTAAAATTTGAAAATAATTTTCGTTGGAAACTCATTCACCAATATTGCTTATCAATATCAAACTTTCATTCGAAAATCTAATGTTTTCTTTTTTTCACGTGAGATTGAACTTGAATTACTGAAAAAAAGTAGGATTGTCAATCTGAGAGAGAGTCACATTTCTACCTACTATTTAAAAAAAATAATCCTCACTGTGCCTATTTTGACTTCAAAATACCTGAACAAAGCAATCGTTAAACATTTTAAATCGTAATCAAAAATCCTTTTTTTTTTCAAGTATTATTAACAAAAATAAAAGTTTATACAGATCCTACATACTTTCAACCTTTCTTGGCAATAAAAATTTACTAACAATAAACTTGGTGCAGATTACAAGCTCTATGATCTTAAATTATGTAAATTTTATGAGTACATTAAGAAAATTATAAAATCACAAAAAATGAGTAAAAAGGCTGTGTAATGTAGTGGGAAAAGTATAATTATTCTATTTAAAATGCATCAATATATGATCAAGCCAAAGATCATCTTCTTAATAACGAATAAAAGCTCCAAAGTTCTAAAGTTCCTCCGTTGGTGTAAGACGAAAGTTCAGAAAATAAAATAGCACCTTATGTATCAAATATTTTATTTGGGTGTGATTCAAAATTATGGTGGGGTTATGTGTTGTGGCTTTGAAACGAGCAGCTTAAAAAATTATGTAATGGTATAAAAAATAATGAAAAAATTACATCGCTTTTACGTAAGGACTCACTGTGGCATACTTTTAAGACCATGGTCTTTGGCGAGAAACGCGCGTATTGGGGATTCAATTCTAGCCACTTTTAAGAAGTGAATGTTGGTTATTGCGTTTGTGTTTATTGCATGCCTGCTTATCGGAGTGAGTGCTTATGAATTTTCCAAATTTTCTCCATTGCTACACATGTATATTGGTTATTATCAATAATTTTTTTCGGAAAGAATATTTTTTTTTCGGTTGCATAAATGATTTACAACAACTTTCAACTGTTAATCTATCCACGATGATTTGTCACATTATTAATACGTATAGAAATCTTCAATATTACTTTTTCATAAAAGTAATTCTTTATTACCTGGGGCCTGAGCAGCTACCAGGCGCGTCGGCAGGTGGTGGATCGCTGAACGTCCTGTAGGAATGACAGGATAGCCTTGAATATAGAATCAGAGGCCGCGAACCAGCTCCCGTAAACCCTGGTGTTATGCGACCCGTGATTAGGGCTATTTGGCACCGCGGTAATGGTGTCTTAACAAAGCCTCTAGTTTCCTAGCGAACTTCTAGAGCTTTCTTGCATGCACAGTAACTCAGGGAATGCTGGGTGGACTGTTATATTACCTGAGCTTATTAATTGTTATCTTGTGGCTGAAAAGACACAAGAAATAACAAACATTTCTGCATTTGCAGGTGAAGCCTCTGAAGTAGACCTTGCTGAAAAAGACAGGGGAAATCAGAGGCAATCTAGTGAAGGGGCAGCAATGAATCCTTCACAGGAGGTAGAAGTGACCTCCAAACCATATTCTTCTGGTGAAAGTCAGGAAGCTATCGCTAGCATGACTGACTCTCTGACCAGAATCATCTGTGGATCATCAGCGAGGATTACCTCTGAAATTCTAAGATGCTCTAAGCAGAAGTTACGTTTAATCGTAGGCTTCATAACTGGGCACTATTATTTCAGAAAACACCTCCATAAAATGGGACTGTTTCAGCAAGACCCTATCTGCAGGAAATGTCATGCAAAAGAAAACGGCCAAGCATATCATTTACGAATGCGAGGCCCTTGCCCCCCTCTCTAGATTAACTTCTTTAGGCATCATCCATACTAGAGAGTTACGCCTAGACTCCATTAAAGGACTCGGACTTTATTAATAAAGTGGGTGACCCGAGCAACTGGAACTAGGAAACATTGGGTTTGGAGTTAACAGCACAAAATGCTGATAAAAGCAGAGGTGCCCAATGACATACAAACCCAACTCTAAGAAGAAGAAGAAGAATTCTTTATTATAAAAGCCGAAATGTGTAACAAATTTATTGAACTTCAATCTAAGGAATTCATCATTATAAAAAGGAGTTCTATGTTTGGAAATACATTTCCTCCATTTTCAGGTATTCTTTTAATATTTATATTATTCCCCCATATTGCATTCATGAAAACAAAATATCATTTATTTCGTTAAGGTGCCTACAACATCAATTGCACAATATATTTTCAGGAAATAAAAATATTCGCGCGTTATATAGACTGGAAAATATTTTTACATTAATATTATGACAGTTAAACGACCGCATTTTCTCTTCTATTTTACCAAAATTTTTATTTTATTTGTGCAAATCCCAGATAGTTTCCATTCATTAAACGCTTCTGGTTATTTCCCAAATCGATTCAAATATTTAATCATTAAGTGGCTGACCATGAAAACCATTAAAACAGAAGTTTCTTGGATAAGTATCTTAATTTCCATGCAAAAATCATGATATAGGCCTCTGAAAATTACCTTTTTTATTTTAGAATTTTATTTAAAAGTACGTAGTTCCGAGTGAAATTCTAGTTTAATGCGAATGCTCAATTTATATAAATGCTCTATATATAACCAATAATAAAATATCAAAGGAATACTTCAAAATTTAATTGAATTTTCAGACTTTTAACACGTATTAGATATATAAAAAATATCAATTTTTTTCATATAATTATATGCTTAGACTAAAGTCGCTTAGGACATAGCAGTATGTATAACTGTAAATGAGAATTCATATTGAAATAATAGCAATAGAGTACTGTAGGTGATTCTAACCTAAAAAGACACTGTAGTAATATTTACCCTTGCCCCAAAACATGAAAGGTGCAAAATCCTCTTTTGTCATTGGAGTGTCGATTTCTATTCTTGTCATTGGAGACCTTTGCCGACCAGGAACGCAACCTCCTCTTTTGTGTCGAACCTTTGTGGTCGCTTTTCCACCCCCCAACAACCGCAGAACAAGAGGACAAAAAATTATTTCATATAGTACATTTTTATCATCCTGGTGGCATCGGTGTCTTTGTGGAACTTTTCCAGAAGTGATGTTTATCGCTTTTTTTCTTTTACGTAGTCCATATTCCTTTTAACATGGAAAATACATGCAGCAATTCTTTTTCCCGAACTTTTTTTTAAAAAAAGAAAAATGTATGAATCATTATAAAAGGAAAATAAAATGCAGTATCATTTTACAATATAATTAGGGAAGAATTGTATTAATTTTACGTATATTTTTTGTATTTTAAATAATATATATAAAAAAATGAGATGTTATTGATTCCCGTCAAAAACTATAACTTCTGGTAGTAAAAAGTGTGATAACTAATAATTACGATATGGGGACTGTTGCTATGTTAGAATTGCAAAAAGAACTAACACCAATAATAAAAAATAAAGTTTTGCTTTTTATCTAGAGACAAAATTAATGATGAAAAGCAGTTGCTATGAACATCCTTGTGTTTCTGCTGGGATTTGAATCTAGAATCATTGCTAATTATACGCTGTGACATTGAGTACATTATATGCATCATTGAATGCACTGAAAGAGGAATGTATGAGGATAAGCATATTCCAAAATATGCATAGAAGAAAAGCAATGCCGTTCCAGAATTCTGTAATTCAGTAGCCTACCAGTTTTGGATTGTTTAAAATCAATCCATTTGTGAACGATTGTGATTCATGTTGTGGCTCAATTATACAATTTCAACTTCTAGCAAAAGAAAAATCTTTAATTGATATAATTCTCTTGAATTGGTCTCGTAAAGTGGTATGCTTCTCTTGTGTGAATTAGTCTGGTGAATTGATAGATTTCTCTTTTGGTTATCAGAAAGAATGGCTCTGCAGCAATCCTTGTCAAAATCAATTCAGTAATAAGACTTTCACTTTATTTCGAATACCATTCAAAGAGTGAGGGAATAAAAATTTAGAGTCAAATCGACCATAAAAAGATAAAGAAAAGAAAAGATGATCAAAATGGAAGGGGGATTTATTTCCTCTTGATTTTATTTTCAACCTGGAGCTTTAAAATTCCAATTTACAAAATCCTATTCACCTTTATCAGAATTTTAATTAGAATAGTCTAACCAGGATTCAATGAAACTGTTCATTGTAAAGTAAAATTTAGTGGTACTCAAAGTAACATTTCGTATACATAATTTAAACTAGTCTTTATATTTTAGAGACAAATTAAAAAGAATTAAACTATGTAAGCTTGTAACATGATCGTAACTAAATTCTGTCACTATAATACTATATGTGAATCTGCTACAAATTATTAATATGTATAGAAATTGAAATTCTCAAATATTCTCGAAATTAACTCCAAAACTATTAAAGTATTTCACTAGAATTCGATAGTAAAATCCTAATATATTCGCCAATTAACCCTTTAAGCGGTCAATTGTTTTACCAGAAATGCTTCCAAAAAGGCATATTTTCTTATTCCATATAATTAAGTACCTTACTTAATAGAATAAGAATATTAAGAATTTTTTTTTCACTTTTAATGCTTTTACAGCATTTTTTATTTTGCAATTTTGGACACAAAACCACCTAAATGTTTGCTTTTTTCAAGTACATTCTGCATGCAGTAAAGAATGGCTTACAAGTTCTGCAAAAATTTCTCTCATATTTACTGTGAATTTTGAAGTTTACAATTTTCCAAACAGTTCGGAAGTCTTTTTGTGTATGGTACAATTTCCATAAGATTCACAAGCACGACATTCAGTAGAACAAAAATTTCAAAGAAAAGTTCCCGCTTTCCCTCTACACAGAAAAACCCGGATGAAAAACATTTCATTTACATGGACATTTTTCTTTCAATAATGAAAAATACGAGCAAACCAGAAAAGGAAAGGAGAAAATATCGATGCCCGTACGCCGTACGGGCAAACCAGATGAGGCCAATTTCGGGTAGCACGTACACCCTACGGGCAAACTGCTTAAAGGGTTAATAGATTAATTCAGAAAACAATTACATTTAATTAATAGATATAATAAATCATGCAAAATATTTTTTTAATTTATACTTTTAAGTCATCCAATACAATACTTAAATCCTGTTCCAACGAAAACTTGTAAGCAAGTTTCGGTTTTTACGTTTATTAAATTTTGCTTTATTTCTTATCGTTAACGTTTTGACTCAACGGAATCCAAAACTTGGTGGTTGATAGGTAATAACGAATGATTTTGGGGTTTTTTCATAACTCTTGTAGAGGGAAGAAATTTTAAATAGAAGTTAATTGAGTCATTGTAATTTAGGGGCATACATCAAGCAGAAGAACGCAAAACTTGACTGGCTACATCCAGAGGTATCATTTCACTTGGAGGATAGTGCGACCATGACCTATTTTACATGCTCCAGGCGCCTTTAGTGAACACGACGAATCTTCGGTAAGGCCAGAAATCGAACTCATTGCTTTACGATAATGATAACGAAGCATTTTTAGCCAGAGTACCGTAGCTTGGTAGAACATGAAAAATTCTTCCCCTCTTAAAAATATCCAGTGAATTCCACTCAAATCGAGAAAATTTCCCCTTTTATACTTCATAAAGCTCAACCAATATTAAAGGATTAAAAAGATAAAATTGAACTGAATGTGGAATCTTTCTCTCAAAATTTAACAGCAAAAGAATATGTATGTGAAATCGTAAACGAGCGAGGGAAATCTGGCACTCACCGGATACTGAAAAATATTCGATTTTACAAGACAGTAGGATTCGAAATAATATTGGATTCGTCTTTTGGAATGCGGAGCAAGATTTCTTTCGTATGAAAGAAAAGCAAATAAAGCAGGAAATCGTGAAAATGCAGTATGCATGTCATAAACTACATGCTAATGTCGCTGAATAGAAAAGATTTAATAAAAAAAAAGGGAAAGGCAATTAAGCTTTCTAATAAAAACAGTGATACGTTCAATTTCACACTCGAATTTCTGATGGGTGTACTGTGATACGTCCATCAGAAATTCGAGAAAGTGAGCGTAGTGTTTTATTCACTAGATAAAGTAGTTGCTTGATAGAAGAAAGATTAAAGAAAGCCACACAAGATTCTCTTGCTCAATATCATCCGACACTCGTAAAAAAAAGAGAAAAGCTGATCTGTCCTGATGGAAGAACGTTCTCCATAAATTCAGTCTCGCGTTTTTGGTTTCTAAATCCTTAGTTCTTGGGGGAGGGGCACCGGCGGTTAAGAAAAAGAATGAGAAAATACCCTTCACTCAGTTCCCCACCCCCAACCACTGGAATGAATAATGCATACGGGGTCAGATCTTTTTATAATTCCAGAATATATATTGATGGGTGTATATTTTGGAGACATGAAAAGTGCGCTTTTAAAGGTTTGCGTTGAGGGTACCCTCTCTCTCTCTCTCTTTTTATCTGCCCTCCCCCGCTTTAAGAAGACTGAATGTCACGGAAGAATCATAGCGTGTTTACCATGGGTAAGCTCGTAACCACTCGGTTACATCATCCATCAAATGACAGAAGAACAGATCTCGGAATGCTTGAAAAGAAATTTTGCAGAGGAAAAATCATAAATTTGTTCAATTTACAGACATTCGGTAGTAAAGCTGTAAGATAAACTTGATGATCTTTTACTGTCAAACCTTATTATAATGAATTTCAAGGGACAAATTAAAAAGTTTACTATAAGTATTGCCTTGTATAATTTGTCCTTATTTCCAACCATCTTAAATAAAACTGCAAAAACTTGATGGATAGATAAATTGATCTGGATCAAGAGATCTTCCTTAACTCCAACAATGGTTGTAGCGTTGAAATGGCTTATACTGGTTACATACATGTAGGGTTTAATGTTCTGACAGTACCCGCGATGAAATGGTCCGACTCAATTATCAAACTTTCCTTCAAGCTTTGCTCAAAGTTGAAAAGTTAATTTCAGAGCTTAACCCATTCGTCCATTGGTACAACAAGATGTTCTCCTACTTATGTATGAAAGCGTAAACAAGTATTTGCTGAGTACTATTTTTGTTTTAATTTGTTTACAGATCCAGAGTTACACTAGATATTCATGGTCTTCATGAAAACGGAACTTGAAGGATAATTCAAATACTCGTGCACTTATCTATGATTACATACAATTTGTTGCCAAATCATGAACATAATTTCCTTCCTATTTAATGCTTCAAATAATGATATTAAGGGAATCAAATTATATCAATTCTAAAAAAACATATGAAAGCATTTAAGGTAAAAAGTATAGCTACATGTTTATTTAATTTAACACTTTAATTACAGTTGTCAACTCATTTTTAAAATGGACCTAAAAATAATCATATTTAATGTGTTATGTGTAGATTTTTTTTAATTAATCCCTTAAATTTCTTCATTGAAAAACCTAAGAAGTTTTATATTTTTTATTTCATATTAGAACTTGAAAGATTTGAAACTAATTTTTAATTTACTTCATTGTTAGAAAATAAATTGCTTTTTATTCTTTTTTTAATATGCAAATGAAATAAAATCACATTTATTAATAAATTAAAAGTTACTAAGTCTTACTGCCGACATTTTTAAAAGGAAAAAGATATATATATATATATATGTATAGATATGTATAGATATATATATATATATACATAGATACATATGTATATAGATGGATATATATATCTATATGGAAAATACGAAAATTATCTTATGGAAAGACTTATTTTTTAAATATGTAGATTCAGTTGGAGCTATTTGCGATCTTCATTTCCATTAAATTGCATTCCTTGCAGATCACAATAGAAAATAGGCCAAATGTATGGTAAGTTAGCCGAATAGCTGTAAGTTTTTGGTTGCCAGTTTCTGGTGCTGAATGCCGTTACATATATATACATACAACCACCTACTAATTTCGAACCATAATCAAATGATGTGGGCTGGCACTCTGCCCTCTACTTAGCAAAGGAAATGAATTCTGCGAAACTTTTTTTGTGTATTGCTTTCTCAAGAAGAGAGTCTTCAGCTAAATCTGATATCGAGGCCGTTACTTTATGGACGCAAAAGTGATATCTCACCTCAGTATACCACGACCCGCAAGTTATGTGAGAGATATTTATATTCTGGTACATTTCCAATATTTCTGGTTTCCTGTCCATTGTACCACGTAGTCAAATACTCCAAAAGCTTTATGATTGACAGACTTAAGTAATTAGTGTCTTGTCTCAAAATTTTTACTATATCCCCACACCCTATAAGCAGAACAGCTTTTGATCACGCTGTTGTTGAAACAAGGTTTATGGACACCTAAAATGCTAAAGCAATCAGAAAAAAATAAGTCTCATATTCTTTCAATAACTTATTCTTAAATTAGCCTGTGAAACAGTTTGTTTTTTGTTACGTTCTTGCACAAATTTAATGCCTCTTGTTCGCAAAATGCGTTTTAAAAAAAGCTATAAAAGTTTCCATTCTTAAAAAAATATAATTTAGACTTGCAAAATAAACAATGGCATGACTTCATTCTCGATTGTGGTCCACAACTAGTTTCCAGACCAGTCCCCTAACTATCTACTCTCAAAAGGAAGCTTAAAAAGCAATTATATAGTGAACTTTATAATATGGTGTCCTCTTATCAAATCCAATGAAAAAAGACTGCCAATCACTTGAATCCGAAACAATTTGAAGTATGCACTCTTACAAAACTTCCTATAGACAGTCGACAGCGGGTCTGTTTTGATGAAACAGTACCAAACAATTGGAGCCAAAGGTGGTAGAGATTGGCTCGCTTGAAAGCATACAGCAAAGTTAGGTGCTGGGGGATACCACAAAGGACCGCGGTTCCAGTTACATATTTGAGATTGGATGGAGGGGGGATAGAAAGAGACTTGCAGAGAGGGAGAAAGTGAGAGATTGAATAATGTCCTCATGAAACATACCCAGTTCTGTTCACATCCCCCTCTAGTTCTGGTTATCTTTTTCTACGAAATGATAGGGGTCTGTCCTTCCCTCATTCATCTGTTATGCCTCCCCCTCGGCCCCCGTTTTTCACAGAACTGCAAGTATCGGATGTCGGTGGGGAGTTTTGAGGTTTGAGGCACACAGTCTCGTTTTTTACGGTTGCAGACACCCCTTCACCCTCATTTATCCCTCTTTTTTTAGGAATGTGGAAAATATGCGACAGCAAAGAGAATTTCATGTTTACGTTGTTAAAAAACAGCACTCATTATTTTTGCACAATTTTTTTGTGTGTGATTTGAGAGAAAAGAGAGCATTGTAATTTTCAGTTGTCTTCAGTGAAAAATCATTGAAATAAAGTATTAAAAGCACTCTAGGTTAATAATTATTCAAATTATTAAATTCATATAGTATTTTTGAGATATTCTAACTAAAATTGTAAATATTTTAGCGATTATAAACTTATTTTTATTGAATGCTTAACTAATTACATCAATAACAAACTTCTCAATCAGTTTTAAGTGCTTTGATATTTTTTTCCTGGTATGAAAAGATTTTTTATGTGGTTATTATGATACAATCACTAGTTAAGTAAAAATAGAAACTTCTCTGCAGCTGGAACTAGAAAGTTATTATTAAAATTTCAAACAACTTTTTATGGAGTTAATCTGCAAATTTTCTTTGGAGAGAGAAATAGATTATTTAAAAAGAAATTTCTGCAAATTTTTTAAAATTAATGCCAACAGTAAGATGATTTTAATACTTTTCTTGATAAATAATAGCCAGTATAAAGACTTTTATATTATGGGGTTATCATTAAGAATTTTAATGATAACGCTCTCGTTTTTAAGATTCAACGAAATTTCCTGCCTACTAACTTTTCTAGTGGTCAGCGTGCCTGACAACGGATCAGGAGGTCCTAGGTTCGAATCCCGGTTCAGGCATGGATGTACTTTCTCTCTCTATCTATCCTGTCTTTGTCCTTTCCTGGTATGAATGAGGTGTGAATGGTTGCCTACCCTATAAACGGGTCCCTATGGCATGTGTGTACTGAGGAAGTCGGACTCCACACCAAAATTCAGTTGGAAAAGTGGAGCAGCGCACCCCATGTTGTCAGCCTAGCTGGCACACGACAATGAATGAACGAATGAACGAAATTTCCTAAAGGTAACGTTAATTATTTCTGTTGCAGAATTCTTTGTTTTTGAAATCAGGGCATTTTAATTTGACTTCAAAAGAATTGTAATGAGAAATTTTAAAACTTGGGGTAAATGGCTTTCCAAAAATATTTTCTACAGATTTGAACAAAATGGTGTTATATTGATATGCACATTTCATTAATGCTTGGAATAAATTTTAATATTTAAATTTCTATAAAACAGAACATAAATGATAACCATAGAATAACTTTAAATGACTTGTGTGATGCAGATTATATTAAGACAAAATAAATCTTAGAATAAATGATGTGAAAATAGCAATTTCTTCAATAATCAGTAATAGATGATATAAGCATTTCTGATAAAACTGGAATATAAAAGTATCATGAATATGTAAATTTCTTTAATATTTAGAATCCATGGTAATGTTAAATAACAATTAGAAAATTACTTTCTTCCAATTCTAATTTATAATTGTCACTGCTATGTATTTTGTATTCGTATTGAAGTTACGTTCATTTTATGTACACAACTATCTAAAATTTTGAATTTACAATTTTAAAAATTTATGAACTATATTGATAAATGTTTCTTAATTATTATTGACAAAATAAAGTGATGTTGTTTGGTTCAATCGTTTTATATATTATAATGTTTAGAAAGAGAAACTAATTTAATGAGTGAATATGATTGAAGTAATCATTTTTTAATCCTAAGCTGTTTTAACAAGGAAATAATATCCAAAACATACCCAGATCTGCAATTATCTTAGATTTCATAAAATTTATATTAATATTTTATGCATATCTACAGTGCACCAAGAATATATTCTCATATCCTCTAATTTGCATTTCTTTTCAGAACTGTATTAATACTGTAAAGGTGAAGCCCAAATCCTCAATCCATACGCGAAAGGAATGCCTAACGAAATGTTCCACTAGGTACGTTTCACGCCACACCAAGAAGACGCCACTAATTAAAAACGACCCTTGCTTCAAAAGAGCTTAACTTACCCTACCCCTACCCGAGCACATTTTTCCACTAACCTCACCTGAGTACGGAAAAATTCCAATTTAAAGTTCATGCCCAGTTCACACATCCGGATTTGTTGGGAAGACACTCTTGGCGTAATTTTAAAACCGCCAAAAAGGAAGAGGTGGAAAGGAACCCCTTTTCCCCTTCGTTTCCCCATACTCTTTTAATTACCGAAGCAATAACGGTTCCTTCAAAACTTCTGTCTTGATAAAACGAAGCAGAGGAAAAGTTTTCCTTCTCCAGAAGTTCAGCTAGGTTCAAGTAGAAGCTTTTGCCTCGCACAGCGAAGGGGGGCAGTGGGGAGAAGAGGGAAGGACCTCTGATTTGCAAGTTATTACGACTTTTCCCCACCGTCTCTGCACCTTGGAGATTCATCCTTCTTATTATTATTATCCGGCAGTGTCAGTGTCCGGACCTCGACACCGGCTGGACTCTTCATCTGTCTCTTCTCTCCTGCTACAGATGCCGGCGATGATACGTTGGCGAAGCAATAGATGGAAGTTGGCAAAAATTCCAAATGGAGTCGCCAATTAAATGATTCCATCTTGACAAGGTAGCAGTAAGCGCACCACGCAATATTTCTTCAATTAATAATCCGGTAATTAAAAACTCTTTTAGTAATTATTCATTGTTCGCGGTTTTGCCGGTACTTCTATGCTAGAAATAAAAGGCATCACTTTGGAAAAATTTCAACAATGGCCAAATAAAAATACTAGTTTTAACAACTTTGTCGCCAAAATAGGAATACATGTTTTAATTTAAACAGTGTAATTTCAGTAGAACATCTTTTATTACCAACATTTTCTTGAAAAAAAGTGCTCATTCATACATAATTAGGAAATTCAAATGATTCGAAGCAGTTGATAATGATTCCATAATGATTTGCATTCTACATCATTAAGAATATTTTTCTTTTATATTAATGGCATTAAATTAACATTAGAATTAACACAAATTAATGAATGTAACAATTAAAAATCTATTATCCAATCTCTCTCTCTCTCTCTGTGTATATATATATATATATATATATATATATATATATATATATATATATATATATATATATATATATATATATATATATATATATATATATATATATATATATATATATATATATATATATATAATAAAATATTTTGTAATAATTACTAGATAAAATAATTCTTAACACTGTAAATAAATAAATACCTAATTAACATAACTTGTCTTCTTCCAATCAATTAGCAATGCAGTCGAATTTTATGGACTTTTATAAAACAAGTTTATATTATTCAAATTTTTTAATCCCAATTTTTAAACACGATATTTTTCTACATTAACATATTTTTAATATATGATGCCTACGCAATTTTATGATTTAAATATAAAAATGGTTATTGAGCTCTTTATGTTGAAAAATAATCTATGGCGTTAAATTACCATAAAATTACTTTTAAATAATAAAAAACTTGAAACTTGCTTAAATAATTAATTAATAAAAAATATTAATTAATCCAAAAAATTATGTCTTTTCTCCATTAAATCAAAAATAACAATCGATCAATTTGTTTGTTTCTGAAAAATTTGTAAAAAATTTCGTCTGAAGTAATATTTTTATAACAATGTAATAGGAAAAAAGGGTAACAGACAGTGTTATATGAAAAAAGGATCATTTTATAAATTCTTTTTATAATTGGTAACTTCCTTTGGTATTAAATTATGTTTAAATTGAAAATTTCGTACTAAATGTATATTTCATCAAATTGAAGCATATTAACGAGAAAATTTTTACCATTTTGTTCCTGTTATATTTTTTCAATACTTTCAGAAGAAGGGATATAACGTTTTACAAATAATAATATTAATATATTATTTATATTAGGAATTTTCAATATGATGTTTATAACAAAAATATTTTTTTAAGATAAATATAGAAAAAGACGCACAAATTTTAATTTTTTATAATTCTAAAATAATTTGTAAGAATATTTAAATTTTTGTAGAAGAATTCTAAGAAAGAAAAATTAGTTTTTATATATTTAAATATTGTTAACTTTCGAATCAGTTTAAATTGAAAGTAATAGTTGAACAAGCAAAAATACTTAATGTAAAGTTCATGGCTTTAGTTTGTTTGTCGCTCAACGATTATTTTTTACACCTGAGGACTAATTAGACCATGAAGTGGATTTAAATGGGAAATTAATTAATTAAGAGAAATCTGCTTTTGTAATTTTTGTAAGTTTTTATAATGCTAAATTGATTAGAATTACATAAAAATAAAAAAAAATTTCAAAGATTCATACGATTTTGAAATCTCTTTTTGTAAGCATCGGTTTCGAAAATTCCAGTGTTTAAATTATGATTAGCAATATATAATTTTTCCAATAATTTTTCACGACCAAAAAAATTTTTTGGCAGTAAAAAGGAATCATTGAAGTCTTACGGGGTCTTATTAATACACTTCCATTTTTAATAAGATCCCGTAAGATTTCTGCAGATTTTTTTTTTTTTAGAAAATTAACTGTTGCCTTATTTCAAAGAAATACACTAATTCTTTCTGTTAACAATAATTAATGAACTTGAAAACATTTATTTTCTTCTCTCACATTCAACAAAACATATAGTTTTCCATTTATAAAAAGTTAATAGTTTGGGAAGAAAACTTCCAAATTTAGTTTCTTTAAGAAAATCATTAGTTTTAGAAACAGAACTTTTCAAAAACTTGCAATCTCTATAACAAAGAAAATACCAATTCGACTCATATCGTCCAAATTACTTCGTATTGTCACTTATTTCGTCTCCCTAATGTATACAAAGTTGTCGCCAAAAGCGGGTGATTGCGTGAAGGTTATAAAAGTTTCAATGGAACATTTGAAAACTTAAAAACATTAGCACGATTTTAAGAAATGTACAAAAATCCATTACTTCTGGTATTCCCAAGTCTTATTTTATTGAATAGGAAGAACCGAATATATATCGTTTGGAAGACTCTCAAATAAAAATCTTCCAAATCGTCTAGGGACGGCACATCCAATTTGGCGACAAAACGTTTGGAAACGTTATGCGTCGTTAAAAATTGGAGCTCTCTGTCCCAAACCGGATCACGAATTCACGTACTGGGAGATAATGGTGTTGAGGACGAAATATGAAAAAAATATCGCCAAAACCATTCCTCCACAATGAGAAAGTAATTTCTTCCCAGTGGCGAAGAATGTGGGTTTCAGTTTTTGTATAGCCATAACATCACGTTGGGTCCACTGGGGACGCAGAACTTGTCAGAGAGTAGAGACTCTTGTGAAAAGGAAGGAGAAGCTGAATGATATTTCGGTTGACATTTTTCTCTCTTTTCCCGACAACAATGGAATCAAGTCTCCTGAGGACAGGAGTCTTTGGAATGAAGTCCCCGCTTCATTCTGCTTCCTTTTCTATTTATTTTTTTTCAACCCTCTTCTGTCAGATTACCAACCATTGCGGAATGGGAATTCTTTCAGTTGCAATGCGTGGCGGATGTTGTGGTGACGAGTTCATAAGTGGTTTGCCAAGAGAGTAAAGGCGCCCTCTACCCAGTACAAAAGAAATGATCTACAGGCGTTTGTTCTGGAGTCAATTGAGATGGTGTAATGGATAACTTCCGAAGTAGGTTTGGGGACCTGTGGACTTTGCGGATCAGATTGCGTTTGAGAAGAAAGTTGGTATTGCAAATGATTGCACAGAAGTTTGAATGTGTGAGAAGTAGTTATTTGAAGCTTCTTACCAATCAGGAGCTAAGTACACAAGAGAGATGATGAAACAATTGCTCTTGTGGATCCTGGTATGAAAAATGCCAATGTAAAATATTAATTCTTGTAATTTGCAGTTATAATGAATTGATTTCATAGCGAATAACATCATATCGAATGACATGATCGATTGTTTATATTTTTTTAATTAATGGCTGAATTCACTGTATCAACGCAATTAAAATAAAGAAAAGAAACACAAAAAATTATTTTAATGTAATTAACTCTTATCTTTTATCATAACTACTTGATAATATATTGTAATTAAGTTAACTTTGTTGTGATTTGTAAAAAGTTCTTGTGGTCAACAAATAATAAAAACTACTTATCCTTCTCAGCTTTTTTTTTTACAAAATAATGGATCAAATTGAATGAATATTTACTATTTAGTTACAAACAGTTAGCATAAAGCAACAATAATAGAAAGGTAATATTAGGTAAACTGTTGTTAAAATAAAGAGAAAACACGAGTTTTCTTGAATTCTTGTGGTACGAGTATATTTGAAAAATCCAACGAATTATTTTGACACTTTACTTTTGTTAAAAAAATGACAGTTTTTTTTAACGTCTTCCCTTTAGAATAAATCTCTATAAAATAAAAAATATATATGTATAATTTTAAATTTAGTGTAATTTCCTAATTCAAATTGTATTTCTATTACAACCAATTACTAAGCCCTGTTTATTCTGAGTTATAAGCTAGGAACATAATAAAGGAGATAGGAATAATTCTTAGCAGAAAATAATAAATAAAATTAATAAATTAATGAAAACAGCATGATTTTTCAGTGATACATTCATTAGTTGTGTTTGTAAAAAAAATCCCAACTTCTCTTAAATAATTTTATTAAGTGACTTTTAGAAATTATAGTAAATACTATCAAACACGCGCGGATAAGTTTAAAAAGTCTTATTCTGTCAGTCGGAACTTGTAAAAACTACCATTCAGTAGAAGTTATAATGATTCTAAATGCATCAAGAAAAATTTTTACTAGAAAGTGATGACTTTTGGAATATTTACATCAATTCACGAAAATAATTCTACAATGAAGTATACATATTACATGCAAACAAAATTTTTCGAACAGAAATTGTATTCAATGAAATATAGATTATTTTTTTTGGTTTTATTTACGTTAATAAATCAAAATTTCGTTTACATTATATATTTTGTATGCCACATTATTACTTATAATACGCTTCAATAAATTTTATTGAATGTGATTTTTTGTTTTAATTAAAATCATAAATGTTTCATACATATTTTATTTCTTCCTACGTCATTTATGAAGGAAAGATTCGAAAACTACGAGATTTGTGAAATTTCACAAATTTATTTTTTAGGGCTCAAAAAAATGCTTCTTTCTTCCATATAATACCGGGTCTATAAAATGAATTACATTTGTTTCCAACTAAAATAATAGCTGTGAAATCAGAGCGTTATCGAATAAGAACCTACGCAAGCATGACCCAAAGAAAATACTTTTTATCTGTGCTTCTTTTGATATAAGGTGGCATTTACGGAAAAAATAAATAAAAAAATATATATATAGTGCCTGGAGGTAGGGATCTTTCACTTCCCATTTTAAGAAAAAGCGGTTATTTTAAGATTCATTGAACCATACCAAGTTACAGTCTTGATCTTCTCGTTGATCCGGTGGTTTCTTTAGTTCTCGTTTTCGACAAGGGCATTTGAGCAAAAGATACTTTATTTGAAGATATTTACTAGAAATACTGAAGAATTGACATATATTTTTGACGAACAGGTTTAAGATTTCTATTGTTTGCCACCTCTGATGTTCTGAGGCATAGAATGTAATTTAAATAACAATGAATGATTTTGAATGCATTTTGCTTAATCTTTTCCAATAGTGTAAAAGTGTCGGAACATTTCTGATTCAATTCCTAAGAGTTTAAGTCGAAAAAAATGTGCGGATCTTAGTTTGAGTCATTTTCCGTTATCATTATATTTAATGAATTGATTGGCCGTAAACCAAAGAAGACCTAAATAAAAAAAAAGTGTAATATATAAATTTATTCGCCAATTTATTACGATTTGTATTGGTTTAAAATACCCTTGACATCAGATAACGTTTCATTCACCTTTACATCGCACTGAGACAGCGTTGTAAATCCAATTTGTCGACGAATTTGTCGCCTGCTTTCAAATCACATTCTTCGAAAGCCAGCAAACAAGGGGAAATTGGTTTAATCCTAGTATCCGTAACGTGTTAGATTTGGCGAGAATAAAATTCGCATTGTATGTTTATGTATTGCTAGTTTGCGATTCTCAATATTTTTTTATTATAAAACGCTCTCGTATGCTGATGATTATGAATCTCTCAACATCATAGGCGACATATTTGAAAATCGAGCCAAATGCGTTACGGATACTAGGATTTTACCATGATTTGCTTAAATTGGCAAAGACGATTTGGTGTGAGTTGAATATACCCTTCCCAAGTGAATTCTCGCTTAATCTCTAGCACCCTTCGTTTTGATTATAAAATTGCCAATTTGAGTTTTTGTTTTGATTATAGTGTTGCCAAATTGAGTTTTGCTACTTTTCAGGTTTTTTTGTTGCCAGATTTCGTTTTTCTCATGTTTTACATCATTTTTACGTCATACATATGCTTCTTTTTAGTGGCAACAGAATTTGAAGTTTTCGTTTTACTTTCAATCCGAACTTTTTGTTCTATGTCTCAATTCGAAGTTTTTGTTTTAAGTTTCAATTTGAAACCATTTGACTGTTGTGTTTCGTTGTCCCCAGCGCCCAAACATCAAAACTGTTCTTTTTTCCAATTTCATTTTGTTTACTTATTATATCTTTTTTATTTTGTTTATTTATTATAGATTTTTCTTATATATTTTTTATAATTTATTATTATATTTTTCTTATATACTTTCAACATCGTAAACTGTTTTTCTTTTTTTCAATTTCTTTTTGTTAATTTATTATATTTTTCTTATATATTTTTTCATGCCTGCTGTGCATAGTGTTGTTGAGAAATTCCAAGAGATAATTTTAACTAAAATTAAAGCAAGTGATGATGGATACTTTACTTTTTCAAGCTCTAGACCAACAGTTGGAAATCCCGGAATTGTGAGTAGGATTTCTTTACTTCATTTATCACAGGATCCACAATTAATTATTTGATATTTCACGGAACTTGAACTAATAAAAGGCGCGAATTACAGGAAATGGGGATCGGAGATGAAAATTAGGCCAAAGAAAGGTTATTCCGATGGTTTTACTTTGATATGTAGAAAACTTATTGGGGGAAAACAATGCAATACAGAAAAATCAAACAGGCATGGTTGGTGGTTTTCACATCCCAAATTGAAATTGTTCGAGGTTTTATTCATCACATATAAAATTTTGAGGTGTTCTAACACAGAACAGATAATTGAGGAGTATTCCTATGGAAAATCTACTTTGGCCGATTGGAGGCAATTTATCAATGAGATCAAGATCATATCGAACTTTCATCAGAAAAAATAGCAGGAGAGGGTAAAATCGTAGAATTTAATAAATAAAATTTGGTAAACGGAAATATCATAAGGGGCATAAGGTTGAGAGGGTCAGTGGGTGTTTGGAGGGCTTCCGGAAGAGATTTTCTAGTTGCTGTTCACGACAAGAAACTTTATTGAAAATTATTAAGGAATGGATTTTGCCAGGATTTTGTATTCCAACTGTTGGAAGAGCTGTAATTGTTTAACTCAGGAAATATTTAAACATTTAAAAGTCAACCATAAGTTGACATTTGTTGATCCCGAAACACAGGTTGTCACACGAATACAAATGAAAGCACATGGAGGCATGTAAAAGCGTCGTTATCTACGTACAATCGTAGCACAGATTTTATTAGGTTGGTGCGTATGAAATGTCAGATTCTCTTTACATGCGGACGTTTTCCTCCCTGTTTTCGTTATACTTTTGTATTTGGCATAACCTCATTCATACTCGTATTGTCCATTGCCAGAGACTCATTTCAGCAAAATAGGTTTTCTCGAAGGTCTTCCCTTTTTTATTTCTTTTGAGTTTATTGCCGATATAAATTCTGCCGACATTCGCGTCATTTTCTTATATGAGTACAAACTTGGTAATAGTGCTGCAAAAGCTGCACGCAACATAAACCAAGCGTTTGGGGAGAATACGGTTAACGATCGGAAAGTGCAGCGTTGGTTCGAAAAATTTCGGACTGGCGATTTTTCACTGCAAAATGAGCCGCGCGGAAGACCCAAAACGTCTGTGAAGAATGATGACCTGAAGGCTCTAGTGGAAGCGGATCCAGCCGTATCCACGAGGGAACTTGCTATCAGGATGAAAGTTGACCATACAACGATATTGAGACACCTTTCTGAGATTGGCAAGGTTAAGAAGATGGACAAGTGGGTACCGCACGCACTGACAGAGCGAAATAAGCTGGATCGGTTAAACGTATGCTCATCATTGCAGCATCCACCATATTCACCGGATCTCTCGCCGACCGATTTTCATTTTTTCAAGCATTTACAGCTGTTTTTAAGGGGCAAACACTATGAAAATGAAGACAGTCTAAAAAACTCGATATCAGAGTTTATTAATTCTAAAGACCAAAATTTTTTAAGACAGGCATCTACGCTTTAAAATCTCGTTGGGAGAAGTGTATTGAAGCGAATGGAGCATACTTTGATTGAATAAACAGCTTTTGAAGAAAGATATGCAGTTTTATACAATCACTTAAGAATCCGACAT
The DNA here is from genome assembly GCA_037975125.1 of Latrodectus hesperus. Lineage (NCBI taxonomy): Eukaryota > Metazoa > Arthropoda > Arachnida > Araneae > Theridiidae > Latrodectus > Latrodectus hesperus. The sequence continues at coordinate 40,725,867 of CM075855.1, forward strand.
TTCATACGCACCAACCTAATAAATTCAACCTTTCAATGCATATGTTCCATAAAGCTTGCATGGCGATAAATGTTGATTGTACTTATAAATTTATTGAAATCGTTTCGGCAATTAATTGGGAAGAGTGCCAAATTTCGGAAAAGATGTAATTATTTTATTTAAATTCTATTGCTGTCATGCATTTTTTGTCTATTGTATTCGTGTTTTAATTTATGTTTAATTAAAAAGTATATATATATATATATATATATATATATATATATATATATATATATATATATATATATATATATATATATATATATATATATCATAATCATGTGTATTCTTTTTTAAATCAATGTATTAAAATAAAACTGTCACATTAACTGAATTTTTATGAAGACGCATGGAAACCATTGAATATAAGCTAAGCATCTTTTGCTGTTTTCTTAAAATACTATTAAAATAATACTTGCATAAAACAACAATTTTACCTTTTTTAATCTGTAATAAAATGCGAACTACATACTTAAAAGATAGGCGAGCAATTTTTTGTTATCCAATTTATACAATGAATGCATTGCATATTTTATTAATTGTTTAATAGGAAAAATACTGAAAAAAATTAATGAGTAATTATCATGTAATTGATCGTTTGAAATTGTGCTTTAACCTAAATTCTATTAGATTTTTCCCAACATGGATAAAACCAGCCTGACATTTACATATTATATTGGTATTAACAGAACGTGCGATTCGTCTTGCATTTGGAATCGATAATTTATCTTTCAGTGTGCCCAAAGAAAATTGTAGTTTTTGAATTTAATGTCAAATTGTATTAATTATAATATATATAAAACAAATTTATCTTGTTTGTTTGTAAGAACAGATCTATTAACAAAGTTAAAAGAATAGTGATGTTTTTAATTTATGTATGTATGTACATGTATAAGATTAAAAGTTTGTAAAAAATAACAAAACTATAACAAATAAAACATTTTACATTTATTATTCTTTATTTACATTCTTTGCTCAACCTCTTTCAATATATACTTTTGCCTCAATAGTTTCATAATGGAGGTTGAATTGACAGTCAATGATTTGCTCTTTAAAATAATAAATAAGAAATGAGATTGGCAACTCAGTTATTTGGCTTCAAAAACTGACGAAGTTGGCGATAAAAATATTGGCAAGTTAACATACAGAAGTTCTTACAACAATTCACTGACAAATCAACATATACTTAGGTGATATTATTACGAATTATACGCGAGAAATTTATGAATGAAAAATGAAACAAATATTTAATTTTTTATCTATTTTCAGATTAAGTTTATTATGCTAAATAGCAATAACATGCAAAAAAATCATATTTTAAAAAAGCAACAAAAATTTAAAAACTTCGCTAAAATATAGAATTATATAACAAATATTTAACATAGTTTTTTACAATTTCAGAATACAAAGACGCAATGATAAAAATGATTCAAATATATATTTTTAACACAATAATATTTTCCATTTAAAAACTAATTTCTACAATCCAAAATATTTAAGGGACAAAAATTTAATTCAATATAAGGCATTAAATAAATATGGCTTTTTACATCTTTTTTATTATTTTACTAAGCAACATGGAATATAACGTTCTCTCTCTCTTCTTATTAAAATTTATATCAATCAAAATATAAATTCTTGTATATCGTTTTATTTATATATAAACCGGTGTTTAAAAAAACAATCTATTAAATGTAATGAAATAAAATATAAAAAAATTGCATAAATAAATAAAAAAAACATTTTAGTTCATAGTTAAAGAAATTTCAGTAATCATTTCTGATCATTAAGATCGAGTAACGTACGCACGTCTGCCATTTTGCAAATTTGTTTAATCCTATATTCGATTTTTCGGCGCTTATTTTAAATTTGGCAAACAGAAATCTTTACTTAATTTTTCGTTAATAAATACAATGTTTAAAAACAATTTCCGACTCTTTGATATTTATATTAACGGTTTTAACATTAAAAATAAAAAAATTAGGTGAAGTAATGCTAATAATCCTTTATTTACTGTACATAGTATTTTGGCAATCCTAATTGTGATTAATTTCTCATGAATATTTACCGATTTAAATTCATTAATATAAAATTTAATCCAAAAATTTTATGGATATAATTTAACCTATCAACTTTATTATTTTACCATTGATGTTTGAAATTTATAAATCTGCGTATTTTGTTAATTTTGTGAAATTAGGTGATCATATTGTTAGATACCAACAATGTATGAGATATTTGTCACTCTATTTCAGCCATTTTCCTCCCGCCGTTTTTCCCGATCGGAAATTCGTCATACGGTCACTCTTGGCGACTTTTTGAAAATTTCGCCAAGTGTAACCATACCGTAAACTTTTACCTAGTTTGACAAATAAAGAAATATAAAATTAAAAATTGCTGATTTTTTTATACGCGAACGATTTGTTTATTTTACATCACTTTAAGGGTATATATATATTTCAGGATTATAAAAAAGTTAACTAGAGTTATACTTCAGTTGTGTAAACATTTAAACTATTATGGATTGGAAAGAAATATTTCACATCATAAAAACACAATCCAAGGTTCATTTCAGCAACACATGGCATAACATCGTTACTTCAAATTGTGATTTATATTTACATAATGATGAATTATAGATCATACTCTCTATATAACAACTTCCTTATTAAGAATTTTTTTTTTCAATTTTACGACAAATCAATTATTTTGATGTAACTATCATTTCACTTAGTGTAATCAAAATTTTCATATAGAGAGTACACTATATAACGAAAACAATGAACATTTATGACAACAGAATTTCTACCAGTGAGAAGATATTTATGGGAACATAATTATTCTTCGTAGACACTTAGTTTAAAAGACTTGAAAAATGTAACCGGAAAAGAATGAACATGAAATATTCACAGCGATTACAGGATCAATCTCAATGGAACTTAATGACACACAACTAAAACGTTAGGCAATTCACGAAGCTTCCATCTTTATCCATACAAGTGAGAAAAGTTTTTCTCATAAAATACTTTTTTTTACCGGGTTAAGGCGTATATTTCTATTTGATAGTCATTCTTAACAGCAAATGGTGTCGACACAGACATTATGTACAGTATTTATAATATTTTGAAATGATTAGGAAGGTAATATGCAGCATCCTTTTGAATGACATTAAACTGTTGCGGCTATTTATATGAATGCAATAAAAATAGTACAGAAATAGCACAAAAGAGTTTAGATTCCAAACAAATAAAAAGAACAATTCATAGCAAGTTGTTGCGTGGAAAATAGCATGTTCAAAAATAAAACTGGACTTGAAAATTAATCTAGATTTAAATTCACAACAACCACATTAAGTAATTCCCAAAACAATGTCTTAAAAATCAATGCATTATGATAGTATGAAAATTTGAAGTAATTTATAAGCATCATGTAATTAATTAGGAAAATATATTAAATATTTTACTAAAGTTGCAAAAATTTTATAATTTTTAAAATGAGCAGCATACTGACTTCTCATTAAATTAAATAACGTTAAAAGATATTGCTAAATGAGCTAAAAACAATCCTTCTGATTACTGCACATATTTAATATTTCCAAAATACATAATGCCTCATATAGATTTTTTCTTAAATGTGTTAATCTTATGATTTTCGGTGGTGTCCATCGTTTTAATGGTTAAATTTGCCTACAGTAGCATTTTTAATTCGCATAAAAAATGAATAAAATAATTTTGGCACAGATGCCGTATTCCAGAATGACAAATTCTGAGTTTGGGGATTTTTTTTAGCGAATTTTCAGATATATGAAGCAACCTGGTTTTTTCGTGTTATAGATATGCAGACCTATAAGAATTATGCAGTATGTTCTATTTTGGCAACCCTAGTATTTCGCCATCACGCACGTCACAATAAGTCATCTTGGCAACATTTCTTCACCGCCAAAAAAAATTCAGAATTTAGCACACTGGATTATACGGCATCGATGCCATAATTTTTAAAGAGATTTGCATCGATTTAGTGTAATCACACAAAAGAATGCTTCTATCGTAATAATACAAAAAAATATTGTGACAGAAGTAGTTTATAACTAATATGCAAGCCATTTCACCAAATTCACAACTGTACAGATGCATGATTGTGACGCTTTATACAACATGATTGTTACTGGTGCAAACGCAGAATTACACTTTACAAACACTCAACTGTACAGGGCAATGGCGAGTTGGTAAAGGGACACAACTGCGTGAATGCACAGAAATGAATAATACATTTTCAGCAACAAATGTTAGAAATACTGAGAATTTTCAGGTTTATATTTATCTTGTGAAAAGATTGTAACATACATCAAAGTTTACATATTTCTATCGCTTTCCATGTAAATACATTTAAAATATATTGAAGAATATTAACAAACTTAAATCTTAAATTTAACAGCAATTAGAAAACAAAAATTTTTTTAAGACGTTTGATTAGAAAATGGTAGTATATATAATCTTTGGGGACAATTTTATTTTGCAACAAAAATTCAGCCAAGAGATTAAGAATTCCTCTTTTTGTTTGTTTTGTAGAAAAAATTTTAATAATGCCTTACAATTAAAATCACTTATAAATGAAAATGGAACTATCTGGTGTGAGAATATATGAATGTTGGATACCAAATAGCATCACATTTTGCTTCATTTAACCAAAATTTGAATAAAGTATTCCAATGATTAATTAATATTGCATATTTAGAATTAAACATTTAATCATTTTTACACTGATTTGTTATATATCACGTGGTCAAAAATTTGAATTCACATTGATTGGAGCATAATATTTGTATTAAATTTTTACAATTGCTGTACTCAAAGTATCAGAAGTCAAATATACGTATATAAAAGCTAAGGAAATAATTCCACAATACATTCCTTAAAATATTGCACATATCAATTTCAAATAATTTCACTTAAAAGAAAGAAAATGGCATCTCAGATAATTAAAACATAAAACTATAAAATAATATTTCAATTAGAATTTATTTCATGGCAAATAGTCGGGCTCATATTTATATAGTTAAAAATATAACGGACTACTTTCAAATTCTTTTTTTAAATTATAATATTGTGATTTTTTTGATGAATTATACCATGAAGTAAACTCAAACTGTAATAAATTTCTGCACAATATTGGAATAAATGATTCTAAAACTTACAACATAATCATGAATAAATTTAACATGAACACTGCATGTAATACTGAACAATTCTTTAACAAACATGATGAGTCACACTTAGAAGATGTCTCTTTCAAGATCCTCATGTCCACATGTCCTCATATGGTGATTACTAACTGATGACAGTTTTGTTGGATATCAAAAGCAATGATCTGAATACACCGAAACTATCAAAAACTACCGTACAGATTCCATTTCATTTTTAAATTATTAAGTGCTTTGTTTAAAATGCACTCCCATATACTATAATAGAAATGTATGATTAGAGTTCTTTTAAAATTTAAATAAATTATATCATGCAGAAATTCGGCATGATTCTTCTTAAATTTGTTTGAAATGATTATTATATTAATAGAAAGTTTATAAACTATTTTATTTAATAGTAGATGAAGTCTTAGATGCATTTAAAAAAATTATACAAGGAAATGTGCATTCTTAAATTTTATGTAATTTCTTTAAAGCAAGCTTTTGATATCCAACAGGAACTTGAACAGCAAGATATTTGCTTTTCCAGCATTCGTCTGCCAATATGATACAGTCATTCATTTGAAAAAAGTCAGCTTTGCCTCTAGTGCTACCTTTTAGGGGCAGCGCCAGCGTGAGGCATGAGCGCCGCCATGCACATGAGCAACCGCTGGTCGGGAGCCGCCACGAATTCCGGGTGACCCCCATCCATGGGTCACTGGAGCGACATATACGGCCAGTTGAAGGAACTGCCGGACAACAGCATGTCCCGGATAAGGGTCTCGATGGGAGTCTTGCCCACCAGCCTCACGAAGAACAACTGCTCGATCACTTGCGAGCTCACAGTCCGAAGCGATGGCAGCCGAAGCAACAGCTTGCCGAACCTGATGGGCTGGTTGGGGTACTGGGTCCTGCAGTACTCCTCCAGGGCGCACTGCGATTTCTCCTGGTAGTTCTCAATCTGCACCACATCCGACAAACCGCATGCATCTGATGGAAGAGAAAAACTTCATGAGAAAAATAAGCAATAAAACACATATATTCTGCATTAATTTAAATTAGATATCTAAACATAAAATTTTCTCCGAAAGCTGAATATATTTTTGTGTAGAAGAAGCAAAATTTACTACTACATACAATTCAATAGATCCCAAATAGGTACCAAATGAGTTCCTAGTTATTCTTTAAACAAAGAGACAAAAGAGTTTTGGGTATGTTTACAGCTCTAAAATGTTATGTATATTTGTTCTTACATTTTTAAAAGATATTTATTTCAGTGAAATGAATATCTTTCTTAAAAAAATTTTTGTATTAATTGCAAATTATTTATAGTAAATGTTGTTATTTTATGGCAGCATTATTTTCATCTTTTTTTATTAACTAGATAGGCAGCAGTAAAACTTAAAACTTACTCATATGTTTCAAATGAAAAAAAAAAAACTTTCTTATAACTAAATAACAAAACTATTAAAATACGAAAAAGAGTATTTTATATTGCTAAAAAAACAAATAACTTTAACAAGAAGTTTGCAAAACCATTATTTCGTAATATTTAATATTTGATGAATTTTTACATAATTATTTGCTTTCTATAAAAAAAGAAAATTCCTGTATTTACATGAATTTAAATTATTTGAAAGACCTTTCTATATTTCCATTTTCAAAGTAGATTTAATTATAATGCAAGTATTATCTAAATACATTTATCATCTGCAATAAACAAATTATGCTAGCTTTATTATCTGCATTGATACAAATGAATGCAAAAAAGAACTTTTCATTTAAATGTTTGTATGCAACTGAATTAAGTATAACGGAAATAACTGATTAGAATCCAAACAACACTGACAATTATTCACAACAAGTTTTAGCTAATAATTATCAACAATCTCAATGTTGATCCGTTATCTCTCAATGAATCAATTTCGGATGCATTCATTTTTCAATTAAAGTATAATGAAAAGCGTGACAAAAACATTTCTCCGAGTAATTAATCTGCCAGACCTTGGAATGAGAGATAAGAAGCAGTTCGGGAGCAATCCAACGGCCAGTCGGCAGATGAAACGAAAAGACAGTGGCGGTGACAGTTAAAATAAAAAGATCGTCTGCTAGAGGTGACGACGAGGGAATGAGAAAAGGGAGGGAGAAAAAGACAACTTAAAGACGCATGTGGGGCATGCTTTGATAGATCATCTCGATTGCCAAGGCAACCGAAAACGCCCACAGAGAGATCTTGGCTGATCTAATTTATTATAGTCTACATTAGCAAGGTTTTATTTGCTCGCCGAGTTATATAAAATGGGTAAAAAATTATGAATTAATAATAAAATATAGTCAGCATGATGGGCTTAATATATAGCAAGAAATATAAAAAAATATCTCAGATGATGATATTCAAATACATGGAAAAAAGAATAATTTCTGCTAGAAAATTAATAGGAAATTCCATATAACTAAACAGAAATATTTTTTAGAAAAAATTGATTAATTTAATTTAAGGGTTAATTTTACAGCTACTTAAATATCTTAATTTGAGTGACAGTGGAAAAAAATCCTACAATGTTCCTAGCGCACAAAGAATTTCTAATGGCGCAACGAAAATTATTAATAATTTATAATAACAAAAACCATTAGTAACTGATTACAAATAAATGATAAATTGTTTTATATCAAAAAAATACATCCCGAAATATTAAATTCAAAATCGAAAACATTTGAAAAAAATACTGCCTTTCATAAAACAAGTATATATTTTAATAAACACCAAAATGATTAAATAAATGAAAACCAGTTATTGTGAATATAAGAAAAGAACGAATATACAGTGAGTTCCTGGTTATCCCCAAAATTGAGTGGTACTCCTAACATGGATAAGTTTGATTTATCAGATAATTCACAAGTTTATTAAAAGGGCAGCAAATCAGTACAAGTATGCATTTAAAGAATAGAAATACTAAATATTTATACAAATGCACTTATTATTTAAGGAGTAATAAAACGGTTAACTATTCAAAATATCAGTTAAAAGTTTCTTTTTTTTCCATTGAAAAAAAATTTAGATTTTTTTTCTTCCTCCCTTTTTTTGTATTTAAATAGTATTATTGGATTACCCAAAAAGAATATAGGAATTTACAGTACATATAAATTCTCTGCGTTAAAACAAATGTACTTTAATACATTTTCTTTAATATTAAGTTTTCAAAATTTTAGCTTTCCAGTAATTATTTATAATTTTTTTTTATCAATGAATGAATAAATATAATGGTTACTAGCCAAATACTATAATAAGAATATTATCTAAAAGTTCCGGCATTTCACTATAGATGGCAGCACAACAATTTTTCGAGTTACCATTCCTTTGTACTATATTATAAAACCAGTCATCTTTTTTTTAGTACTTTTTTCTTTACTTGAAAATAATGTGCAACGAATACATTTTAATAAAATATTCATAATAATTTAATGACTGTTAAATTATATGGATTGGAAAAATAATTATGATTTCCAAAATGCCAAAATTATTTTTTACTATATTAATTGAATTGTGAGAAATGCATTATAACATTTTTAAAAAATTTTAATGCTATAAATACACACACTTATGCAACCTGGAAAAGTAAAACAAATTATATACAATCACTTGTTGATGCTATTAAGTTATGCTTATACTTATTAATGAATTTGTAAGTATTTTTCAAACGGAATCTACTTAAAACAGATATATGATAAATATATAATTAAAACTCTAATGAATTTATTTAGAGCAGAACTTTTTCAACATCGAAATGATCCAAAAATATTTTTTGTTTATTTGTTCTGAAATAACACAGTAAGTAGTATTTGTGACTAAATATTTATTCATATTCAAACTGAAATGGAATAACTTTTTGAATCATTGAAGAATTCATATCACAATATAATTATTTATTTTTTTAAATTGTTTTGAGATAATAATATTTCTAATATGTTTTTTCATGGATTTTTTTAAAATGTTTTTGCATCATAGAAAACATGCAATTTTATATAATTAAATTTCTAATGACACTTGGCGATGGCGAAGAATAAGCCTAACTTGTCTGAGAGTTATTTTTACTCTTTTCAATTATAACAAGGGAAATTGGATTTTATTTGTTTGTTGTTCTCAGACCACTCTTTTGCCTTTGAGAGATAATTCGGCTTTACATCTTTAATGAGGTGCGGATGCTTATAATGGTTTGGTATCACCACAAACATGTGCCCCTGGATGTTGTTTATGGTGGATTCTAAACCACTAATAAGCATATAAGCCTGAGGTGGAAACTGAAAACACGAATTGTTGAAATAAAAACTAAAAATTTATGATTGAACTGGTTTTTCGAAAATTAAAATTAAATATCCTAACTGTTGAATAGTTACACAAAGTACCTTTCGAATAAGTTTTTACTAAATGAAAAGTCTGTTTAATATCGATTAGTCGATAACTCGATAACAATTGGATATTAAATTTTATCCTAGAGTTTCTTCAAAGTTCAATAATTCTAATTGTTGCACGAAATTTTTAACCTCTTTAATCAATTAAATTTTAATTTTAAATACAGAATACAGAAAAAATAGGCATATCTTGACTTAATGAAATGGTTCTTTAGAAATGATTAAAACATTTTGGAACTAAATACTATAGAAGGAATCTCTTTTGAAGATATTGAAACGTAACAAATAGAAAAATTACAGAAAAAAGATAATTCCTATAGTGGTTCCATATTTAAAAATAAAAACTAATAAAAAAAAATCTCAGATTTTAGCAGAAAGTTAATGAGTGGGCAAAAGTTAAAGATAACCGTAGAAATCTAGTGAATGTGCAATTCAAGTAAACGACCACAAGCTTTGTGAACAAGTTAATATTTTTTTCAGAAATTAATATTTTTTTTCATGTATCTGAAAATATTGCAATCTGTACGATGCCTCCCTAGATAGCTGATAAGAATTAGATATTGATAGTCGAAATAATGCTTCAATTGACAAAATAAATAATTCCTAAAAAGTGAGGACCCCCAGATAATACCACTCTCAAATTATGAATCAATTCATGTTATATGAAAGAGATAAAGATTATTTCGAGCGTGGGTGTAAGGATATCCTTCTATTACTATACACTAAAAGAATATATTATTTATGAACGAAAGAACAATATTAAACTATCAAATTAAACCGGTTTTACACTTTTGATGAAATGTAAAAGAATATTTTTGGTTCGAATTTTCTTTATCTCAAAATATATATTTCAGAGCATGGAAAATATAATGTATAGCAATTAAACTTTTAAAAATAATAACTTTTTAAAAGTAACCTTTATTTAATTAGAAAGGACTCATTTCTCTGTGAAAAATATTTTTAAATACAATTTAAATGTTTTTAATAACTCAAACAAACCTTTTGTTGGTCCTAACTTATTGGAGTTAATGGGAATTATTGGTGGTACATTAAATTATTGTTTGAAGAAATTAAAGAACACTAAATCAAAATGTATTTTATTTTCCACTTCTCCATTTAAAAATTTTATTTTATTTCATTAAAATTTTCTATTTTATTTTTCTATAATATCACATATTTTTCATCTGAACCAATACAAATACATCAATAACAATGCAAATGAAAAAAAAATTAATTTTTTGTGTTCTCGCCTTAAAAATTTGGTATCGGTGAAAAAAAAAATTCAATTTCTCATATTTTGATATAACTAAATGTTGACTTAAACACACGCAAACTTTATTAAATGTATGGCTTTGATTACATTATTGCTTTCATTTAAATTATCTTAATTGTTAAAGTTTTATCAAAAAATAACTTGCTTTTAACTTAAATCTAAATGAGAAACAATGATTTTCAAAAAATTCAAAATAAACAAATATACTGCATGACTAAACAAGTTTTTCTTTCTGGAAGCCCAATAAAATTGCTTCGAAAACCTGCAATTTGAAATCATTTCCATATGGGTAAATCGATTTTGACATTGAAGCGTTTCAAAATAATCCCCAGTAACTAGTATATATTATAATAAAAACGTATTCTAATTTTAGAATGTAAAACGTGTATGGGTTACATGTATCTTCCAACATAACATCTGAATATTTATGCATTAGATATTTCTGGGCAACTAAAAATTAAAACCTGGCTAAAATCAGTTGTATTCCTAGGATTCTTTTACTATTTCACAAAACGCATCATTACATTTTCTGCTATCTAAATCAGTAGCATTTCGCGCAAAATCCACACTCCAAAAATCATAATTTTTGATATGATTTAACATCAAATTATACTCTTAAATAGTATTTCAAGGTATTAAATATTTTAAAATCACACTTGTGTCCATCTCTCATAAGATCGACATTACAATACAATTATAAGACTCGTGACTCTGATTTAGGAAGTGCGCAAAAAATCGTTCGGATTAGAACTTGTTCGTACGAATAACGCGGATAATATTTATTTCAAAATCAAATAATATAGAAAAGTATAATATTAAAAATTCTGCAGTTCTCAGCATATTTTTTCTATGTATTATAGCCTATTAAAAAAGTGATAATTAAGTGTTGACGAACAGGATAAAAGGAGAAGGTTGACAACGCGTTTACTACTTGCTCCTGGTATGGAAATACAATCTATATAATTATATAGTGTAGAACTTAGTTTATTTCTAGATGACCATGAAAAATACCATAAGAAATACCAGCCACCACATTTCCTGTTTCACAATAAATCAAGCCCTTCTATAGTAATGATGTCTGTTGCATTTCATCAACATGTCGTAACAACTATGAATTGAAAAAATTGGATTATTTCAACCATCAAGGAAAACAATATTAATTAGATTAAAATCTTTTATTCATAGTAAAATTCCATATGCTTTAAAAAGTCCAATTTAACGAAAAAACCAATTCCTACGCTTAGAGAAATTTCATTTTCCCAAAAACGGATGAACATATTTTACTGTAAGAGGTTAAATTATATTTATTTGCAGACAAATTTCGCTGAATAGGCATCAGTCAAGATAATATGAATTAGATATCATATCCACTGTTATTTAATAAGCTGTAACATGAATATATCACGATCTTGATACAACTTGGTTTTTCGATTAGATAATTATATTAAGTAAACGACAGATTTATACGAATGTGATCAATTATATATATATATATATATAGAAAGATACTTTCACTTCAAGAAGAAGACAACTGCTGACGAAAAACGTGGCCATTGCTTATATACGTTCCAGCAGACTTTTTGAAGCCCACGAAAATTGAATGCATCAATAGAAATGTTTCTTTACCAAGTCTCTATTTATGTGCAATTCTAATTATTTTTTCTTTTCATTTTAGTATGCAAACGATTAACACTAATTCATCAAGGATTACTGCGTACATTTCGCAAGATGAATCGAAACTCGAGTTTATATCCAAGTCCTCTCTGGAAAGTAAGCAGACAATTTCGTCCACGAGGCTCCGATGACGTCATATGCAAGTATCTAATTAAAAATGAATATAATCGGATACTGATTAAAACTATGGTGATTAGATCGTTTGAATTATCAAACATTAAAATAATTACAATATTAAGTTTTTCCTTCTAAATCATAGGTTTCCAAAGTGGTCCAGGTGGACTCCCAGGGGTCCATAGGAGACCACACGGGGGTTCACGTAGTTGTGAAAAGAAAACAGGGGCTCACAAGTTGTAAGTGGAGGTCCACGAAAAATTTTCTGGTTTTTCATAATAAAGAAGAAAAATTTTGGCTTGGATTTACCTATCAACGTAGGCAGGTAGCATCATTCACTAGGTAGGTACTTAAAAATATTCGAGATTCAGTTCAAACACAGAATTGAATCGAACAATAGATAATAGTACAAGTGTACACCACCTGTCGAGACTTGCAAAGTGCCGCCCATGCGCCGTCTCACTTAAAGTATGACTATCTTTTATTGTTGATTTTTTGTCAATTGTTGATTGTTTGTAATAATAAATGTTTATAATTTTATATAACCACGAGTATTATTTTAATAAATGGGACACAAGAAAATGTGCTACTTCTTTTTTTCTTCTTAACACCCCCAATTTAGGGTGATATTTTTTAGGAGCTTTGGGAATACAGTAGAAATGCAGGAGCAGGGCGTCTACCGAAAATAGTAAAATTTTGAAAGGGGTCTACGAGAAAAAAAAAGTTTGGGAACCCATGTTCTAAATTAACGTGTGGCATTAGATATTTGTAATTTATTTGAAGTAGTTTATGTAAGATTCGCTATCAAGCAAATGACTATAAAATTGAACTAATTTGATTCTTTTTAAAATTAAATATAGAACAATATTTACTTTAAATTTGAATACAATAATTTAGTCGCTAAGTTCCCACAAATCCACAGACAATATTTTCCAATTATTTTTATTTTCTGCCTCAGTTATCAGTGTTCAGTTGATTGAATTTTAATTGGATGAATTACGTAAATATTATAGTTTTTTACAAACACACATAAAATGAATGTAAATTAAACTTTAGTAGAAAATAGTAAACTCATATTTGCATTTACAATAACATTGAATGGACTGTGTTTTACTTGTCCATGGTGAATGCTAACGGATATGAAGGATACCACGAAGGGGGGAGAGAACTAGGCTTTTTAACGAACAGAAACGCACGAAACCGTTTTAATGACACAGTGTTCAAGCATTTTCCTTCTAAAGCCGCTTAATAATGATACTCTTTAACTAAAGTCGCCGGATAATAGTGATGAATGGCTTAGAATGCGCCTAAGTGAAACTCTAGAAGAAGAATGGGGGGTATTTCGAGGAAGGGGAAAGGGAGTCCATAAACAATCCCCGCTAGATGCACCTATTCAATCCCCTTCCCCCCTGCTTCTTAAGCTCTCCCTCAATTAGAGAGAGAGCAGACTGTTTTCCCAAGACTGCTGAAAACAGAGAATTCCACGAATTCGGAAAAGTCTGCAAAAATCAGCCATGTTTTGATGTTGATGAGAGTTTTTTTAGGAATGCATTCGACACTTTTGTTGCAGGGGATGAAGGGGAGAAGATAAATTGGAAGACTAATAATATTTTTTTGGAAACTTTCCCACCTAGGTTTAAAAGAAAGGAAAGTTCAGTTTTTTTTTTTTTTTTTTTTTTTTTACTAAAGAAATTAGTGATATTATTTTTAGTGAAATAAGCTCGAAAATCTGGTTTTTTTTTTGCATATAATTGAAGTATATACTGTTAAAATTATCTTTAACTTTGTAAAAAAATAATAATAATAAATGAATAAAAAAATTTAAAATTGGCACAGTGTTTCAATGTTTAAACTGATTAATTACTTTTCTGCTTCGGGAAAAACACTCTCTACTCTACTATGTCTCTTGCGATCGTTTTCGTTTGGTATTATATATTATATTGTAACTTATCACTGATTATAAATTATCAAAAACTGAGGATGAGCCTGGAAAATGAACAATTTGAATGAAGTAAAACACTCAGAATACTATTAAATAATAAGGAAAATAATACACGTTTCTCTCTTGACCAGATTATAATTTACAACGATTGTTTTCTGTCGTTAGGATCAGATTCATCGCCAAATCGTTTGCAAAAATCGCCAAAATAATCATATATAATTTAGTCACCATATTTCCTTTTACCAAATCAACATTTCACAAAATTAATTTCTCAGAATTTTTAGCATGAAAAAAGTAAATCATAAATATTTTAGGTCCCGCCAATACTGTGTATATGATATCTGACAGGTTCATTTCTTTATCGAAAAATTATCACCTTAGTATTTTTTTTCCTTTTATCTTATATTTTGGGAAATTTGATAATTTCTAAAATTTTGCTTCGTTATAGATTTTTTAAGAATGAAACTTAATTTTGACATCATCAATGTCAATGGCTTTGAATTTAGACAAACCATAGTCCAGCATTTCCTGACATATGTGTCGCGACCAACATCTCTTGATACTTTTATCTCAAAGACTTGATTCATTTTTCGCCAAGCTTGAACTAAATTTGATATATCATATGGAAACGGTTTCCAAATTAAAAAAAAATGTAAAAAACTGCGGATAACCCAATACATGAATAAAGAAAGTATTATTTTTAAATAATATACATCGCAAAAAATTTATAACCTTTAAATTGTATTAAATCGAAATAACTTGGAAAGTATTAATGAAATTGAATCAAAGCCAAAATTCATCATACGTCCCTTAATTTCAAAAATATTCATGAAATTTACTGCACCTGCATTCTAAATTTTATACAAACCTTACAATACTAAATAATACTAGTTAATTAAAGTTTTTTTTCATAATGTTTGAAACAGGATTTAAATAATTACAAGGTAAGTGAGAATTAATTGAAACCAGTGAAATAGGTTGATTTTCCTTTAGCGATGGCTAAATTTTTCTTAGCACTGATAAAATGTATACAAAATTTCTAATAATTCTCACATAAACATCAGAATTCCATTTACATTTCATTAAATAATTGATTAATAAATTAAGAAATTGAAATTACAATGAGGTATAAGAAAAAATATGATCTATTTTTCCCCTGAAATATTAACAAAACAATTTTAATGAAAAATATTAATTTATTAGGAAATTTACGGTGAAGAGAATAGGCGAGCAACAACATTTGGCAGAAATCGTTCGACTTGGCGACACGATACTCATTTTAACTCAACAGAAAAATACATAAATGTTTGATTAAATACGGTCGCCAAATTTGGCGATTATCCCAATTATGAAAGATTTACCTCTTGATTATAATTTCATTTCTAAATTCGTTTTCCAAAGCATATGGATTTCCATTTTTAATTTCCTTCTAAACTTTCATTCTTGCTAAGTAACGAACGAAAACACCATCAACATAAATCTGCTCCATCTCTGAAAATCAAATTTGAGTCGAAAAATATGTGATGACTCAACATCCATACAGTACGGGAGCAGAGAGATATATGACGTAGGGCAGGCATTAAATGCCCTACTCAGCATTTTACTCCCCTTTCTGCTAAATATATTGAGAGGGGGTGGAGGCAGGTATACTAATATGCTCATTTTCATGGCTGCAGGGGTCAGGGATGCCCGGCACCTCCTTCCAACCCCTCTTCTCTTAAAAGGGGGTGAGGTTGGAATCATTAGAAAGGAACACCCAAGGCCCTGCGGCTACGTTTACAATCATTTGCTACCGATACGTCGTCGCCTTGAGAAAGCAGTCGAGAAATTACAGCAGAACAAATTTCATTGTCGGGTAGAGGGTTCACCGGCGATGATCTCGGTGCACACTCGTGAAGCCATTCTAAACCCGAGAGATAACTGAATGCCGCAATTGAAATCGGAGGGAAAGTTATTAAAAGGTGGAATAGTAGAATCAAATGTTAAAAAATATTACATACAACAAAAATTTCATAGTAGAATTATCAAGCACTAATTTAGCGGCTCATATATAATTTTGGTGTGTAATTATCGAAATAAACTTGTTACCGTATTCTGTACAGCGTTTAGGCTGGACGCATGTCGCTAGGAAGGACACCTGGAAGATTCTCAAGCACACACCCTGACAAATTTACAAGCAGAAAATGAAACGCAACACCCATCTCACTTTGTTCAATAGAGCTGTATATAAACTACGAACTTTTACTTCTAAGAGTACGTTTCTGTAACTGTATCAAGATGAGGCCTGTTAATATGACAAATTTACAAGCAGAAAATGAAACGCAACACCCATCTCACTTTGTTCAATAGAGCTGTATATAAACTACGAGCTTTTACTTCTAAGAGTACGTTTCTGTAACTGTATCGAGATGAGGCCTGTTAATATATTTGGAAAGTCATTTTAACGAAGTGCTTATAATTAAAGCCAAATAGCTTACTGTCTATTTCTTTGGGCTGAAAACAACAAAACATCATAATTTTGAATCAAAATCAAATGCCGGACTAACACTTGAATTAACAATGTTACAGCAAAGGGACATTGGACCTTGCAGAGTATTTAAAACACATAGGTACTCATAAGAACGATGCTCTACCGTTGTATCAAGTATCGAATTCTATATTTTCGGACACTAGAGTGAATTTTTTTCTTACTATGCTATAGCGGGGCATTTTATAACTCAGTTTCTTCAATTTTGTTAACATTATAAGTGTTCTCATTAAATTATTTTTAAATTTTGTCAAGAAAATATCTGTTAGAAGTATAAGCAAGTGTTTTAAATCACTCTGACATAACTTTTAAAATGATTCTTTCTAAACTTATTATAAATGATAATCTTTTCACGTAAATAGCTGATTCATCTTTATTTCGTTTGTTGAACAATTTTTTGCATATAAAATTACTAACTGACAAAATTTTATACACATTAAAAAATTATAGTATTTTCAATAGAAATATTATTTTTAGAATAAGAATTTACGCCATGCACCTCACTTACCTTTTGTATGTTAACACGGATTGTTGAAAAAGGAAATTAATCCAATTTAAGATTATCTAATAATCAAAAATGATTATCTAATCTTTTTTATTATAAAATCATAGATTTTAAGTAACTTATTTGTTTTACTCACATAATTTCCCAAGTGTTTTAAAAGACTATTTCAAGTGTGAAAAAATATTTTTTTAATGCGGGGGCATATGTTACATGTAAGCACTGACTCGAAATTTATACCAGAACTGTACGAGTCATTTGCAATTAAATAGGTAAACAACTTTTGCAAAATAAAAGCAAATGTGTAAGACAAAAATAAAATATACAGTTTATTTTTTGGCAGCAGGTTTAGTGCAATTTATGCATTGAGAGGGTTAAGCAACATTTAATGTTTGACAACGCTGAATAAAATATTCATCACAAATCTGTGATCTCTGTTAAAATTGGAAAAATTCTCAAATTTAACTTTTTCATTTTAGTATTTTTAATTGTACGGGAAACAGTTAATGATGCAGATTCAACAAAATGACTAAATTCGCTCTACCTATCGAAACGAAATTCGTCGGACCCTGGCAACAAACCCATTTGCAGTTCCAGAAAAATTTCCTTACTCTAGTCGCCGAAATCAGCACAAAATAGTACTTCAAAGAATTTTTCTTTTTTTTTTACTTGCAAGTGCACTTGGAGTTCTAGGACTTACCCTAGAGCACTTGGTATTCTAACATTTAAAGTTTTCCGTTTTTAGTAAGAACGATGAGACAATTGGATAATCGTTTTAGTAAAGGAATCGGTCATGTGATATCTTAAAGAACAATGATGTGGGGAAAAAAAGCCGGGGATTGTAGGCATTCAAGCCTTCGGGTCATTTAAATGAACTTTGATATTTGTCTCATTTGCCCAGAACGATGTTTAATACTGGGTAGCAACAAGGCGATTCTAAATTTTATTGGATAAGTCTTATAAAGGAATAATTGTTTTTTAATTGATGCGTAAAAAAAAAAATTCGAAGTTTTTTAAATATGAAAAATTTTGTATTTCTTCATGAGTTTTATTTAATAACAGTATTTTAATTAATATGAGTATTCAAGTTCTCCAATTTCATAATATGAATTCTCGATTTCCACGAAAACTTATTTTCTACAATATTATACCTCTCTTTTATCTATAATATTATATTTCCCTTTATTATTATATTATATCACGTAATCGGACCTTCCCCCATTAAACGCCATAACTCAATCATTATCAGGTAGTTTCATTGAGAAATAAAAAGTAAGTTGCATTAAATAACTTTGAAATTAATTTTTCGTTTTAACTTGTATAAAGTTTATAGTCCAAAACAAAATTTTTCTCCCGTTTCTTATAAAATGAATTTTAAGTAAGTACTCTTGAATACTCAAATATTGGTAACCATAATTGGTGCAAAGAACAGATCAATACAGCTGAAATTCAACAGGATCTTCAATTATTGTCGACAGAATCCAACAAAACAAGAGTCAGTGCTTTCCATATTGAAGGAATAGCGCCAGTTCTAAAAGAAAATAATTCCAGCTCGAGTGGTCGTAATTTAAAAATATGGATATAATAAGCGAGAGAAATAGTTAGCAATGTTTTTTTTAAAATAACTTAATTTCTTGAAAATGCATAACCAAAAAAGAAAATGCCTTGTAAAATCAAATACGGATTCAATAAATTGCTCATTAGATATAAATATAGCGGTCAAATAAAAATCTCTTGCTTAAATGACTATTTAAATTGCGAATTTTTTAAACTTATCTGTTTCAATATATATATATATATATATATATATATATATATATATATATATATATATATATATATATATATATATATACATACATACATACATACATATATATGTAGGAGTTATTACAGAAATGTATTTTAATTATAATAATTCAAGTTGATCAACAAAACAAGACTAGAATTATATGAGAAGATTATATATTATATTAGAACAAAGTTGAGATGTAAAAAAGGCAAATGAGTTTGCATATTAATATAAGAGAAAATGTTTTTCAAATAAGCGAAATAATTTTAAAAATTAAACAATATTTTATGGAAATGAAATTTATTAATTACATATATATTTAAACAAATTTCTGAAACATGAGAGTGAAATAACAAAAATCAATATAATTGAAAAATTAAAAAATATAATCCGACTGGAAATAAAAGAATTTAAATATAAAAAAACAATCATTTCTATAAAAGAAATGAAAAGTAAAAGTATATCAGAAAAAAATATTTTTTTTTCTATACAGAGCAAAAAAATCTGTATTTATTGCATGTTGATATTAGTAGAAATTATCTAATCACAACTATACAGACACAACATTAAATCACAACAATCTAATTAAAACATTCAACGATCTAATCACAACAAAGGCGTTTCACAACCATGAGGGTCAACAAAATTTATTTTGAGATGGTAATGAAGCAAACCTTTAGGTGGTGAAAAAGAACAAAAGAATGCTTCAGAGAAATTAAGCAGGAACTTCATTGCATACAGCAAAAAAGTTCAAATAACTTTTTTTCTTAAGTAATATTTGCTTTAAAAATTGCTCGAAAGAAGATCATTATGGTGAAATTGTCTTGTTAAAGTCCTAAATAAAATAGAAAGAAAAAAATCAAACATTATTAATATTTTACAACCTGTTACAAAGCTAAAAAGTTTAACTAATGATCCTAAATCTGCTAAAGTGACCTTAAGAAATAATCAAAGTTATATTACAAATTCCACAGTAATTCATGAAAAGTACCTTCTCCTTCCAGCAAATCACCATTGAAAAGAAATTTGCATTTAAAACTTCTGAAACGGAGAAAAATCTATCTATCACTCAAAACAATTTGAGCGACTCGCTCTAAAAAGCAAGTTTCATCGTTTCCGACCTTGCATATTACCTCCAAACAGTTTATTTTTATCGATACGTCAGACTTTACGAAGCAAACTAATCAAAAATACAAAAAAAAAAAAAAAAAAAAATCGTTTAAAGGGAAGAAAATTTTTCCGCCATTGGTCTCTTCACTATCTTTAAGCAATCAATACAATTGTAAGAGTTTATCTTGGCGAAACAAAGCCAATATTAGGTTAGGAATTGGTAAAAAGAAATTGCGTGACAGTTGGCGAGAAGTGCATCCAAGGTCAAAAAGTTGAAGCAGCGGAAACAACTACAAAAGAAAAAAAAATATACAAAAAATTAGCATTTTAAAAGGCACGCCGACGCGTACTCCGTGAGTTAGATTGCTAGGGAAAAGGGGGAAGGTACATAACAATAATAATAGTTAATAATCACTATAATAAAAAGGAGTGCTGTAGCGGCCAGAAAATCACGACCAGGAAATAGTAGTTTTTTCAGGTCCTTTTTTTATTTTTCTATTCGCTCTCTAAGATGAAGGCGTTTACGTTTTAACTGCAACACATGATTTATCCGTTCTCAACACAGTAAGAGGTATTTGTATAGGGGGTGGCGAACAAATTGCGCGGTTAAGGTATTTCGAAAAATAGTATCAGAGGTAAAAGAATGTAAGATTAGACGCTGATTTGGACAACTGTGATAAATGTCAAATGCCACTCTTTAAATGGTAAAGTTTAGCATCTCAATTACTGCATAAACTCTGACATTGAAATGAATTTTTTTTTTAAAAAAAAAGCCCTGTGAAAACTTTAAATTCACACATAGCAGGAATATAAGATTTTAAGTCTTAATATTGTAAACTGTAATATGAAAAGTCCTAATATATCAAATAATATAATTAGTCACTTTTTATCCAAATATTTTTGCAAATATTGATCAAATTAATTTGAAATAAACATGTCTTCATAAACTCCCAAATAGATCCATGGATGACGTCATCATAATATATAAGAATAGATCTAAATTTACGTTTATTATACACATAAAACTTTAAATTAGTTGCATAAACAAAAATTGCAATTTTGATTGAAGAAAATAAAAAAGTCCAGTTATATACTATAAATAAAATATTTGTGTCTTATACTCATAAAAATGTAATTTAAAAATTGCCTTGTAATTTCTATTAAAAATTTCAGCATTTTCCCATCAATACATCAAAATAATTTTCTATCGCCAAAAAACAGATTTGGCAATTTTCATTTAACATTTGTGAACAATAATAAAACAAATTAATCCCAAACAAAATTGTCATTTTTTTTAAAAAATGTTTAGTAATCTTTATGAAACAACTAAAGCACTGAGATATAAATTAGGCAAATTTTTATTGATGAAAGATAAATTCGAAGTCCTCTTAAACCCTTTTAAAAATATCCTTCGAGAAACCCTTTTAAAAATATTTACAAAATAAACAAACGGTGCTCAAAAATAAAAACTCTCTGCCTAATTTTTCCAAAAAAGAAAAAGGAACGAGACTTTATGTTTCGGTATTCATGTGAATAAATTTCAACAAATTCACCCACGCTTAAGGACGGAGCGGCATCTAAACAAAGCCGAACATTAACCAACCAGGGGGCGGACCCCCTCCCGACTTCTCAAGTGAAAAGCCGTGATCACAGCGACCTTGGGGCGTCATTGCACATAACACACCGATACCACTGATGCGAACAGAATAGTTAAAGAGCACCTCTTCATCCCCCCCCTTCAGTAATTTCTTATTCGCAGGGGCGACACGCTTGTTAGAAGATGTATGGGGGGGGGACTACAGCTTAGAGATGAGGGCTGTCAGAACACAGTGCATGTTTTTGGACGAGAGAGTAATTAGAATATTCGAAGCATGGAATCGTGCCTGGAATATCTACGCCATTTCATTTAGAACATTCCTCAGAGCCAAGCCGATGTATGGAAGGAATTTATTTTTTCGGAGATTCGTACAAAATGAGAAAAGAACTAGTATTTTAATTTTGTAGAATAATCTGCTCTCTTTATATTTTGGTAGATTGTTCTCTTAAATGTCATACTTTGTGAGTTATTTTTCATGGTCAAATTCATGTTAAATATCAGTATGTGTGTGTCATTACATTAAAAATATCGTTTGGCAATCGATTTTAATTTAACTAATTGAGGGAGCTCCTATATTATTCTTCATATTTATGGCTACTCTAAATTACTCATAGTACTCAGATACTATGGAAAAATCTGTCTAATTTACATGAGTAAGAATCAAGGTTCTTCAACCAGTATTATGGAAAACTATTAAGATATTTATCATGTTATATATGTTTAATAAAACTTGGAGACAGAGGACGATTCTAATAGCTAATTCATAATCAAAAGTGACCGTTTTAATCTAAAGTTGTTAAATAACAAGTAATCCATAAAATAAAATTAGAAAAAGTTTGATATAAATATTTATTTTCTTTCAATATCATACTCAGGTATTTGATTGGTTTGATTTTATTTAGATTTATTTCGTATATAGTTTATTATTTTAATTGATTTTATCTCTATCGTTTATTTTTGTGCTGGTTAAAATGTATTTTTTTTAAATATTTACAATTATAAACAAAAATTTACTAAACATACTTTTAAATAATAAGTCGGCTTTGTTTTTGTATCTCAGAATTTTTCATTATATCTTGTAATGTCGCACATTTAAACTAAGTATTAAGCAATTAATTTTTTGTTTTCTTAAGTATTAAATTAAAAGTCTAATTTATACATTTTTTCCCAGTAGATTTTTATTCTTACCTCTAATGATCTAAAATATTTTTAGACAAAAATTAGAGCATCAATATTATATAGTTGTAACATCATTTTTATTTCTCATTTTTAAGAGTCATTTAAAAAAAAAGCTTTTATGTTTTTGTTTATTAATAAACAAAGATTTAGTTGTTGAATGGTTCATTTTGTGTTCCTCAGTTTAGCATATTTTGGTTTGTTTATTTCGTACTCTGCAATCACTTTTTACAAATGCAGATTAATTTGATTCGAATATGCAATTTATAGAATTCTTAGCCGCCACAATCACATTCGAAAAGGGAATTGAATCCACGAACTACTGAATTGAAAGCTTGAGCACAAACCATTCAGCTATTGACACGACTAGTAGCCTCCAAAAGTACAATAAGTGCCGTTTATTTGTAAAGATACGATTATCCCACGAGTAGAAAGATATCGCAATAAACCAAACTTATATTTATAAAATAGACAGATATACAGAACACATATTTTTAACATTCTTACCACAATAATTATTGTGCATACAAAATCCTTATTTTTATTAACAAAACAAATGTTTCCATCGTTTTACTTACTGAGAAAGTAGTTGAATCATTTTGGTCTTCAATACAAACAATTCGAAGACTTCATTCTAAGTCAGAGTTGATGTTTGCGATGGCCTGAAATCCACGTAAAACAATACGTAACCATCTGTTGAATTTAGCCACGAATGTAAATATTAATTGCAGAATGACAAACACACACAAATCTTATATTAAATACTCAGATTTAGGCAAGTTAATTTGAAGGCATTCTTTAAAATTAATTAACCTCGATGTTTATACTGGACAGAGATAGTTTCAAAATGACCTGTGATTTCATTCTAGCCATTGTTAAACAAGGGCATATAAAGATAGAAATATTACTATTTCTATCCATATACGCATATGTGTCAGTGCTGCAGTTCTTTAGATTTTTAATCTTGTGTTACATGAACATTGCCTATACTTTTTATCAAATCTTTCTAGAAAGCGAAATGTAAGGGATGATTAACGCATTACGTCACTTTTCAGATGTTAATATTATACTGTAAACAGTTTCATTAAACAACAAAAAGTTGCAGAATTTTTCAAGGTGAAAGTTAAGTGGTCAGCACTTTGTTTTGCAACTCAACAGTTAATGGAATTGACTGATATTTATACTTTTGTAGCGGTTACGTCTAAGATATAGGTCCCGCTGAATTAGTTCTCGTGGGGAAAAATACGTTGAGTGGAACAATATTTTACGTTAATTAAAATAATAAAAATATTACAACCTTATAAAATAGAACTTATGGAAAACAAAAATGGAAAAATGGAAAAAATTATTTGTTCGAAAATCTTTCATGAACAACTTCCTATTCATATCACACTTAGAATTCTGTTTACCAAACACTAATTTCTGTATGTTTTAATTCTATGTTTTAATTAAATGAGTTTAATTTTAGTTAAGAGAGAAATTGCTATTAATAGATAACACTAAATTGTGCAAAATTTTAGTTGTAATTGAAATTATTATACATAATTGAAATTAATGAATATTATTGTGTATAATAATATAGTTATTAATCAACTTTTTAAATAAAAACATTAAAATATTCAGCAATTTCATTGTATTCAATTCAATTAAAAGAAAAAAACTAAATACACTTTAAATAAATTTCTTAAAAAACTACAGTGAAATTCAAATCCTACAAATTAAAAACTAACTTCTATTTATTTCAAGAAAAGAAAAATAGTTTGAAAATTTATTATTTAGTTCAAAATAATAAAACATTAATGATATATTTATTTAATTATGAAAAGCCCAATTGAGCTTAATTGATTGAATATCCATAATTTTTTGATGACAAAATGATTTCTAATTGGAATCACATTATATTCTTTTTAAGGAAATTAATAATTTAAATCACAAAACAGAAAAGAGAAATCACGGAAAAGAAAATTAATTGCCAAAGTTTCCTCCACAAAAATTGAAAACATCTAAAAAAGTTAATTGAAAAATTTTCTCCTGCTGGCACCTATTTCATCAGCAGGGCGATAAATTAATCACTGGCGATGGACAGCAAAATGATTCCTAGCTTTATTAATGACAGCTTTAAGGAGATTTTTCTTCGAGTAGAATCATAATTACGTAGAAAGAAGGGAAACCGCGCGCGCATGACAATTGCTCAACGCGAGATCAATTAACTTGTTGACTTTCAGAAGTAGTATTGTGAAACTGGGAATGGCAGCATTATCATCCGACTCCTCCCACGAACTGACGTCATAAGTGTCAGTTGAAACAATTGGGTCCGTAGACGCCATATTTGCCTTAAATGTTTTTTTTTTTTTTTTTAAATAAGAGTTTCAATAAACAAAATTCTATTAGAAAAATAATAATAAATGTATTAAGTATTTAAAATATATCGGAAAAAATGAAATTTTCTAATAAAATATGTTTGCAAATTTTGCGCAGAATTATGAAAGCATATTAGTTGAAATATATGATTTTCTGTAGGTAAAAATAAAGTATTTGATTCTCAATTAGGTGTTTTTACACATATACTTAGATCACACTAAAAATCAATTAAATTGGAAACATTTAATGTTCGAAATTCTATCAGAGAAATTATTTAGTTTCAATATATAATGCGGAAAAATCTCGTGCTTTTTTCAACTATTAAAAACAATACAAAAAAAGTTGTTTATTAAACTTTTTGATTTTAATCATACCTTTTAAAATGTAATTTCTTTTAGAATCTTCACTTATCCACATCACTTCAAAAATACAGTGATAAATTTCTACTTGAAACTTTTAACCAGAACATTTATTCATACAATTGAACGATTCAGTGGATTGTATACTCGAATATTACGAGATATATTTCTAAATATATAAATCTCTTAGCTTAATATCGAAACCAAATTAACAAAAACGTAATACAATTTTTCTAAAAATACGAAACACTTAGATATTTTTTTATTATAATCATCAATTACTTTGTTCTAAAATACGATCAGTAATCAGAAACCTGATTTTATCAATATGATTCTTACGGTAACTCAAAATTCTATTGGAAAATAATAATGCTGATTGAAACAGCTATTTCTGAGAAATTGAGAATCATTTCCTCTATTCACACGATTTCCTTGCAAAAATTGTGCTTAATTTTAATTCCTTCATAGTGAATTTGTCTCTCTTCGCAAACAAGGAAAACATTCTGGTTGACTTTTTGCAATCAATGTTAAAAGAAGTACTTGAATACACTTCTTTTATAAACATGATTCTTTTGCAAACATATAACTTCTTTTTTTAACAATGATTCTTTTATGAACACATAACTACTTTTTTAAAATACGAGTAATTAAATCGAAAATATACTGACGACTAAGAGTCAGAATTAATGTATTCATTTTGTAAATCCTTATTTGAACAAAGAAATGCATTAAAAAGGAACATATATAAAGCATTTTGTCTGGATAAAGTGAAGCATGACTACTTACATTCACTATTATTCTGATCAATAGCTGCATTAAAAAAAATAAATGCAAAAGAAAAAGCCTTAGTTTTAAATAATTTAAAAAAAGAAATCTGATAAAAGGATAATAAAAATTTGGGAAGAAAGCAAAAAGATAAGCAACATATTCCGAAGTCTCATTTTTATTAATGTTATAAAATTCCCGTGAATCTAAATTAAATGTAATAATATTTTTACCCACAACAACGATTCTTTATTTATGGAGCGAAATTTTCAAATGGCCAGTCGATTTTGTAGTCATTTTGTTCTTTCTCTGAATAAAACTTGAAAATGGCATATTGAGAACTGCCATGATAGTTTTGTAGTTATTGGGATTATCTAGCAGAGCTAGACAATCCTTATGAATCCGATGAGGAGGGTCCCGTAGAATCTCGTCCTTGATTAAAATTTAGACACACCAAAATATGAGCAGGGGAAGCCTGTCTTCAAATTTAAAATAAAGACGATTATCAGGAAAGGAATCATAACCTTGAAATATTTTAAAATAGTAATATGAGTTATGTAAATAATGTACCTTAAATTAAAGAAGATCGTAAATTAGAGAATACCTTAAATTAAAGAAGACTGACTAGACTTTACTTTAACCTGACAATCCATTTGATAGACAAATATTTATCACAATTATCCTTATTTCACCTTATATTATTACTAAGCATTATTTGATTTTTTATAGAAGAATAATCAAGTTTCTTTCCCATGCTGAAATAAGTTTTATTTGGATAAAGCTATCAAAATTTATAGGTTTATGAGAAAAATCAATTTTTCAATGAAATTCCAAGTTCATTAAGCATGTTTCCAGGTGTATTTTTATCACTTTAAACGAGCTGTTCGGATTCGAATAATTAATAACCCGGATTCGAACACGATAAAATCTAAAGAAACACAATAAAAGTGATTTGTCAAAATCGTCTTAGTGAAAAGAAATAAAAATTTCCAAAAACATCATGTGAATATTCTACTCGTTAATTCACTTTAGAGAATTAAATCGTGTTTTCAAATTTTGAATTTGAAGGAACTTCCAAATAAATAATTCATAATCGAATACCAGAAAAAAAAAAACAATGAAAGCAATCAAGGGATACACACGATTGAGCGATTTTCTCTCTCATTTTCCCATCGGAAATAAAGCCATTTACTTACAAAAAGAAACTGGCAACGAAAACAAACTTATTTACCTTTTGAAAAGACAGTAGGCATTAATGGCCGACCTTAGAGTGCGCTTGGCATCTCGAATGGAGAGGTTACGTCATCGCCGAATTAATGAAGGAGGGGTAGGGAGGTGGAAAGATGAGATATGAATGCGGGAAGCTGGCGGGAAAATCCCGTCTCTGCGTTTTTATTTATTTCCAAAAACCAGTCTCGCTCTCTCTCTCTACTTTCTTCCTGATCACTTCTGATGTTTCGCTATCAGCGTCACGTGACATTTGTAGCGGAAAGTATATCCGTCGCTTTTTGTGTCCAAGCGATGGTTTGATATGACACTTTTCTTTCTTTCTTTTTTTTTTCTTCTATTTTTTTTTCTCCTATGTTGGTCATCTCTTTTATAGGAAGCATTTCAGGTAGATCGTACAACCGGTAGCAGATATATTAATCTGTTTGCGATTTAAATATTATTCTTTATCAAAGAAATTCGGTTGTAAATGTTTTATTCTCGAGTAAAAAAATATTGATTTATTCATCCATAATTTACTGTATAAGCAAGATAAAAGTAACAGAATTTAATTTTTATAATTAACACAAAATTTAATATAACAGTAACTTTATTCGTGTTATGGTAAAATGTATGAAATTTAATGTGTGTGACATAAAATTTTACCATACTATTAATAAGGGAATAAAAAGTAATAAAAAATACGATTGTTTTTGCTGCTTTTCACGTCCTTGACTTTTTTGTTGACAAGTTCCTTAACTATAATTCAGCTGCACAATTAGTATATATAAAGCGAAATATAATTTTTCAAAATATATATGATGCAGTTGAGTTGACGTATTTAATCAACATTACTCATTGATAATCAATATAATTTACTGATAGATATATAATCAATATTGTTTCTTTTATTCACATTATTAACTGTTTGATTAAATGTTTGTCTACAGAGACTATTCGGTGGTTGATATAGGAAGACATTTTATTTGTTTATATAAAGTTAAACATTTCAATAATCTCTCCATAGAATTTGCAGAAATAGGTACTACTTCATTTTCATGGTCCCCATGATAAGTAGGCAAATCATGTAAAAGAGCAGGCAGCTAAAAGCAGCCATGAGCCCTTTTGTTTTCAATTTCTATTTGCAGAATTTAAGAAAACGCTGATGTCATATATTTTTGTCAATTTAAGCATTCTAAAATATAATATAGACAAATTTTTAGTTTACCGAGAATTAAGGAAAAATGTCGTAATGTTTTTCTAAGAAACTTTGTAGTCGAATATCCATAAAGGGATACAAAATGAAACAAAAGTATGTAAAGGTACAATATGAAAAGTTATAAATAAAAATGCATATTCGCGATAGAACTCATCATCTAGTCATATATTGCGGCCTTTAGTGGCCAAAATCTTTGGCTAAGATAGGCATTTTTTATTTTTAATGCCACTTTAAGATTAATTGTGGAGATAGAAAATCACAAATGTATGTAAGTAGGTTCTAGAGCTTGGCAGTAATCTTGGCGACATTTTTTGGGTAGTGAAAATCATGTAAGATGCAAACCCAGAAATATTGTAAGAATTTCTATATGAAGCGCAATTAAACTCATAAATTATATTATTTTTATGATCATCTATATCATTATAATCCGTGTGAGAACAAAGCAAAATTAATTCGATTTTTTTATTAAAATATCAAATACATTTTGTTAAGTAATTAGAAAAATTCATAATAAATTGTCACTGAAAAATTCAGTAAAAGTATATGAGACAAAAACCAAAAGGAAAATATTGGTAAAGCTGCTGGGAGTAAGCGTTTTTTTCCACATTTTTTGTGAAAGATATATTTTAAAATAAGCATAAAATGATAAATGATATAAACTCAAAGTTTAAATAGCATCTTTCGAATAAAATAATAAAGTATCTTTCGAAACAATGAAAAAAAGAGAAGTTCCAGCACTTTTTTTTCTTATAAAAATTAAATTGCACAGAATTAACAAAAATCAAATAATCAAGAAACAAGATTAAAATTTTAATAATTTAAAGTATTTGACCATTTATATGTTAGTTATTAGAACTAAGCATTTATATTGTACTTTAATATTACATTATTTCAAGTAACAATTTGTCTAATTTTTCCAGAAACAAGTCTAGTATGACCTTAATTGATTTGGAATTATTGAATAGGGAAAAATAGAATATAAATTAACTAGGATTTCCGTTAAGGTTTTTCATTCCTTGCATAGAATTGAAACAATAATTGACTTGAACTTAAATATAATAATATTTATAATTTAAAAAAATATAATTCAAATTGATTAAATATGATTCAATTTAACTAAATATATTTACAATTTTTAGCTGCAATTTTAAACGAATATTATACATATTGTTGTAAAGAAATTTTTAACTATTATTAAATCAAAGAGATCTATTCAACTTTTGCTTTTGAATATATGGCAAACACATTACATTTCTGTTGCTCTGCTAAAAAGACTTAAAGAAATTTAGGAATCCCCATTAGGCTTTATATTTTAAAAATGAATAAATTAACCAAGATATAATCTAACATGGAAACGTGAATTTAAAGCTCCATTAAAAGTCTCTAGTTAGGGGTGGTTAAAAATAATTTCTTAAATATTGCTGACCTTTTTACCAGCAGGAAGGGGTTGAAAACTTCTCAGGGGGGCAAAATGTCGGTCTCAAACGCAGCTGACACCCCTCCCACGTAACCTCGCTACAAATTATAGTAATCATATTTATATGACTTCAATAGCTCTCCGTGCAGCCCACCCGCCATATCTAATAAGTCAGATCGTCCTCCAGCGGAGGGGTTGGGGATGCTTGAAATTTCATTAAATCCCACAATCGATCAGATGCGGCTAACCGGAAACACGTGCCCACAGTTGACTCTGGACGCCGCCTCTATGGTTAACAGTACGCCCCCCCCCTCCCAACTGCTTCACTTTTGCTGTATGTGGGGCATTCGAAAAGGGAGACAGAGGGGTCTTTATTAATACTTAGCATGAGTCATAGCCAAGTTTCATATTAAGTGGCCAGATTCTTTTATCGGACGGCAGCCTGCTTCTTTTTTTTTTCGTCGCGACCACCCTTTTGTATGAAGCCCGACGTGCTTTATCGAGCTGACGAAATGAAAATATTGCGATCAGTCGATTTTGAAAGGGTGTTCGGATGGGTGATGTAAAATAACTGTGAATGAATAATTATATCAATTGTCAAATATTATACATCATCAACTCCGTCTGTAACCATAAAATACATTTTTATTCACCTAGATGTAAGCACTGCATCAAAAAAAAAAAAAAATAGCACTAAGCCCATTCAAAATTAAAACTTAAAAGAAAATTATTTATTGTTAGATTTTATTATTTATAAGTAATCCTAAGCGATATTCCTCTCTTGGTATACCCGTTGAGATTCTTGACAGTGTTTCATGGAACTCAAATTCTAACAAATTGCTTATATCTATGATTAAAGAAACTAATATTCTAACAAATTATTTACGTCTAAAGTTAATGGAATTCAATCTGTAACAAACTGCATAAAATTAGATTAACGAATGTTATCGAATTTTATGCAGTTTAAATAATCATTAAATAATCTTTTAAAATAATCATTATTAGGTAGGTAGTTAGATATAGAACACAAAAAAAATAGTCCATGAAATAACAAATAGCAATTAAGATGTTGGCAGTAAACAATAAAAAGTTTTGTCTAGATTATTTTATGAAATTCATATGCAAATTATTTAAGTCTATGGTTACCGAATCCCTTGGATATTTCTAAAATAGTAATTTTTAAGCAGTAAGAAATGTCCCTTAAAAGAAGAAGTAATAGTTTATCAAATAATGAAGTTAAATTTTATAATTGTATAAATCTAAGGTTACCGAATCTCCTTGATGCTGTTGAACTAAAACCTTTTATGTGATTGGATGTCGTTTAAAAAATGCGAAATAATTCTCAAAATAATAAATAGGGAGAATTGTGGTTAACAATTAAAATTTGATAGCCTAGAACTGAAAACAGAATTGCGAATAAATGTTTATTACCCATCATTTAAATTGATGACAAAATATGCATATTGAACATAAAGGCAAATTGTTTTCGATATTTGCTTTTGCCACTATATTTTAAAGAAAATTAAATGAAATAGTAATACGGCAAATAATGTTAATTATCGTTTGGTAGAAATATGGAATCGATTGTTTTATCCATCGTTTTGTCCGAGCAAGCGATATTTTAACAAAAAGCCATGTCGTGAACCCCCATCCTTATAATGATTTGGACTTACTTAAATTATTAATGTGTAAACTACAAATTTAGCATATATCGATGGATTTTATAATGGTTATACATAATCTAAACAAAAAATAATCTAAAATTAAAAACTTTAATAATGAATATTCAATATGATTATTACTAGCATATCATACTAAATGTTCAGGATTAAAAGCTGTATCACATTATATATAAAATATTATAAACTATATCATGTAACTAAATTGAAGATCTTATTATTTTAAAATTATAAATTGAAAATTAACTTTACATAATTAAAACAGATAAAAAAACTTTTATGATGACATCGATTCACTAAAGTTCTATATAAAATTAACTACATTATCAAATGATAAACTAGCTTTCATTAAAGTTGACAATGGTATAAATATGCCATTCAATGTAAAAAAATATTTTTAATTAAAGAGTAGATAAAAGATAATAAAGATTATGTTTTCGGCATTGATTGGTTGGTTGGTTGGTGTCGTGTCCAATTGAAGTCAAGTCAAATCATTCCAAGTGCCAAATTCATAGCCTTGGCAATGTGTACAATTTTATCATTATAGAGATTTCCCTGAAAGGGAAATTCGTCATTAGTCTGTAAACTTCCTATGATGGATGGGCAGTTAAAAATATGTTCCGGGGCGAGCTCTTTCTCGGGGCAGTTCCTACATGATTTGTAAGATCTAGTGCTGTCTGTATTTACAGTCATTATACAGAAGTGTTGGGTTCTAAGTCTGGAAATAGTCCTGGTAATCTGCATTGATAACGCATAGTTGATGTTTCATTTTGATGTGTTTTTCTTTCAGTTTGTATCTAGCGATTACATTAGCTTCTGAGCTCCAGTGGCTCAGTAGCTTCACGCCGCTTCCCGTAAGCTCAACAAAGTGAAGCATCATTTGCCGCGGGCAGTGGTTAGGAGGGTGACCACGGTGTACTCTCCTTCACTGGGTTGCTGGAACTCCGTGGGCTGGGGACGTGTCCACATTAATATGTGACGTCCAAAGTCCTTCCGCTGGTGTGGCGTGGATGTGGAGAGGAGGGTGCCAGCTCAGGTGAGGCCTCGTCACCTGACAGTGGTTCAAAATGACGAGGCACCTTAAAAAGACCAAAGTCGTACTTTCACCTGCGTGGTGCTGTGATCCAAACGAAAGATGCTCTCTATTGACTTAATTCGCACAGCCAAAAGCATAGCGAGCTTGGCTTTTCCAAGTGTCATAAGCAACAACAACATTAGCTTCTCTTAAATTTATGGTGCTGGGAGTTTCCGAGATAAGGTCTCTCTCCACCTTTACAAGTCAATCTGCTTCCTCATTCTCCTCAATAATTTGTTAACTTTTACATATTTTGTTGAACATCTTTTGAAAATATTTGTTCTCAAACAGCACTTTTGTATGAAAATTCATGTAAAAAGCTCTTTGTACTTCCAAATGTGTAGTCAGCCACCAACTAAATTAGTAAATGACTTAAATACAGATTTTCAATAAAAGCAATGATGTTACTAATTACTATCAAAGTAATGGTTTAGTTATTATTTACTGTATTAATGTTACATTTAGAAAACATATCAACATCTATAATATACATAGAGATTCTATTTCAACACACACTAGAGCAGAAGTTTGGTTTGTTTGTCGCTCAACGGTAATTTTTTGCACACGATGGCTAATTAGACCGGGACCTACGGTTTAAAGTGGATTCCGAACCACTACAAACATCCATGCCCAAGGTGGGATTCAAACCCACGAACTGTTGAACAGAAAGCAAGAGCGCTAACCATTCGGCTGCCAGCTCGGCCACACACTATATCAGAGAAACACAAATTCAAATATATATAGTGAGAGAAACAGACTAAAGAAAAAGGGAAAGTACTTTTGAAATGAAAGCACTAACTACGCCTAGAACTATGTAATTTTGCATGTTTTAAATTTCAAAATAACAATTCCATAATAAAGCAACATAAATCTTTTCTGGTGACAGAGAAAATTCTTTGCAAAGAAGTTTTAACTGGCTTGATGTACAGAAGAAACATACTTTCACACAAAGTAATGCATATGTGATTCTAAAGACCAAAAAGAAGTTTCAGAAGCACTAATATAAAATCACCTTTGAAGAACAGTTCATCAAGGATCGGCATTGTTTCCTTAAAATGGAAAAAGAAAAGAAATATTGACCTGACAGAAAAAAAAACCCCTATAGAACATGATAGGTTTCACGTTCACAGGTCATCAACAAGTCTCGACTGTTTCATTTCTGTTTTTTCCATTCAACTTTCCATGATTGTTTTCGAACGCAGGAAGAAGAACGCTAACCACCTCAACTCACCTCGATCGCGCACTTTCGTACAGACGATTTTTATATGCGAAACAAGGAACGGACGGAATGATAAAAAAGAATCTAAATCTAACGACGCGTAAAAAAGGAGTCTTCTTCTCGACAGCACAACACAGGAGTGAGAATGGGAAGCTGAAAAGGAAAAACATTTCGCAAATGTTCACAATCTGAGAGCTATTTATTTTGGGACAAGTAGATGGATGGAGTGGGGTGCAGCATGCAACAATAAGATGGAAATCGAAACGTCTGAAAGATACAGAAAAATTCTATAAGAAAAACATCTCTTTTATATTTAAGAAAAGGATAAAGTTTCAGTGAATTATAAAATAAGCTGTGACTTCAACTATTGCTTATGTGAACGTTAACACATACAATTACAGTACTTTTCATAAATATAATTTATGAAAAAAAAACTTTAAATAATTATAAAATTAGATTATCATTTTTTAAAAAGAATTTCAGCTCTCTAAATCATGCCAAAAAAGACTAATATCTGCATAACTATGCAGATTCATAAGTATATTGTAGAGGTAGCCTAGTGGTTAGGGTATCGGTCTACCATCCGGAAGGACGGGGTTCGATTCCCATTGCCGCCAAAGACCCACCGAGTACATGCGATAAACGTGCTCGTTAAATCTGTGAAATCGAAAGTCCTGTGGTCGGTCGTTGAGCAGTTACCATGGGTGCAATGGTCTGGAGAAATTTACTCCCCCTTCAGATCAATGCCAAAATTGAGGGAGTAGATCCTCTGGTGCTGCCATCTATCGGAGGATTTGAAGAGCAAAAGTTGTACTTTCACCTTCATGGTACTCTGATTAAACGAAAGACGCTCCCAATTGACTTAAATTCGCATTGCCAAGGCATAGCGAGCTTGGCTTGTCCAAGTGTCATAAGCAACAACAACAACAACAGAGATAAGAACTAATAGAGTCACACACACATTTACAATCGAAAGAATTCTGTTGCGATGATATAATCTAACAACAAGAAAGTTTTAATGTATTGCTCGATATAAAAAAGGGAGATTTGAACTTCTCGGTTATCTATAAAATTAATGAATTTCAATTCAAATACATATACAAGAAGTAACAAAAATAGAATCCAATCAGAACGAACTTTTATGGGACTAAGAAATTTGCTAATAGAATCAAAATTTCGAACAGCACATTTTCTTGAAAACATTAACTTCATGAAATCTCGATCAAATTCAGATAATTTCTACAATTGGATTTAAAGTAATCTGAAAAATAACCTAAAATATTTAATTTACTGTTATAGGTAATCGTAATTTTACAGATATGTATAAATAACCATATTCGTTTATTTTGTATATTGAAAAACGTGTATAAACTTATATATATGCAATTTTCTATTTTATAATTAATTTAAATAAGTTACAATGATTAATGTTTCTAATGCATAGTATGCTTTTTCATTTAATGGAATTTGAGTATAGCACATCGTACAGTTTCTTTTTTTTTTATCACTGCAAAGAATTTCAATCCTTCAATCAGGTCTTGGTTCTGGGTGTGTTGTATATTATTTATTTATTTTATTACATTACATATATTCAGACTTGTATGCTTGATTCTTGAGATCCGCTTGTAAGTTTTCGTCGACAAATAGCACAATGACAGATGTACAACCACAGAAGAATAAAGAAGAAAACACGGAGGGCCACGGTGGGAATCGAACCCACACTCCTACGCTCTCAAGCGATTAGCAGTGATGCCTTTGACCACTCAGCCACGGAGCGCCCTTTTTCTGGGTGTGTTGTATATTATAAAATTTCTTCTGAAACCCTGAGTGTGTTTGTTTGCAAAACAATTCCTGGTGTCTTCTTCTGACAACTGACTCGTAATTTTAAGCCAGGTTTAAATAACGAAGTGATCACCTGAGCCAATCATCTTCCTATCCACACCACACTACATAAGAGGAGTTTTACATGACTTTTGCACTTTCCTTCATGGGAATTTCAACATAACGCGAAAGAGAGTTTTAGTCTTACTATCTGTTCTGAAAACCCCAGTACAGAAAAAACACCATAACTTCAATTTCTATATTTTCAATGATTTAACTCTATGCTTGTATATGTTCCTAAATGGTGTTCTAAATTTTTGACGAGTTTTGTGAAAAAACTCAATCTTACTCAATGTGAGCTATAAGCCTACGAGCATAAAGCTCCAAAACTGTTTCTGTCATATTACTACTACTATTCAATTTCTGTAGAAAGGCACTTTTGAAATTCGTTTTAAACATACCAGTTACTCCGCATGTACAAAAAGTGATAAACCAAACAATGTAACTATACAAGTAATTTAAGAAAAAGTAAGCCGCCCGCCCTGTCTAGTGGTCAGAGTCCCTGACTACGGATAGGGAGGTCCTGGGTTCGAATCCCAGTTCGGGCATGGATGTACTATCTCTCCCTATCTATCCTGTCTTTGTCCTTTCTGTGTATGAATGTGTTGTAAATGGTTGCTTACCCTATAAACCGGTCTCTATGGCATGTGTGTACTAAAGAAGTCGGACTCCACACCAAAATATGGTTCAGTTGAAAAAGTGGAGCAGCGCACCCCATATTCCCAGCCTAGCTGGCACACGACAACAACAACAACAAGAAAAAGTAAATTTAAATTTCCATTAATTCCTTGATGCAATGTCAAAAAACTTTTTGGCCTGGTCTTTGGTTTTTAAGATCAAGGTGAGAGAAAATCTAAAGTATATACTAAGAGATGTGTAAGTGCGATATAATGAGAAATGCTTGATTTATAAATATCAATGTCTTAGCTTTGAACCAGAGGAAAATATTAAACACCGATAGATATCATAAGCTTTGTCATCTACTGATTTATAATAAAATAACATCCATCATAGAAATTTCAAATAATAAAACACATAAAACGGTATTTTCGAATTTAGTTTTCGCAGTATTTTACTACCATTATTATTTTTGTTTGATTTTCTGAGTAAAGAATATTAAATTCTCCTATTTTTTATAGGTAACTTTTTAAATATATTTTGACAGTTAAAATTATTCAACTTTTTTTTTTCACTGTATAAAATAGAAATATGAGTTCATTTTTTTCTTAAATAAATAAACCGTTATCTACTCGCCAAAGATTGTGAATACGAAAATTGAAATCTTTTGAAGACAAAAAAAAAAAACATTTAATTCGTTCACAAACCAGGAAATCAGCTTTAGAAACGAGCTTACATTTAAACAAAAGATTGCGATTTTATAAGCTTTTCACTTTCGTTAAGTTATAACTGTTTCTATTCCAAATGAATGCTTTGTATTTATTCAATGGAATTCCTTAAAAAAAATGGAAAAGAAAAAGAAAAAAAAATTCTGTCGACGGAAGATAAAAGCCTTCAGGTGATAACAAAGCTTTTAAGAAAAAAAAAATTAAGTTTTCGAAAAGAAATAATATATATAAATAACAATACCAACACACACTAATAAGCAAAAATTTTTACCTCAAAAACATTCTTTTGCACAAATGAAATGAAACCAAGAAAAATAAAAAAAAAATATATAAGCGAATGTAATCTCGAAAAAAAATGTGTAATGTCAAAAGATCTGTCGTCAAATATTTCCCCTCTGTATCTCCAGCAGAACAATGAGAGGGAAAAGGGGAAAAATAAATAACACAAAAGGGGAAAAAATAACGTGAGTTAAAAGTCTGCAATTAATACTTAGGGAAAGGAATCTTTTTGGAAGGAGGCCCAAAGCGAGAATATTTCTGTGTTATTTGGAAGAGACAAAAAAATAAATAAATAATAAAATAAAGAAGGCGGGGCATGACCGCGTGTGAACAACCATTAAAGAGCGGCTTGTTTGAGAGTCATTGTCAAACGCACAGGGTCTATTGTCTCCAAGCAGAAATCGCCTGCTTCTGTTGCGCCTATTTAAGTGTTTGGAAGGGGGGGGGAGATGAAGGAAATGAAGACATGATATCATTTTCTTTAGCTTTTATCTGAGAGTTTGTTTGCTTCTTTGTTAATATTGATAACCCGAGCTCATTAAGAAAATAAGCTCGCCAAGTTTTCTCTCTCTCTCTTTTTTTTTTTGGTACACTTGTTACATTTTATTTTTTGTCCCTTTCCCGTTAGTGAATTTTCCCTCTGCCTCTGCTACGTTTAATTGAAAACAAGAATAGTTAAGAGAAGCTTTGAACGCAAACAGTTTAGTTATTGATTTCAGCAAAAATGTGACGAAAATAGGTATGTCATTCAAAATAATTATAAACCTCACTTATAAAGAACAATTAATGAATAACAGTTGATATTAAAAATGAGTGTTTTCTAATCTAAATTACAAATTAATTCTGTTTCAAAATAGATGGAAATGAAATTAAGTAGTCGATATAAAATTTTCCATACATCGAAAGTAGCATAGCTAAGCATGGATGGCTGTTTTAAAATTCTCCGGGATATTCTAATTTATATAAGCAAAATCTAAAGTAAAGCATTTAGTTTCAACTGTAAATTCTTTCTTTTTCCTTCTTCCTAAACATGGCTCTTAATTTCATTTAAGTTGATTGGAATATAGGAGAAACAAAAGTACAGGGATAGCACAAGAACCAATCGAATTCAAGGAATTCTCAAATATATGAACTACAAAAGCACAAATCACAATTGCAATTTACTTTCTGAATTAGTAAATGTCCAGTTAAATTTAGTCACATTAAATGAATATATAACAATATAACACACAAACATATACATTTTAATAATCTCATTTATATTACTTTTAAAAATATCCTTTTTTCACTGTCTTTTTCTATTACTCGTGTAACGTAAAGTCACATTAATACATTAATACATTAATATATATATATATATATATATATATATATATATATATATATATATATATATATATATACAATCCATAAAATTTAAAATGTGCTTCGATAAATTATTTTAACACTATGCAAAATGATTCAAACAGAAATATACGCAACTTAAGTCAGATAGTGATTATGAATCACTTTATTTAGAGTCAATATAATTCAATCTGCCTAAAGAGATATAAGTTTGTGTACAACAAAAAATAATTAGATTTCAGGTCAATCTAATTCAACTAATCGAAATTCAAGAATGAACATTCAAGTAAATAAAATATAAGAAAATATAATATAAAACACAAAATTAACTTTAGAGTAATTGTTTTAGAATTAAGCCCAAGAAAGCCAAAAATATCTGGATTTATTAAATAAATAAAAATGAAATTTAGAGTCAGATTTTTGTTATTTAAACATAAAATAAGTATGATTTAGTATTGTTGGAAATTATACAATTTTGCGCTAGAACTTTTTCCTCTATTAATATCAGAATTATCATGAAATCCAAGTTGGGGTCTACAAATTATTTAAAATAAAATATTAATTAATTAAAGATTTAAAAAACAGTAAATTAATTAGTATCATATATGTGACTATGAGAGATTGCACACAAGCTTACATTTAATTCATGTCACATAACTGATTGTTTTAAATAATTTGAACTAACATTAGTTACTTAATTATTTTAATTCATTAATATTTTTCATTGATTAAAAAAATAATATCAAATTGATGATTTTGATTCAATGACAACAATACAATAACTTTTAATTAAAGTTTGAAATACAAAAATTAAAAAACTTTAAGTATAATTCTTAACATTTGAAATTAAAGTATAAAGTCAGATTTTAAATACACTACAGTCAAAATTAGTATGGCTAAAAATTTAATTAGTATGATTAATTAACATAAAATGCACATATTTTTTAATCTTTCAGTCATTCAATTATATTATGATTCTTTCATAAATAACAATTCTTTTTTAAAACAATTCTGTAGTCACAGTACGACCATGTGCGAAAATATTCTAACAACCCACAGATGTGGTCACCTTAAATGAAAAGGAAATTCGTCTAAAATTAATAATTAAAATTCTGTGATTTCACAAAGTCACAGCTTTAACTCTCTCTCTCTAGTTCGACCTTGTTGCTTGAATGGTCGGCACTTTGAACTTTAGGTCACTGGTTCGAATCCCATCTCGGTTGATATTTGTAGTGGTTCGGAATCCATTTTAAATAGTAGGTCACGGAATTAGTATTGATGAACATAGCCCCCAAAAGCAAAAAGTGACAGCAGAGTGATATACAAAACCAAACCAAACCAAACCAACCAATCCACCGTTTGAGATGACTGTTTTTGTACATCTATTGGTTTATTCAAATTCTACATGGAATGCTATTGCGTTCTCTTATTCTAATAGTTCATGACTCCTTAATAGAATCATGTAATCTGAAGATGAATCTGATGGACATCCTTATAGTAGGGATAAAGGGAAAAATCCGAACGTTAATATGTAGATTGTCGAGTAGTTTGTGCAGAAGAGTCCCTTTTTTTAAGTTCACTGACTTTCGTGAGACCGTCGTATTTCCACGAGAAAAAGTTTATGAAAAAGAGTCCATTATTGTTTTCTCACGGCGACTGTTTACCCAAAACGTCCGACAGGGTAGTGGGGGGTGAGGAACTCTCCCAAGAAGGAGCGAACCAATAACCGCGCTTTTTGTGAGTTTTTGAACTCTAATTTTACGCTTGGTGGCAACATGCTTGCAGGCAAAAGGAGGCTTAGGAAAATTAGGAGAGATCGAAGGCATGAAGATCTTGATCTTTATGGACGATAAGAGATCGGGTCACACTTTGCCAACTTTTGGGAATGTAGACAAACTACCATGCTGACTTTTTTTTCTCTTTTTCAATTCTTTTAAAACAAAGTTTACTTGTTGTGATAACCCTTATTTATTTGCGCATGAACAAAACAATGATTTTAATAATAAGTTATGTCGGAGTGAGTGTAAACAATCTGCGGTAGGTTGTTATTTCAATTTGCTTTTTCATGTGATACTTAAAATGTAGTTGCGTATTTTTTTTTTTAAAATAGCAAAGATTCTATAAAGAAATTCTGTTTTAAAACCTAAGGAATTGTTTACAGTTCTCAAATCTTTACATTTTTCGATTTATTGGAAAATGAACACTGCATTAAAATAACGATCATCATCTAATTGTGGCAGGTGATGACAATGTGAGTCTTATTAAATACAATATTAAAATTATATACATCTCTCAGACTTCACACTAGCAATTTTTATAGAAGTTTAAGTAAAAAAAAAAATTCAATTTTTTCATGAAGATAGAGACATTAAATTGTAAGAATTTTTAGTAAAGTATTTTTCAAAGTATGCTTACGGTACTTACTTTTAAAAATCGATTTGCATATATTTATATGGTAAAATTTTTGATAAAATAAAATAAATCTATTTTTTAGCTCCCACAATATTTTTTATAGTTTTTAGATTTCATTTTAGTCTAACATAATTTTTTTTCAGTTTTGATGGAACATATATTTGAAATTCCATCGAAAAAAATCTTTTTTTTTAGAAAATTGTATAGAAATGAAACAATAACATTTGGAACATGCTGAGAGATTCATTTCCTTGTTCATTCGAATTTTTGGCCAAAAGTTGCTGATGAAATTAAAACATTTGAATACATTTCTAATTCATAGTCAAGAGGTAAAAAGGTGCTGTTAAAAAGCAAACAAAGTGATCAAATTTCTTATGAGAAGAAATATCACTGATCTCTCACATGGAACATATTTTTTCTTCAAATGCATTAACGCAATTAAAAATTTGTATGCAAATATTTACTGTCGATGATTATTTTCAAATTTTAACGACACTTTTATATTGTATTGATATTAATGTATTTTATAATGTATTGGTATTTGATTATTCATTATATTAACAGTAAGGTTTATCCAAGACAGATTACGGAATTAAAAAAAAAACATTTTAATTTAAATAATCTGAAAATGGAACTCGTGAACTACTAAACTGTTAACTATCAAATTGTCTATGCGACCTTTCCTAAAAGTTATGTTCATTTGTATTGTTTGTAGAATTTTATGTATTTTTCATCATTTATTTTATTCCCTCAATTTATCATGATTGAGCTTTCTTAAGCGGTTTTATTTTGAATATAAAATCTCATTTTTCTTTTCTAGCATAAAGTTTTAACAAAATTAGAGTCTCTTTTTAGTAGAAAGATTGTAAGTCCTTCCCACTCTCAGAAAAGTCAATTTTTAAGACATTAACCTTTATGTTGGTTTATTTGGCGATTTATATAGATATTTTTTGCCCTTGAAGGCTAAATCAGGGCTAAAGTTTAAAACGAATTCTAAAACACTACAAATATCCGCACCTGAGATTAGAAATGAACACGCAAAAGATGAATTAAGTGACAGAACAGCTCGGATTGGCCATTAAACTTTCAGAAAAAATGTTCCAAAGCTAGGAAAATATAACATTTGGCGATATCTCTCTCACTTTTATCTAGTAAAATATATAGGACTTTCTTATAATCTTGAGATAATTCCGTCATTAGATAATCAAATGCAAATAAGTAAAAAAAGTAATAAAATATACGGCGTTATCATGAAATTGGAAAGATGCTTACAACTTGTCTTTTTATAAGATCTATTTTTAGCTACCCGGAGTTTTCATGTTCCCACGGTGTTATTTTAAACTCGAACTTATTTTTTAAGTCAGTTATAAAATTTATTATAATTAAAAATGGTTAAGTGGTTCGAGGTCAATTTTCGATTTTTTATAGTTAAAAATTATAGTGAAGAAACTTATATCAGCGTATCCAAAAATCTTACATTTTGTTACCTTCCTTGACAATAAGGCATATTAAAATTATGCAATATATATACTTCTTTTTGTTAGTCTACTAGCATATCATAAAATTAAATAAAAGGCAACACAACCCTAATATAAGAAATTAATTTGCATGCAAGATAAAATTGATCTGGAACA
Source organism: Latrodectus hesperus (assembly GCA_037975125.1). Taxonomy (NCBI): domain Eukaryota; kingdom Metazoa; phylum Arthropoda; class Arachnida; order Araneae; family Theridiidae; genus Latrodectus; species Latrodectus hesperus. The sequence goes on from CM075855.1 coordinate 40,769,398, forward strand.
AATAATTAAAAAATTCTAACTCGATATTCACAAAAAAAAATTGCAAAACAGTGAAAAGAGGAAGAAATATTTTTATACCAAATATTAAAATGAAATATAACGAATATAATGACAAAAATGTAACAAGATCAACTTTGTTTACATTATGCTGATAACATCTGATTGCATCTGCTGCTGTTCATTTTAATTAGGCTGATAGTATCTTTAAAGTCTCCTTAAGGAGGATATTTTTCACTAGTTCTAGTAAAATAGCTGAGTATTTGATGAAAGTGGATGTAAAATGATACGAGCTGAGACTGGAAATATGAGCAGTCGACATCCATCAAAACATTATCTCGAAGACGGTCTCTGGCTGCAAATTTCCTAGTTTCCCTGGACCCGGCGAAGTTTTGTTTTTGTATCGGAGTAGCAGATAAGTCCACCAATGAATCATCTCGGCTCTACATCTCCTTACCCTCCCACCTCCTAGTATGAATGGTAAAATGTGTAGCTTTCATCGATATTTCAAAAAGACTTCGATATCACAAATCGATTATTTCGAATCATAAATACATATCTAATTGTTTGGTGGGTGATTTCTCAAGCAACGAAACCCAAGTCCGAAACTAAGCTCCAGCAGCTCTTGTTTTTGTTCTTTTTTTTCTCTGAGGTCAACATGCAATTTAGTCAGAACTCGAAGCAGCTAGTGGGCGTTTTTTTTTTTTTCCAAGCTTGATGGTAGAAGATGGGGAAGAAAGAAGTATGTATGCAGAGGGGGGAGGGAGTGATAAGACGAGTTGAGCAAAATAGAAGTGAAAGCTCACATCCGGGTCTTGCGGTGGCGGGGAACTTGACCTTGGCCGGAACTGTCGAGTCGATCGTACGGACTGTGATGGGGCTCGGGAAGTTTTCTAACTTAATTCCTTTTCGTATATCAATTTCGAATGTTTTTTTTTAACCTAAACTAAGTATTTATTTCTGTGTTCTGTTAATTTTATGTATAGAAATAACTTCTTCAAGTAAATCATTAATAACTCCAAGTAATTAGCGCTAAATCTTCACAATGAATGTAAGCTCGCACTTCTTTTCCTCCTAATCTTTCCTCGTATTAAAAACCACAAACAAAATTCTCAGAATAATTTTGATAATAATGGCAACTATTTACAGTTACCTTACATTGAAAGGATAAACATATTTTGGTCACTTATTTTAAAGTGGTTATAAAGGCTACGGAAAAAATATATTTTCATAAGTTTAAATATTCTCTTTTCTTATTGTTTGACAGTGTCATCTATTTTGAAATTCATATGCTTACTGTATTTTTAAACATGGAATTATAAGTGCTTGTTTTAGTTGTTTCTCATTTTTAATCATAACCCTCGATTGCTCTAAAAAATTTTTTTCGTTAAATATCAAAACATCAAACAATTTACAATTTTTTATTACCTTATTATTTCAGAAATACAATGTCAATGGATTTGTGTGTGTGTGTTCCAAAAAAATCGAACTTCTGATGTGATGGAAAAAAATAATACATAATATAACATAAACTATGCAGCAATTCGCTGTGTTAAAATCAAAATCATTGATTAAACTTCTTGCTTTATTCCTAGTAACATGTTATACTTCAAAGAATGTAGTTAATAGAAACTACTAAAACTGTTATAGAATTTGTGTGTATTTTTATTACAATAATCTTAACGTGAACAGTCTGATTACATAATGTTAAGTGAAGTTCAGTTTCCAATAGTAAAAACATAAATAAGCGGTAAGGAATGTTTAATTTTTCTTATAATGTCTCTTAAAATATAACTTTTTTACATCACACATAGGTACGCACATTACTAATATAAGAACAAGACAACATCAGTCTAATTTTAAAAGCGAGACGAAATTTCTATGTTTCAATAGCTTTCAGAAAATTATTCAGCAATATTTCATTCATTTTCAAAATGGCTCTTTTGGAAACATTGTTCTTAGTAGAATTCTATTTTGGAAACATTGTTTTTAGTAGAATTCTATTCCATATAAAATATTTTTTATATTTAAATTACCATCTATTATGAATTTTTAAATCTTTAAAATAAGAAAATCTCTTAGTAAGCACACACTCACACACACACATATATATGTATGAGATTTTCAAGCAATATATATATGAATGTGATTATCATATTCTGAGACATGAAGTATCCATTTACAATTTCCTGGTATAAGATCATTAAAGCATCACAAGTTTTCATATGACTTCTACAACATTAACAAGTACGACTATTTACCAAAACCTAAAAAAAAAAAATAATAAATAAATAAGGGTGAGATGAAGAAATCATTTCGTATACAGCAGAAAAGCGAATGAAATTACTATCTAACCACCGATCTCATCAAGGGAATTTTGGACGCGATTATTGTGTGGTAGGAATTGCGTAATTCGAGAAGTGTAAGCAAAAGCATTGCAGTAAAGGGGAAAAAAAAAGGTGGCTGATAAGGTGGAATGTTACATGATGTGTTCAGCAAGTAAGGTTCTGCACCACTTATCTGCACGCGAGGGTCCTTGACCCCTGGAGGTCGGTCAGGAATCACCCATCACAACACGGAATTCGCACATTCGCGCTCTGCTGCTGCCGCTGAGGCTCCCTTGCTGGTCGAGGTGTTGTTGCGAGTTGAATGAATGCACATCAAGCTCATTTGCACGCTCTTCCGACGGCGCACACAGTTATTACAATCCTAATCTACAGTTACTTCTAAATATATATGCGCCACACTAACTCTTTTATAACTGGTAGATTTCAGAAAACAATGTAGGCATGTGCTTTTTAGATTCTAAGGAAATAGCGTTTATACCAGGTAAAAACTAAACTTCATCATGTTCTTTTTGGTCAAGCACCTGCAACACTAAATCTGCTACTGATTTTTAGATTCTAAGGAAATAGCGTTTATACCAGGTAAAAACTAAACTTCATCATGTTCTTTTTGGTCAGGCACCTGCAACACTAATAAATCTGCTACTGATTTTTAGATTCTAAGGAAATAGTGTTTATACCACGGTAAAAACTAAACTTCATCATGTTCTTTTTGGTCAGGCACCTGCAACACTAATAAATCTGCTACTGATTTTTAGATTCTAAGGAAATAGTGTTTATACCAGGTAAAAACTAAACTTCATCATGTTCTTTTTGGTCAGGCACCTGCAACACTAATAAATCTGCTACTGATTTTTAGATTCTAAGGAAATAGCGTTTATACCAGGTAAAAACTAAAATTCATCATGTTCTTTTTGGTCAGGCACCTGCAACACTAATAAATCTGCTACTGATTTTTAGATTCTAAGGAAATAGCGTTTATACCAGGTAAAAACTAAACTTCATCATGCTCTTTTTGGTCAGGTTCATTTTGCAACACTAATAAATCTGCTACTGATTTTTAGATTCTAAGGAAATAGCGTTTATACCAGGTAAAAACTAAACTTCATGTTCTTTTTGGTCAGGCACCTGCAACACTAATAAATCTGCTACTGATTTTTAGATTCTAAGGAAATAGCGTTTATACCAGGTAAAAACTAAACTTCATCATGTTCTTTTTGATCAAGCACCTGCAACACTAAATCTGCTACTGATTTTTAGATTCTAAGGAAATAGCGTTTATACCAGGTAAAAACTAAACTTCATCATGTTCTTTTTGATCAAGTACCTGCAACACTAAATCTGCTACTGATTTTTAGACTCTAAGGAAATAGCGTTTATACCAGGTAAAAACTAAACTTCATGTTCTTTTTGGTCAGGCACCTGCAACACTAATAAATTTGCTACTGATTTTTTAATTCTAAGGAAATAGGGTTTATATTAAATAAAAACTAAATTGCATTAGGCATGAAGTGCATAAAAGGGATTTCTTTTTACTGAAATGTGTATTTTAGTCTAAATTTACCAATAAATAATATTTATAATATACGCACATCTCAATTTGACCAATAATGCAAAGAGAGATTTCAATATACATAAATCCAGAGATAGTTAACACTTATATAAAGCCCTTCTTTGGTTTAACGCTTTCTTGGTCTAATTTACATAGAAAAAAGCTCACAAAAATTGTGGAAAACCTACTTAAGAGACACAGATGTTATGAACAAATGTTAAGTCTCCTAGTTGTATGTCGCTGATTATGACCGTCTTTACTGAAGCAGATGACAAGATGCAATTCACTTCCAAGAACTGGTAAATGATACAGAATTTTCAGTTAAATGTGAATCAAAATAAGGTTGAGAATTTGTCCAAAAACTTGATGTGGTCAAGTGACAATATATTCAATTGTCTAAGCTGTCACTTACGTTAGGGAATAGGAAGTTATAAAAAGAAAGAAAAAATTTAGATACTCATGCTTTAAATAGATATTATTATGTCATAACAAATCATAAAATATTCAAAATTCCAAATCATACAAAGGCATTGTTGTAAGATGGAATTATTTTTCTCACTTATTTAAACAAAACTAATTTTATATGATTATTTTAGGGCCCACCCTAACATAAGGGTAAACTTCAGAGATTCAAAATAAAAATGACACATTTTATATGGACAACATAAAATACAGGGGGGTGATGCTATGTTTAAGGCTTTCGCTTCCGTCCTTCTTTTACAGACACAGGGAAACAGGGGAAAATAATGCTATATTTGTGGTTTCTGCATTTATATCTCTAATATCGGCGGATTTTCGGACACAATTGTATCCATGTGTTGTACCGATTTGTATACTACTCATCTACGCTTCTCTAAATAATAAACGCAAGGCTAATGGGCCAAGCCCAGTGGACTAGCTTTTTGGAGGGATAAACTTTGCTTGTTCTCAGAATAGTTTGTCTAATTAATGCTATCACGTGATTATCAGCAGCAATGCCACTAGGTTAGACACGCTACAGTCAAATCATTTATTTGCAAAAAATTGTAAAAAATATCGAAACCCTAAAATGCATTTTATTAAAGCTAATTTTTCGAACAATATTAAAGACTATAAGAATGGTTTTAGTAGTTACGAATTCATATTTCATTTTTATAACTTCAAATAGTACATCATACAAGTGCGAAGAACATTATGAATTAAAGACATATTTTACAATTGGAGAGGAATATAGAAAATTAAAAAATAATTCCTCTTAACAAAGTGTAACAGAGTCGCACTTATAAGCAATTCTTAAAATGAGATTTAATTAGTGCTTCATTGAAAATGAATTAAGTCTGTTATGTTAAAGTCATGTAATGAAAAAAATGTGAGTGATAATAAACTTTCAAAATTATGAATTAGAAATTTTACTTTTAACAATATAAATACAATTCTTCTTTCCCTCGGTTTAGATTCTGAATTTTGAATGGTTTTCTTTAGTTATCAATTGCTCAGTAAATAAATATATAAGTGCACATTTAAAAATATTCACTTCCAGATCCCTCTGATCTAAGTGATAGAATTAGTGTCATTTACTACGCGGTAAATATAACAAAAGGCATTCAAAAAATTCTGTTACAAATTTCTCATTCCCATTCTACAAAGAAAGATTTAAAAAAAATCAAATTTAATATTGAAAGAGTATTGATATAAAATGACATTTTTATTTAAAATAAATAAAAATCACCAATTTATTCAATACTATTTATTCTAAATATTCTACAGTTTGTGTCCTATTTTTCTGTGGGTAAGAACAAAACAAGAAATACAGAGAAAATATAGATTTATAATATTATTCTCTCCCTCACTTATAAAATACTCTTACTCTTAGCCAAAGATGGAAAACAATTTCCAAATTTCTTTATTATCATAAGATTATTTATGTTGTTATGTTGAGAATAACACAGCGCTGATGTAGCCTTTTACAAATATCATAATTCATTATGTGATAAAGTTATAATTTTAATTACTCTTTTTCCAAATAATATAGCAATGTTATCAATACATTACATAAAATGTACATGTAAATGGAGGCGGGTGATAAATTAGTTGTGAAGGCAGAAAGAAAAGGTTGCGAAACAAATTGAATTGTGTACAAAAAATAATACAAGTTTTAGATCATCTTATAAGGAATAAATATAAAACATGTTTTAAAATAAACTAATACTGGAAAAAAATTCTAACTTTTAAAGTTATATTAAAAACATATAGTACAAAAACTGAAACTTGGAGTAAAGAACAAGTTTTAAATTATACATAAATCACAATAAAACATTTGGATAAATATTCCTAATAAGACAAAGAAAAATAAAGTAATATACAACATTTACAGTAAAATAAAGAAAACAAATTAGGTTTCAGATGTGTGGTCATTACTTTGCAGACAATACAACAAGTTTTAAATGTGACAGAGGAAAGAGGATAATAAAGCAACACCTATAAGCGTTTTCTCATTAAAATAAATGGAGAAAACAAACAGTATATCCCCTACTTCATTCCATGTTAATATGAATTGCGATCTGTTTTTTAATGAGGCGGATTATGGTGGTAAATAAATAGGTAAAAATAGCAAGAAGCATTTCTGTAATAAGCAATAAAAATCGGGTTTCCAAATCAAAGGCAATAGCGTACCAATCTTAATTCAAGATAGTTCTCCTTCAAGATAGGTCTGAAATCAGTTTAATACTACATTTTTGCTTAACCAATATTGGAACATGCATTTTTCCGCTGGAAAGCCAGTGAACAATAGTTTTGATGACATTAAGAAAACGAACTTTCCGCTTCATTAGGAGGTAGCAACAGCCACGTGGGGACTCCACAAGGATATACAAAAGGGTTAAGCAAATAAAGACCACGCACCAGAGCACTCTTTTCCAGGAATAAACACACATTAGCAAATACTAATTAACGCATCCTTTCAAAACATTATACACGGCACCGTGATTGTCCAAATAGTCGCTCCTCTTTTAATATATTTTTTGTGCGGTATATGTGCCCAAATTCAATGGCAAATCAATTTCAGGGTTCCACACTTTCCCTTTTGTCCAGGTGTATCCCATTGTTCGGTTTCTTTGCGACGTGTTCTTTCGGGTGGTGGGGGAGGGGGGGAAAGGGTGGTTTTGTGAAAAGTCACTTCGCGGCCGCGCATCGCTGCTCAAGCGCGAGCTCTCGTGAACCGTGATCCAAGCTGATTAAGGAGGATTTAATGCGCTCTCCTAGAGAGAATCGGTTTTTGTGAGAGCGTTCGCGTTCCTTCGGCTCTTCAGAATCCCAGATTTGAAACGTTCCTTTTTTTTATTTCGTTAACTATTGAAATTGAGAGTGGTATTTATTCAGTGCATAGTTTATTCGGTTTAATGTGATATTTAATTACTAAGATTTTTTTCTTTTCGATAACAAAGTTGGTAAATGTTTACTTTTTCATATTGTTTTATTCCTTCGAATTTCCTTTTAAAAATAAATATTCCACATAGATCATAATGTATGTAATTTATCAGACGTAGCCCTAGGCCTGATCAAAATTCAGTAACTTTTATAGTTTAATTTTAAATTTAACGGTTTACAGTTTGATGAATGGAAGAATTATTTATAGCCTATTAAATGAATAGAGTAATAGATCGATCTGGAATTTTATTTCCTTTTATTAGTATTACATTTCAATTATTTTTGGCTCTATAACTTTTACAGTCAATTCTATTCATTTTCTCTTTAAACTTTTAAATTCTATAGTTGCAAAACCATACCTGAACATACAATAGTTTTACAATTATTTCAATTTTTAATCAACACGCTAGTTTTTTATTAATAAGATAACAAGCGTATTTTGTGAAAAGTTTGAATTCTTAATTACAAATGCGTATATAATATGTGATATTTCAACCGTAATTATAATTTAAATTTTTTTTCATAATAATTAAAAATTTTATACAGTTGAATTTGTACAGTTAAATGAATTACAGTTAAAACTCCAAATTTACTTGAAAAATATCTTTATTTAATCGATATTTTGAATATACTACCTAGATCATATAAAGAATTTATCGTATTTATAAAATTAAACTGTAGCACTAATGTATTTATATTAAGTAAAATTGTATTAATATACCGAGGTTTCTATATTTATAAGTGAGTATTTCGAATGCATTAAAATGAAAATTACATGTTCGATCTCGTTTTGCGTTTTCTAAATTTCATATTATTTATTTAAAAAAATAAATAATAAATAAAACAAATGAATGCGAGGCAAAATTACTTCTAATGTATAATCGTAAAAGGAAAATATTTGAAATTAACACAAATTAAAAAATAACATTAAAGACAAATAGCAATATACATAAAAAATAGCATAATTAATTACAGTATATTTACAAGCGAAAATTCTAATTTATTCATTTACTATAATAGCGCACTTTGCTAATAAATGTAATCTTAACTGATAGGAAAGAAAATCGGAGACATTTTTAGACAAGATTTGAATGTACAAGTATCAACAATTTCCACACATTTATTTGATTTTACTATGAATTTTCGAATGCAAGTCCACCGAAGGGGAAATGAGCCACTTTTCCCATTAAATAATTGGTGGCATACTTGCTAATATAATTAAAGATTTTATAAAATAGAACTAATAGGTATACATATTGTAAAACAATAAAATTTAAAAACATAAATAAAAATATTACAATACAAAATTTACTGATCTCAAATATGGAAATTATTATGAAGTGATAAAAATCAATCAAAATTTCATCAAATCTTATAAAGTGATGAAGTTGGTTGTTATTATTATCTATAAAAAAATTATAAATATGTATATATATATAATAGAAAATGGGAAATGAAGATTAAAATTAATACAATAAGGATACAAATAATTAAAAGAATTCAGATCAGGTTAACAATATATAAGAATTACTGAATATTAATATTCAATAATATAAGCATAGTAATTAAACAAATAAAACAAAATATTATTAGCGTAGCAGAATGCAAGTGAAAAATAAGCACTCACAATAATTGCGATTTTGTTAAGCAAATAAAGTATTAAAAGTCATTATGAAATAACACTGTAGGCGAATGCAAAACACTATGCAGCTGAAAATAATTAAAAAAAAATTAATTACTCAAATGACAGGGGTCACAATACATAGAATAGTTGATGATTCATGGACATAAAAAAGAAAATTAGTTAATCATAATACTGACGTGTAAAAAGGACAAAAATAATACAAGGGCTTACACCCAAGTATCTAGAGCAAAGGAATTAACTGAAAATTGAATATAGAGAAAGATTTACAAATGTGTATAAAACTTGTATATATATATATACACACACACACTAGAGATTTGCGCATCTACAGTATAGAGTTGTGAATATGCGGGAAAAAGATGGAACTAAAGCAAATCCACCCCCACGATAGGTTCTCTTCGGAGATTATGGCATTCTTGGGGGCAACAAGCATAATTCTTGGAGTCAGCTTCTCTCTGCGGGGCTACACTAAAAGGGCGAAGATGAGGGAAGAAGGCAAAAAGAACAGTGACCCCCAACGGTACCCCTACCCCCTATTCTCGACTCTCTTCCTCCCGAAATCACTTAATTTACTGCTGGAGCGTAAAAGCTGTTGCCACAAGACACCCCATAAAATTACACATCCACCACCTTTAATCCACTCATTGAATCACACTCAAGAACTTCTCTCTCTCTCTCCCACAGTGACGTCACCGCCAAAAAGGCCTGCAACATACCACCCTTCCTCCACCCCCCTAGACAGCGATTTTTGGAGTGCGCGCTCGTCGCAGGTTGCGGAGAAGGAGAGATTAAATCTTTTTAATCCCTTTCGAAAGATCGTATTTTTGCGGTTAGTAGGGAGATAAAAATGGCGGTTTCCTTGAAAAGTGGGTGGTTCACGCATCGGGAGGGTAGGTATTTAGTGGGGTGGGGAGTGATATTTAAATCTTTTAATTCCTTTCTCTTCCCCCAGACCCGGTGGGTGAAATTAATGGTGAAATGTGGGGGAGGGGCCTTAAGTTCAAAAGTGTCGACCCTGGCTTTTGAGATTTCGGAAATAATGGCGAGGATCGATATGTGTGTCGGGGCATGCAAAAGCAAAGAGTATGATTTATTCCTCACAGAAAGAATAAAGTTACAAATCCCAGATTTAACTTCCAAATAATTGCTTTTCTCCGAAAAGAGCTGCGAACCTATTAAATTGTGAAGCATACTTGTAGCAGTAGTGAAAGCATATAACATGCTTTTCAAAGATGAAAACAGTTTATCCAACACAAAACAGTGGACACCACTCATACTTTTCACGAATGTAAAAATAATATTCGTGACTATATTCATAAAATCCGTATCACGCACAATAGTTTGTTAAAAGTAAATTAAGTTGGTTTACACATGCCTATAAGATAACACTCCATTATGCAAATTAGGTATCTAAAATATATCTATATATTTTCGATACTTAATTTAGATACATAATAGCCATGGAATTCTATTATTCAAAAATTACTAGTAAATTGCTTGGTAGGATCTTATGGGTCAATACCCCAATTAAGACAGTCTATAAAATTAAATTTTACTTGGCAACTTTCTTAGCAAAATGAGTTCACCTGCTAGGCTTTTATGAGCTAATTTAGTTGTCCAAAAACAAATTTACATATTTTATATTTTTAGCAAATAATTTTAATTATTAAAAATGTGGTCTATTCTTGCACTGTGAGTAATCAGAACAGTACTGAAATGGAAAACTATGAATTTTCCACAGTATAATGAAATTAATCCTATTAAAATATGAACTTCTTCCATATCAAAATTAACTATTTTTTTTAAATCTTAAAATATTACAAATTGATTAGTAATTTAATCCGATATATAAATCTTCATGATATCGGGGGATAGTAATCTATTATTTATTCGAATAATTTGTCTCGTCAGTATGTTGTTGTAGTTACTAATGACACTTGGAGAAGCCAAGCTCGCTATGCCTTGGCTATGCGAATTTAAGTCAACTGGGAGCGTCTTTCGTTTTAATCAGAGCACCATGAAGGTGAAAGTACGACTTTGCTCTACACACATGCCATAGGTACCCGTTTATAGAGTAGGCAACCATTCACACTTCATTCATACAAGGAAAGGACAAAGACAAGATAGATAGAGAGAGAAGGTACATCCATGCCCGAACCGGGGTTCGAACCTAGGACCTCCTTATCCGCAGTCAGGCACGCTGACCATTAGACAAGTTGGGCGATGTTTCATCAGTATTTTTCCAGCTATTATTATTTAATTGTGGGTAAAAATAGCTGCTCTATTCATGTAAAAAATATTTTCAATCAATATTTTACCATTTCCTGTTATTATAAATAATAAATCTTACACGGATTAAAAACATTCAAATAGAAGTTTTTCCGATATATAGTTTCATATTTATTTCTTAACATGTGAGAATAACAATTAATAATCGCTTTTTACAAGAAATACTCAGAACATATTTTCATATCAACGACCCACAGTAAAATAGTTATTAAAATAATACCACTACAATACCAATTAATATACTTAATCGATAAATTATTCTAAAGTTCAAGGTACATTTACCTTTACACAACTAGTTCAGAAATTTTATCTTCTATATCAAATCAATCAAGATAATAAAACTATAATGCATTATGTATGCATTATAGTTTTATTACTTTGTTTGGTTTGATCGCAGTTCAAATCTCACGGAACTAGAAATTTTCGAATTACAAATTATATTTGTCTTTTGAATGAATTAATTTGAACTAACTTGACAATAAGTATGCAAGTAAGGATTAAACTATTTATGAAACATTTCCGCTGATTTATTTAAGTCGAACGCATTATTGAAACAGCCACCTTGTAATTTTGAAGAACGATAAAAAGATGATGTGGGTGGTTGAATGGGAGAGGAAGAATCCGATTTTCCAAACTATTATAATCAATACCATAAGACCCTACTAAGATCTCCACAATAATATAGTCTTCATCTGGGTCAGGCATCGAATTTGATGTCATTTAAACGTGATAACGGTAGCTTTTCTCATTAAAATTACCACTACTCTTCGATGAAATGCATAGCCTACAGTGTAACGTTTTTTTAAATGGAAAAAATGCATTGGTTTTTGAGAAAAGCTTCAAGGTATAGTAGTTTTATTCAAATATAGATGGATTTGAACATTCGAAAATAGAAGTAGTCGTTCTGATTAGTGGAAGGTTGTGAGTTCGATTCACGATTTAACCGTGCCCTATCCGATTTTAATCCAAAGGTCCTCTAAATTATATGTTACCCCGGGGAGGGGCAGAATATAAGGGAGTCTTTTGAGTGGTTCCTGTTTCTAAATTAAGAAGAATTAACGAACTTTCATCAGCAGTTTCTATCTAACTGATAAAGCATGGGTCTAGGCTTGGTACAACGAAGTATGATAGTGAAAAAAAATTTATCGAATTAAAAGTAATGGAGGCGATAAAATGTTATTAAATAAAATATTCATTAGAAAACATAGTTACATTTATTTATAAATTAAAAATTTATATTTTTTAAATCTAATGGCATTTTTTTATGTCCTAAATTTCTCATAGGATTTAATTTAACAACTTAAGGTACTGCATGGAATATGTGTTAGTTGATACATTTCTGAAAATTACAACAACTCAACCATTGGCCAAATTTTTGATTAAAATAGGAAGAGAGTAATTTTCGGAATACATTGAAAGATAACTAGAGCCATCTAACGGACGCTCATTACATCATCATAAATTTGTTTGAAATTCATAGAGTTTCGTTTTTAGAGCATCTAAAATGAACTTTGCAATTATCACTGATAAAAAGTGCAAATCATCAGATATATAACTGCAAAAATGTCACAGTTTATAAAGTATTTTTATAGGAATAAACTTCATTAGAGCGCGTCGCAATGATTTGTCGCAGTAGATGGTGATATTTGTAATCAAACTCTTATCTCAGATGTGTGTAATAAACTCCCATCAATTTCCAAGAACGGTAATAATTCACAGTCCGCCATTGTAGATAAGCACCCGAGTTTGTTTATCGCTATTAAAAATAAACGAAACTTTTCAGATCACTAACACAGATAGCTAAAGTCCTTCAACACCTCATTGCAGAGACGTAGGAATTAATTTTTTATTTGTTTGGTTTTAAAATAGTATGTTGATATAATCACAGGCTTTTTTTTTTTTGGTCATGTTAGCCTCCAAAGGAATGGTAAATATAACTAACAGTACAATACGTAGCAGTTTTTCTTTATATAAATCATAAATACCTTCTTATAAAACGAGGAACTCAACCATTTCATTAAAGATATAGTTTGTCTATAACATAAAGAGAAATATGATTGTAAATAATAAAGTACAGTTATAGATAATACAAATGATGTGAATAACGCAAGAGTTTGTTTTTTAATATTTTCCTTTAATAAATTTTGAATGAACTTTAATTACAAACTACGAATTTCGTGAATAACTTTTATAAATGGAAATTTTGAGTTGCAAATTCTTTTAAATCTAATTTTAAATATTCAAAGATTTTATTCACAAGAAATTACTCGAAATATTATCTCATTCTCTTCCTGGAATTCCTAAATAAAATTTATATTAAAAAAAAAACTAGAATGCAAACGCAAAATATTAATCTCATATTCGTTACATTTTTGTACGTGAAAAAATTTGAACAGAAGCTTTTAACATTAAAATAAACATTGTTGCATATAAAGAATCATTTATAAAGTTATACATACCCTCAAAATTTTTCAAAACGATATTCCTAAATTTTAAAATGCTACTTTTATGTATGAAATATTGGCTCAGTATAAACTTCATTACAGACTAAAAAAGTGAAAAATAAATATTTAACACACATTAATATTCTTATCCGTTGCAGATATATAAACACACGTGTGTAAAATGTGAAAATAAAACTAAATGTGACTGCATGTGAAAAAATGTTTTAAAATAATTATCTTTTACTTTTAAATAAATTTTACTACAAAAAAAAACTAGATTTTTGAGAAAAAAAATTTTTTTTTTAACAATTCTGCTAAAAAGTATAGAGGGATCAAGGGGTGACAATTCTCGCTTGAAAAATCAAAACCTGTCAAATTACAATAGACTTCACAGACTTCCCCGAAGATGACATGGAAACAAACCACCATTTGACCTCAAAGACGCCCGCTGGTTGTCATGGTTACACCACCCCACCACAACTGAATCTCCTTGCAGTCTTTCCTATCTCCGTCTCACTCGGCCGGAGGAGCGAGATGTGCGGACGAGTGAAAGTGGGGGTAACTCGGGGATGAATAGCAGACCACCCCCTACTTTTCTTTATTCTTTATTTATTTGTCTTTTGATTTTTTTGTTTCTTTATTATTATTTGGACCGTGATTGGTGGCAGAGGGAGTCGGGTGCCGCGTTGTTCGGCATCAATGACATTGACTCAACCGCTAAGAATTCCCTTTTCACCCAACAACATTCCTGCATGACTCTTTCCCCCCTTTTTTTTTCGCTAACATCTCGTCTCCATCAAAAGTCACGTGATAAGTGATCGACCATTTTTGACCACAAATTTATTTTACTGATTCATATAATGCCTTATAATTATTGGGAGTTTTTTTACAAAGGAATAATTAAATTGTTTCATCATTGTCATTTAACTCATATATTAATAAATATTTTTTCTTAGAGTTGAATAAAATTTCTCACTTTTAAAAACATTAAAAAAAGTATTACAGGTGTAAATATAAAGGAAAAATTTAAATCTTTTCTTCTTACATAGCAATAAAACATCATTAAGTAGACATCAACTATTTAATATTGTGCTAACATCCTTAAACCTTACTTATAACATAGTTTCATAGAATTTTTGTTCGTTGACAATTGGTAATGTTGTTAAAATTATATTAGACTTTGACAATATTGCTAATTATTGAATGAATAAAGCAATGTTGTTAATATATAAATGAAAAACATTACTATATTGCACTATTTTAATTCATAAAATTATACAAAACATTTTTATTTTAAGTAACGTATTGTTATTGAGTAAAATTGTAATTTATTTCACAAATACTTATTTCAATTTAAATCTATAAAAGCAAAGCTCTGTCTAAAGAAAATTTAAATAATCGCTTAGTTACCACTTTATCCGATTGAATATATTCATAATTTATAACACTTTCCATGTAACATAATTTTGAACACTTTGATTAATTTTGAGAAACGCGAAAAAGAATATTTACCAGAATTCCACATTCCCAAGTTGTCGTCAAGAATACCCTCTTTCGCAAACGATATCTAAATTTTTTTTTGAATTAAAACATTTTTATTTTAGTTTTACTCGCACAAATTTATTTTTAAATAAATATTTACTGATGTAATAGCATTACTAACGAAAGATGTTAGCAAATTATAATATATTTTATGATAATAAAATACACTAACATGTTAAAAAAAAAACTAATTAAATTCAACTAATATACTCAAAAAATTATTATAATTCAACTAATAAATTTAACTAATATGCTTTCAGAGAGAAAGGCAAAGAATTCAAATCTAAGTACTTTAATTCATTAATGTACTTAGATTCTAGGTACTTTAATTCATTATGATAAGAGTGTGTGTGTTTAATGAAATAACAAGAAATGTTTACACAAATGGAGCATTTTTCAAAATTATTAAGTGAAAAATGTGATATTTCATTACAAAAGATATCATTTATCAAACAAAATCTTATAATAAAAATTTGACTGACCAGTACAACTTTCACAAATTCAAAAGTGGATTATGCACACTCTATGGTTTGTCTTCTGTGGTAGATTCAGATATTTTATCAGAGAATTCAGCACATTAAGCAAAGATAGCATGAATTAAAAGTTAATTCTCAGCGAACAATTACAATGACTTCATAAAGGTCAGAAGTGGTGGCAGAAAACGACATACATGAACGGAAATTTATTTTCTGGAACACATGAGGTAGTTAATATGCCAAGAAGTGGTCAGTAATGGCCACGCCCAAGAGCTTCTCTCCACATTCCCCGACTTCCGCAGGGGGTGGAGGCATGGAGAAGGGGCCGGAAAAAGAAACAGAGGATTATTCCCATCCCCGTCCGCAGTTACCACATTCTCCGGCTAATTGAGGCGATCCGCATGTCCGCCTCACGCTGGATGCCCCCCTCCCCTCAGCCCCTTTCACCTAAATCCCTCTCTGTTTCTATCCACACAGTCAGTAAAGAACTGGATTCAAAATCTAGCAATCCATAATCAACTATTTTTCACGAAGGAATACTTACAAATTGCTCTGTGAAATTTCTCGCATAGAGAATTATAATTTTTCCACACAACATGGACAATCGTTTTGTAAATGAATACAATTTCATCGAATATTTTCTTAAGAAATAAAACTTTTTTTCCACTATACTGCAGAGTATAGAAATAATTGGGATTATGAGAATTAAACTCAGTATTAACCATTTATTAATGAGTAAATTTTCTTTTAATTACCTCATTAAGATATTTTTTTAATTATCCCTTGACAAACTGTAATTCTTTGGCGGTATTTAAGCTAAAATTTAAATTAGGAAACGAAAATAAAAATAGTGTAATATGTATGAATCATCCTACAAACGATAGATATAAAAAACGAATCTACTTTTCAAATGCAAATAATTTTATTTACGTTTCTATTGCGAGATGAAATTGTATAAAATAGTTTTAATTTCAGTTCATTTAAGTTAATATAAGAAACACACACACACAACGCTCTACAGCCAAGGTTTATATAATTACTAGATTTTAGTCGTATATATTATTAACTATGTGCGTCGCAAAAATTTATTAATCGAAATTATTAATTACTATAATTTTTTAATCTTATTCTATTTTTTTATCATCATTGCGATTAAATATTTTATAAATCATTAAATTTGTTAATTTTTATTTATTCTGCACAATTCAAAATTTAAAAAAAATCATTTAAACAATATCAATACTTAAAATATTTCAAAGATAAATTTTTTTATATTATGAAATTTTCATTAATTTTATACTTTTTAATCAAAATGAAATAAAGAATCATCTCCAAGTAAAAAAGTTAAATAAATACATACAATATTTTAGTATTAATGACTATTATACAAAGTTAATTCAATAAATATAGGCACAAATGCACATATATATATATATATATATATATATATATATATATATATATATATATATATATATATATATATATATATATATATATATATTGGCCAAATAGTGAATTAAAATAGCGTAAAATTAAAAATAAAATTGTTTTTCGTTAGGATGTGCAATAGACATCTTGCGGTTATTAATTTCGAATACATCAGCTATTGCATAATAATTATATTATGCTAAAAAAGCAAGAATAAATAAAAACAAAATAAAGATTCAAATAAACACTTGGAATAGATTTGCAAATAAAAACGCGTAATGATAAGAAATCAACACGCAAAAAGCTTCACAAAAAAAAAATTTGATGCGTGGGAATTTTCAATGTTTGTATCACAAATACCACAAAATTATATGCCAAAAATAAGGAATAATCAGCGAAAAGTGCGCCAACAGCTGAAAAGAACAATCACGACTGATTTAAGAAAGACGCATGCGCGATGGGAACTGCAAAACGATACAAATAAAGTCGGGAAGAGAGAAAGATCACTTGACAAGCTATAATAAGTTTACTTCATCCAAAGATGGTGTCTGAGATACGGACACTCGTAACTCTTTGGAGGTCAAGAACGAGATAATGAGGCAGAAACAACGCGGCAACGTACACGTGGATACGCTAAATTACGAGCGATGGATGGTATGAGCTTCTCTTTCAAAAGATGACATCTTTTCTGCAGCCGTGAAAAACATGGAAAGATGTTACCTGAATATGGATGTAAAGTGACTGCTCATTATTTAGAAGCTGGCAGTGGCTTCTGAACAAAATGCGGAATTTCTACTCATATCGGATAAACAATGTGTTTTATTTCGAAACGTCTAGTTTGAGCATGTATATCTTTTAAATTCTATAAACAGCACTTTGTAATACATAGAAATAAGGAAAAAATTTGACTGTAGAATTGTCTCTGTTTTTAATCAATAATATTTAAGAAATGTATCAAAATATATTTTTATAGTATTTAATCATTGATGTAAGTTACTATTAATTTAGTAATAATTTTTTTCCAATTATTGCGAGCTAATAAAAACATTTCTCCATAACATACAGTTTTTAATACCATATTAAAGCCGTAATTAGTACGATTTCCTAAATTCAATAAATTGTATTTGCGATGCCGACCAACTTGTCTAGTGGTCGGCATGCCTGACTACGGATAAGGAGGTCCTGGGTTCGAATCCCAGTTCGGGCATGGATCTACTTTCTCTCTCTATCTACCCTGTCTTTGTCTTTTCCTAGTATGAAAGAGGTGTGAATGGTTGCCTACCCTATAAACGGGTCCCTATGGCATGTGTGTACTAAGGAAGTCGGATTTCACACCAAAATATGGTTCAGTTGGAAAAGTGGAGCAGCGCACCCCATGTTGCCAGCCTAGCTGGCACACGACAATGAATGAATGTATTTGCGATGACGGTTTCTCGTAAATATAGTTATAACACTGGATAAAAGTATCATTGATGAATTTTGTAATGAACATGATTCTCAAATTTAGAAAAATCCATTTTTATATTTAAATTTGATAAAGACATTTCTCTTGAAATTGGCAAATACCTGTTCCGATCCTAACGAAGTTAGGGAGCATGATAATTGTTTGTTTATGCACAAACCGTGAAGAGTATAAGGGATTGTCTGTGTTTTCCACTTGAATACAACAATCAAACAATAATCGAGTTAACAATATATAGAAGAAAGGTCATTTTTAGTTGTACTATTGATTTCGCTATGGAAGCCTGATTTACACAAATGTTTATCTCATATAATCTTTCTTGATTAAATCAACAGTTGTCGTGCTTTAAAGTATCTATCCACGTTAAATATTTATGGAAACTAAATCCTCTCTGTTAATGTGGATGGAAACTGATCCCCAAATTCAAAAACCAGTTTCGTAATTTGACAGACGTTTAAAGTTAGGAAGCTCTAGGTCTTGGTAGAATTTAATTAATTAAGTGATATACTCTGGCTTCAATTCGCAATCGTTTTCTAATCTATGCTCGTGGTAATTGTTCGTGGTCAAATATATCTTCACTGGTGAAGTATCCCAATTGAATAAAGTGGAGATTCAACGTCAAGTGACAACTTTTTTACTTGAAAGTTGTTCAAAGTTGAAAGGTATTCCCTCTGGGATTATTTATGATGTATCCCAGACTCTACACACGACCCGAATTAAGGCCCCTCTGTTTCACAATTCGCTATTCGAGATTGACAACGTAAAATAAACTTTCTATTCGATTTGAGGATGTGGGGGTCGAGGGCAACTATTTCGTATGCCTCTTCTTTAGTCAGGCTGTCTCTACAATAAGTGTTGCTTGGATATGAATACGAAAATTCATTAGTTTTCGGTGCCCCCCTTCCATACTTCAAAAATTATCTCATTTAAATTTTTAGCTAATTTAACTGTTCTAATGAAAGTCAATCGAAATATTTCAGCTCTAAAATTGCAATGGAATAAGCAAATTTTTTCATCAAAGTGAAATGAATTAATATCATCAACCATATATAAATATTTATAAATTATAGGTGGATTTTCGCTAGTGAAACCGAAAACCAGTTAGCATTTACACAAATTGACTGTACAATAGTTTCCAAAAACGGATTCTAACATTTCTTCTTTTACTTGGCATGGTTTTGAATTCTATGGCAAGACAAACCTTTTTATTCAATGCTTGCAATAAGTATTCAAGCAAATTTATTTAAAAGCATTATGTGTGTACTTGACAATTTATTTCTACAAAACTAATAACTAATTAAAAAAAAAAGAAAACTCAAGCTACGTTCTGATATGAGTTTCATGGACATTTCTTAAAGGACGTTTCAAAATAAAATAAAAAAAAACTCCCTCAGACGATCGATTGTTTCAGTCATTCCGAACACGATGTTCACGTAGGAGTAAAACCCCCTAAAAAATCCCCAAAACTCGCATCCTCCCCACACCCAGCATGCAGTTTATAAACACCTCGAGATCCCCCGTAGTGTTGTAAACTGCATACACAAAATGGTAAACTGGAAAAGAAAAGGGGCATTCGGACTTTTGTGGTTCGTAAACTGAACTGTTATACCCTGAAAAGTCGGGGAAAAAAATCGTAAGCCCCACTCCTCACCTTCCCCGCTATACTATACTTCACTTTTTAATGCTTAGATTCGAATGTTGGGGAAGAGGGAGGAGAGAAAGGGTAGGCAAGGGATCTTTGAACGACAAACAGGAGTTTAAGTGACCTGAAGTTCTGGCAGACACGGTGGATATGTAAAATAGCCTTTTTGAAGAAGGGGGTTAGAACTCGGGATTTGCGCGTGGAAAAGACAACCCACTAAAACGAGAAGCATTCGGTTCACGTAGTTTACTCCAGAAAAACATGGGATTTTGTGAGATCTGGAAAGAAAGGACAAGTCAATAAAAACGGTCGCAGTTAAAATTTGAGATGGCAACAAAGTAAACGTGTATTTTTGGAATATTAGAATTTTATTCTTTTAACTGAAATGCATACTAGAATATTTCAAACACATAACATGTAAGTAAAATTTAACAGGAAGCATGAACTTTAGGAGAGAAGGTGTTACGAATCAATCCAATAATCCCATTGATTCAATGCAAGAATGATCCAGTTTATCAGACGTGTCGAAAATTCACATATGCTTTCATAATTTCAAAAGCAGCGGAGGTCAGTTTGAGTTGACATAGCCCAAACTCCAAGATGCTAGTGTATTTTCTTCATCTACATTTTGGTAATTCGGAAAAAAATATGTATATTAAAGTTGTATAAGCATATATAAAAACATATGTAATTACTATACAATTAAGAATGGAAAAATTGATTAAAACTATGCACACATATCATCAGGTTCACGACATTTTTAGCAATTACGTATGCATAGTATAAAAATGTAATATTTGTTTAATTTTCAAATAAATAAGCGTGGGATAAATAAAATAAAAATCACAAACAAGAGTATCGAACTTACAGTCACTGATGTTATGACAACTAAAGATTTTTTATGTTTAATTACTTTTTAGGTTATACGTGTATATATTAAATAATTTCAAGAAATATATAAATACTGATGCTAACAGGATTAAATTATTTAAATAAATGTGCATGATGTATCTAGTCATTAAATATAACCACAATTTCATGGATTAAAGTAAGAACACAACTGAATTTCGCTATACTTTTACCTAATGGGACTGTCACCTCTTATGTCAGCTTTAGAAAATCAAGACTAAAAAGTATATTTAGTGTAACTCCGTCGTCCAGAAAAGCTTTCATTTCGTTTTTCTATTTTTTTAAACAATATTTCATAATTTATTTAGTATCATTTTTACCATATATACCTGTTTTAATTGCTTCATTATTCGAACTTTACGAAACGTGAATTGTAAAAAAGTACATCTGGAATTTAATCTAAATTTCCTTTCAATTCTTAAATGTTTTGTTTGCTTTAAAAAATGATTATTAGAAGAACTAAAATAATGACAACATACTCAGTAGCACTAAACAAAGCAGGAAAAGCAGAGGCATACTCAACAGCATATGAAACAGAAAGTTGCTTTAATAAGTTAGTCACGATTAAGCTTTGCAAGTATTTATAATTTCCCTGAATACCTTCCAATCATGTTTTATATCTTATTATGGATGGCTGTGTATTAGATTTTATAAAAATTGAATATGTTACATAGGACCGCTGAAGTTTTCGTAAAAAAAGAATTTAATTACTTAAAAATATAATTCCGGATGTTCAAACATAAAAAATGGGTGACGAGAAATTAGTTTAATTAAATAATTTATATTGGTAGACAATATACAAAAAAAAAATTCACCATTATATCAGAAACATTTATTGTCGCTAATTTTATGACATTGCAAAAACTATTCCACATAATTTAGTCTGTCGGTCTCAGTTATGGAAGCTTTAATTTTAATGAATAATGATGGTTTTATGCTAGTGATAGTCACAATATCAAGCATAACTTCTGAGATTTTATTTAAAAACTGATAAAGCATATTTATACGACACCAACCAAAAAAAAAAAAATCAACTCGTGACGATAAAGGTCAGCTGTATTTATATAAAGATGAACCAACTTTGTTATCGACTGGTTCCCGACATTTATTTTTACGGTTACGTTTTCAAAATATTTAAAAGTATTCTAAACTAAAATGTCATCGCAAAGTTTTTGTTGAAAAGTTTTTCTAATTTTTTTTATAATTATTTAATTAGACAAACAATCTATACAATATTTAGTCATATGATTTTTCATAATACCGTATTTATCGCATTGTTCTATCTTTTCTCGCACCTCTCGATTGAAATCCTAAAATTCTTAGGTTTAATACATGAATGTTGATTGCATTTCTTCTGATGTCTAAAAATTATCTCCAAGTGAATTATTTTTGGTCTGACTAGTGATTTTTCAAGTAATATTTCTATCTCATCATAGACAGTAAATACATAAGAATATCTACTTCTAATATCACACTAAATAAATTTGCAATTTACGAGATATTGTTAGCATTTTATTTTATTAAAGGAGGTATTTTAATAATCAATAAAATTCAATGAACTTATTAATTTGTAAAATTGTACTTTTATTGATTATTTTTTTACTTTATTTTGTTTAATTTGAGAAAATACAATCCACAAAATGCATTCTTTTCTTATAATCATTCGAATCTGAAATTATACAACACAGGAAAAAAAAATAGAAAGAATTATTTGTCATCACAGGAATTAAATAACTTAAAAACACTTCCAGTGATCATCAAAAATTACAGAAAAACTAAAACATAGTTAGGGTCAAAATTTACAGAAGAAAGGGACAAGAAAAAAATATATATATATAAAATGGCGACCCATCTGAAAAGGGAAGAAAAATAATCAAATTCAGTTCATGACCAAGAAATCATTACAGGGCCACAACCTTTTCCCCCCTTCGAAATAAAATAAAGTAAAGGAAAATTCGATATAGATTAAACGGGAGAGAAAAAGAAGGGATTTTAAAGAGTGTCGCTTGAAAAAAAGACACAAAAAAAAAAACCCTCCAAATAAATTCCATAAGAACAAAAAGAGGGAAAAGTGGAAGGAAGAAACCCATGATGCTATGAGAGTCGAGACTTCTGACTCTAAAGGTTCACATTAACGATTGTGGAAAGGTTGTAAATGTGAATTCCTTTTTCGTACATTTTTTTCCCTATTCTCTTATTTTCATTTCTTTTTATCTTATTTTTTTGTAACTATTATTTTCTTTCCTTTAACGTCAAAAAAGAAAAGAACAGTGACAATTATCCAGCGAATAAAAATGTGTTTCCATTTCACGGAGGGGGAACTACTAAATGATATTACTTGAAAAAAAATTTTCTTTTAAAAAGTTGATATTAAAGCTCGATTTATTTTTATATTTTCCTTCAAATTTTTTCCCGTTTATATGGTTAATCGCATCACTGATCGAAAATTCGCAACGATTCTATAAAAATCAGAAGATAAATTTTATGAGTGTACATGAATCTTATGATAAAATTGTTACATTTTAGAAAAAGAATCAATGGAAAATTCTGATAAAATAATTCATGAATTCTTTGTTTGACTTTTTATAATAAATTCATCATATAAAAAATGAAAAATAAATAATTCTGAAAATATTTAGATAATATTATACATTTTATAAAAAAAATTACATTATTTGATTCTTTTCACTTCAAAGTTGCTACTGAATCTTATAAAAACGATAATGCAATATTTCATGTATATTGATAACCAGTGATTATATTTATTTTGAAATTATCTTAATTCTATCAATAAATGGTTGAAAATGAGAATATATTTTGCATAATGTACAAATTATAATATGGTTCTTATTCTAAAATTAAATATTTTCCCTTCGAGAATAAGGCAACTGCGGACGTAAAACGTAGTCGTTGCTTGTATATATCTTATATGTTCCAACAAACGTTTAGAAAGCCCTCGAAAATTGAATGCATAAATAGAAATGCTTTTTACCATAAGTCTATACTCGTATGTAATTCTAATTTCTCTTTATTTCAGTATGTAAACGATTATTATAATTCATCAAAAATTATTTCGTACATTCACAAGAGGAATCTAAACTCATATTTAATTTCAATTTCCCTCTGGTAAGTAAGCAAACAATTACATCCTCGAGAATCCGATGACGTCATATGTAAATATTTAACTATCATACTGATTTTATACGCCATTCTGCAAAAATCAGACGATATTTTGCCCTTTAGACCAATTAAAAAATCTTATAAACAATACATTAAAAATAAATAAATTATATTTTTGTACCTTTTTACAGAGTAGCTATTGATATTTTGATAAACATAAATTCGACATAGTTAATTTTTTAACATTAAAATAAGTAGTTATTAAATGTTTCATATGGAAGCATAAATTTATAGAAGTAATTAAAAAATATATAAATTATATTTTTAAAACATTTTTCATATATAATGAGTTACAAAATTATTTTCAATGAGATTATAGTATTGTAATAAATTATACATAAGTAATTCATTATCTATATTTTATATAATATTAAAATAATCATTCACTATATCATTTTTCTATTTTATACACATTTATAGAATGTATAAATTAATAATATTTGATAGGATTATTTTTTTAAATATTAATATTTTTCCAATTTTTTCGTTGCATATTACGAAAATTAACTAAAAACTTCTTCTTCTATATGAAATATTACACTATGATTTAAATACTACAACATGAGATTTAGCGGCATTTTGCGATCCATCGCTTATAAAGAGAGAATAATTTAATTGAGATATTTTACGGCCCACATAACATTAATACTAGTGATAGAAGCACAGCAATTAGCCTACATTGCAAACTCTTAAAAATAAGAAAGTATATCGTCTTTCTGTCATCTTTCTGTGAAATATAACCTCGATTATTTCTCAATAGAGAAGCTCATTCAAGGAACACCAACATAATAGTATTTTTAACTTTTAAAGCTTATATTAAAAAGATTTAGAAGGATGTCTTTTAATCTGTCAAGTCTTATCAAAGTAAAGTCAATGATAAAAATCAATCGAAACAAACATATAGAATAAACAGACTTGAAAAGAACATGTCATGTAAAATGTCTCAGAATAGAATCGAAAAGCATAACTAATAAAAAAAAACTATTTTTTCCTCTTCAAAACGAGGAAGTTCGGTAAGCGTAAGCGAGACGACCCGGTCGAAGAAAAAATAAATAAAAAAGAATACTCAAGTATGATTAACATGATTTTAAAGCTTCGGGGTGAAAATGCGAAGATGAGCTATTTACTGCGCATCGTTGCCACTTTTTCTTCCTAAATAATTAAAATAAAAGAAACGGTATTTGGAGAGGGAAGGAGGAAAATTAATCGCCTGTAGACGAACTAAGACATTCGTTTTGGTCGTCATGGCTCAAGGCGACAAGTGTTCTAATATTAATTGCGAGAGAACGTCCGACACCCACAAGTCTTTGTTTAGAAAGCGGGAAGTTTGTTGCGAATAAATCACATGATAAAAGACGTTCTATCTCTTGCTGTCTTCTCTATTGGGGACGCCTTTCATGTCTCTAGAATATCAAAGAGAAGTATAATATAAGTTGGTCGATTCCTTCAGAGAATACGCTCATACATTGGAATTTCAGGATTCTTTAAAAACACAAAGAATTATATAACATACCTTATTGAATTTACATATCTCTTACTTAATTTTTTTATCACTTTCATCGCCAATTATAATTTTTCTAACCTAATGCATGATTCATTTCTATTTTGTTTTAAATACAATAACATAAGGATAAAACCGAACTTAAGTGTTAACTGTACTGTTTAATTTTTACTATATGAGGAAAATCTTTGGTAACAGATAATATTTTTTCTTTTGAATGAAGAAACATACAGTAGATATTTCAATGTGTTATCAGATCTGTCATTACAATATGGCGAAATACACATTTGACAGTGGCACAGGTAAAATAACTGTCAGTTCAGTTAATAATTAATTATTAAGTTTATTTATTAATTAAAAACATCGATTTTTCTTCACAAGCTCATATAGTTTAAAAACAGTTTACACGTTGTTTCACTCCAATTGAAACAGGGGATAACTAATATGCATTTTCTTCATCTCTCTTTTAGACTATACTATATTGGTTTAACTATTTGATAGTGTTAACATCAATTAGTAATAGTTATTAATGGGGTATTTATGTTTGCTATATGGAATATCTTGATAACGCATCACGTTGTTAGAAAAATATTTGTTAAGAAGTTTCTTTTCCATTTTGATAACGTATTGCAGCTATCCACAACCATTTTCTTTCCTGTTGACTGTGTGTGTTGGGCTATCATTATTTATTTGCAAGTACATGATATTCATAATTTTTTGGGAGGGCTACAACGTTTAATAATTTCGAAACTTCAATAGGTAATAATGAGATAAGAATAAGATACGTAAAGTGTAATTATGTAAACAATGTATAAGGAAATGTGTATATAATTCCGCTTTACATCACAAACATTTATATTCCTATGATTTTTCCTGTATTTTATATTGTTTTACCTTCGGCCAAGATGAAACAGTTAAAGGAGATACTTGCGGCATGCTGTTTACCGAACTTTGCAGAATGGCATACTTGGCGCTAATAAAATATCGGATTTCAAAAAAACACTGTTTGGCGATAAATTTGTCCCACATTTTAGTAGAAAATTTAACATAACAGACAACACATTATGCATGATTTTTTTTTTAAACTGACGTTAACGAATGGGGTGTCATTTCAAACACATTTTGCTATTCGCTCAGATATTCATTAGACAGCACGAAACTATTCCATTAAAAGTCTTTTTATAAGAGTCGTTTTGTTCCAACAAAACTCGTAGACGAATTGGCGTGAATAAGAAGTATGATCATATTCTCCGCTGAATTTGGTTCGAGAAAAAAAAATGACTGAGACGGAGAAAAGTGCAGCGTCCGGGACAACAGCAGGATTGAGAATCTATCTAAGTCACGATACAAAGTCACGAATTCTCATCAAAAACGTTGGACCAAGCCCCTCCATAACGCTGTGCTTCCGGCCCCATTTGATGGAGGACCACCGAATTCGTGTAGCTGAGGTCCGCCACAAGATAGAAGGGGGAACAGAATCATTGGGGTGATATGCTTGTACGGACAGGAATGTTGAGAAAGAAAAAATTACCACTAGAGAGTAATGCAACGCAAAAAAATAAGCGATGCACAAAACTACAAAAAGAGTTCCTTCGTGTAAATTGCTTTTAATCTTCTTTTTCAAAGCCAATAATACATTTTTTTAAATTTTTTCTTCTTCTTTAATTTGTATAATCTTAGTTATACTTTAAGGTATTTTATTTAATAAAAATAAATTGTAAAACTATTTATTGTTTGAATAAATTATCTTTCAAGATTATAAAATCTGTGCAGAATTTTCTCACAATGGCGTTTTTAACATTATTGAAAGTCTTCAGCATCATCTTAAATTATAGAAACTAGTAAAAGATTCATAAATCCAAATTATAGTACTTTAGCTTTTACAAATTATTAAAGTTTATTACCCAAATTTTCACTCAGTTTTCAGCTACTATATTATCCTTTTTCCTATAATTTAAAAAGAAATAAAAGGTTTCAAAAATTCAGACAAATTACAAGGATGGTTCATTATTCAAACATAACAGAAAAAGAATCGTGAAAAATGAAACCTTGTTTATTTTGCTACTAAATAAATTAGCATTTTAAAATAAAAGTTCAAATGTTTACCATTTCTTAATGGGAAAAAGAAAAGAAAATTATATTCGCTAGTAATAAAGCTTAAAAAATATTTAAAAATTAAAAAATAGCTAAAGTTAACATTTTTGTCTAGTTAATGGCAACCTCAAAAGGAAGAATAAACCTGGTGACCCAAAATAGAACTTTGTAATAGTTTGTGCAGCTTATTTTTCTAAAGAATCCCTACTATTAGACAAGTTCGTCGCCAACGGCTAAAAATGTAACTGATCCATTGTGAAAGAAGCAAGTAAATGAACCAGGTAAGCAGCTAATTGTGCGGACAAAAAAAGACGAAAGGCGAGACCAAGTGTGTCATTTACCACGAGAAAGAAGGAGTTAACCGTGGGAACAGGATCAGTGATGAACGGAAAATGAGGCCAATCTAACAAATATTGCACCGCCGCGCACATCCAAACGCTCTTGGCGACAAATTAACTCTTCCATGGCAAAATAAAAAATAAAAATATCCCAAACCGAATGAAAACAAAAAAGATCATATAAAAATGTATTCGTTGCTTAGGAAAAATCCATTAGCTATGAAAATAAGGTTAACGTTTGTTGGTCAATGATTTAATTTAGTTCTTTAATGGCTTGTCACCATTAGAGAAATGAATATATAATAAATTTATCACTTTTTTAATAGATGTTTACAAAATATTTCTGAAAAAAGTTGTAAAGTGAGGGATAATTACATTATAACGGTAAATTACCTCAATTGAAATACATTTGTTACATAAACACGGATGTAGAAAATGTATAAATTGATAAGTACAACAAAAAATAAAGAACAACTTTTGAAAACACGAAATTTTATATTGTTCCAAGATTTCTAATATGATTAAAATATATGTGTCAGAA
This sequence comes from Latrodectus hesperus, assembly GCA_037975125.1. Taxonomy (NCBI): domain Eukaryota; kingdom Metazoa; phylum Arthropoda; class Arachnida; order Araneae; family Theridiidae; genus Latrodectus; species Latrodectus hesperus. Next base: position 40,798,191 of record CM075855.1, read on the forward strand.
CAATTTGGAAAAAATTTTCTTACAAAATCAGAAAAATAAATTTATAAATTTTAGAAATATGGCATTACACAGAAAATAGCAAACGTGTTTCGTCATATTTCATTTCATTCATATCCCGATTTTGTGCATAACGACATTATATATATATACGAAAATCAAACTTTCAATAAGAACTGATACTAGTTAAAACAAAGTGGTTATAGAATTTAATTATGAAAATTGTGGAGACTAGTTGCATAATATTTAACTTTGTCAGGAATTTTTTACATTATTTTATCATTTATTTCAATTAGTGAGTTAAATATTTCAAAATCTCATCATTGGTTAAATATCATTCAATCAGCATTCTAAAATATAATTGAAATTAATATTTTTCAATAATGAAGCAATATTTTTCTGAGTATTTTTTAAACACTTAAAGCATAGTGCAATATTATACATTTTACTGTAATTAACAAATTAGCAGTAAATTATTTGTTAAAGTTAAAAGGCATAAGTAGTAAGTTTTAAGAAAATCACTAAATTTAAACATCTAGTGATTTTCGATTTACGATTACGACACACTCATTTTCTGGTAAATTTCTGCATGAATTAATACATAATTTCTTTTGAAATAAGTTGACTAATACAGGAAAGAAATTATTTATATACTTATTAATTATATTTTATAATATTAAGTGCCTTTTTCTGTCAACGTAGAATATAAAACTAAAACCTCAAGGAAGTTTTATAGAGGTATACAAAACCTCAAGGAAGGAAAGTTGTGAAAGATGTATTAAAGAATAATTTTTATTGTTTAAAATGTATGTATACCTCATGAAAACGAATTGAGAATGTATCGTTTTAAAATTTGAGTTTATTTATTCATATTATAGATTCATTGTTAATATATCTAAATTGCTTGACATATATATATAGTATAACTTATTTTTCATTAAATGTGCAAACGAATTTTGCAGTTTGGCCGCTGAAGTAGGTCTACTCCAAAGGTCAAGCACACCCTTCACTTTAAGGAGATCCTCCAAATTTTCAAGAGGAGAAAAAACGATTTCTTAATTAAACCGCATTAAAGCAGTTATTTCCTTATTATAAAGCAAGGAAGGATGGGTACTAAATTGGCTCTTAATTTAAAGTTTTACACTTAATTTGTTAAAAATTAATTAGCACGCGGTATTTTAAGCGTTTATATAGGACATTCGAATGTAACTTCAAACAGCAATTTAGTTCAAGGCAAAAAAATTTTTTAATCAAACCGTCCTGGAAAAACTAAGTATTTCATAGAATTTCTTATCTATTTGTTACCAAAATCTTTACAAGCAGATGAATTCGCAGTGGCATTTCGAAAAATTTGTTGGCATGCTAATCGCTTATTAAGTTTTCAATTAAATTAAATATTTAAAACATTTTTCGCGATAATTCATAATCGGCAAACAACTTTAGCTTAAAATTTTAAATACATAACTTTATTCGAAATTTTTAATAGCTTTAAAGTAGCACATATTTTAATATTCCTGTGTTCGATAATTTTTTTAAGAAAATTATTTAAAATATTACATTGATGTGAAGAAGTAATTTATTTCAAGCAAATTTCATATGTTGATATAGAAAGAACATAATCATTTTACAAATATATGTAATGAAAATAACTAGCAACTGCTACATGAGCTTTACATAATGACATAGCTTTTTAAGTTTATGAAAATTCCTCCCAACCATCCATGGTACTTCGCCAAAAGACCGGGTGAGACTTTCAATCTTAGACCAAGATCTTATCAAAATGCCTTTTCCCGATATCTGACACGAGAGGAATCACCTTTCAGCAGGGGCAAAGGACATTTCCAGACTGTCCTTGGTGTTCCGTCAATATGGCCTCCCCTGGACATATCTTAACCTGCCTAAGTTTTAAAAAAGATGATATCCTTCGGGACCCATCACATTTTCTAGACATTTTAGATATTTTTGGTTTTATGGGGGTTGTCTAGCTAGGCTAGACAACCTGAGATAAGTAACAACAACAACAACAACATAGCTTTTTAATGACTGATCATTGTAATTCCAGATATATTGAAAACACAAATAAAATTTTGGTCATATTATATTGTCTTTACTGATATGAAGAACTGGAATTATAAATAAAATTGTTTGATGGTTGGTTATGAAGAAGAAAAGAAAAAGGTACTCACCGGATGTGAAGAGGACTATGGCCTTGAGGCAGCTGTATTCTGCAGCGTCCACATGCAGGGCTTTCAACTTCTCAACCTGCTCTTGGAAGATCCTTATATGGTCCATGAAGGCCACCACCCTGTCCGCGGCCATGGGTGAGGCGTGCAGTCCGGCCGCGGCGAGCAGGGGCGCCACGTGCAAGGGCATAGAACACTGGGAGGCGTTCAGTACGAACAGTTCGCTCCAGACGAGCCTCAACAGCGCCACCTGGTCGGTCACCTGAAGGTCGGGGAAGTACGGGATATTCCGGGCCCACTCCACGGCGCTGAAGAGCAGCCGGGCAGCCAACTCGCAAATATTGTCGATGCCCATGATGTTGTTGGGCTGCATGCACTGGGCATAGCGGGATGGCGGATAGGGCTCGGCCCGCACCAGCAGTGAGATGAAACTGGAGAGGTAGACGTGCGCACCGTGCAAATCACCGTTGGTCAGCTGTATCTGTCCAGGTAAAGCATGTTGGTTGGCAGGCACTCTTCCACGCTGGACAGCTAGAGGACAAAGAAGACACCTTGTAGTCAGCCGGCCGTTGGCCTGGCACAAATTGCAATAATAATTCAAGGACTGCATTCAGATTTCAGATTTACAAATAGCTGAGAACACATGTTAATAATTCGATTGATTTAAACAGTTATGAAGCATAATCTCTGAATTTCTTTCTCGATAAACCTTTACATGTGTTTTGATGGATAAAAACTTTTATTAAAATAGCTTCCGATACTGGAATGAAGTTCATTGAATTGAATCGATAACAAAATTATTTGTAAATACCATCATCATTAAGATAACAATATATAAATACACAATCTTAAAACAAATTCTGAATAGGGTTAGAATTTTTTCATATCTATAACGTTTGATTAAACATTATAAATTTAAAAAACATATCATTATATTTTTAAAACATTCAATTCCTAAATATTTTAATTTTGCTAACAATTTCTTTAACCTTCCATAGATTGACACGAAACAATCAAGGATTTAATCTCTGATCTTATTTCTAAGTCTCTGATTGATGAATTAGATTTCTATCGAGTTATAACAATTTCCTTAAATTCAACAGATCAAGGTCATCAACAATTTAATCAAATTACCATTCTATATGAATCATTATTGATCGAATATCGAAAACACGCAGCGTCAAGGAAAAAAGTTTCTTTTGAACAGTTAATTAATTATTTTAGAATAAATGCGAAAATAAAAAAAATTGAGTTATTTTTCGAGAAATGAATCGTTTAATCAAAAGTTGGAAACTACGAATAAACTATCAAGCATTTAAAATTATTTATAATTCATTAAAATTTCGAAATAGAGAAAATTTTTTGTATAACTGCAATTCTAAATCAAAGTTCGGTTTCATCCAGTGTGAATAATGAACGATTCAAGCAAAAATAACGAATCAACGAGAGGAAACAATTCCAGCTCCACAAATAAAAAGACTTATTTTTTCCGCGCGAATATATTCGAAGGTACCGAGAGAAAGGACCACGATAGAACTATTTCTCCACGCAATGGGCAGCAGAAAATGATAATCGATTAATGAAAGGGCGATAATGAAAACGATGAAAAATCGATCAGACGATAATGCTGATCGAAAAAGAATCTCCTCGCTCAAAGACGGGAAATCACAAAAAGGCGTTCGTCGGAGTGAGCTTAGTAGGGGGCGACTGGTGATCGGGAGGCTCAGGAGGTTTTTCGCGGGTGGAGTGGGAGGATGCGTTGGAATTGATGCGCGAATCTTATGGAACACGGGAGTGTGGAGAAAAGTGTTTTTCCCCTCGTCGTTTGACGCTTCTTCCCCCGCAAGAGACAGATTTGTATTCTGTTGAGATGTTTAACAGGAGAAATGATGATGCTCGTTTTCGAATGTCGATATAAGGATGAAAACGATTTCGATTTGTAAGCTGGAATTATAACTTGTTCCGAACGTCACTAGGAGTGCATCAAGAGTTCAATTTTTTTATTTCATTACAAAAAATCGCCCGAATAAAATCATTACCCTACTTTCTTTACAAAAGCTAATATTTCAATTAAAACATTTGTTTTAAACTTTTAACTGTTAAATTTAAGAATTATTTTTTTTATCAAAATTTTTTATAAATACAAAATTATGCAAACAAGCAAAATAACTACGAAATTTCTATTATATTAAGTATTTAAATTCACTAATGATTTAGTAAAATATAAATGCAAAAAGTTTGGGCCATACAGGTTGTAAATTTATCTATTATCAGTAAATGATAATATATATTCACATCACCAACTTGATTTTACATCAAAATAACAAATGAATAAAAAATGTTTCGTAAAATCCAATAGGATGGAGGAAGTCAACAAAAAATAGATAAATAAAACATAAATTTGATATAAATAATAACGTTTGAACTAATTCGAAACTCAAATGATAAAAAAAATAAATTGTATTACTGTAATTATGTGCTTTATTATTTTTACGGACACATCGAAAAAAGAATAAAACATACGTAAGCAACAGTGCTACTTATAACTTAAAATAAATACCTGTTAAAAATAAAGGAGTTTATAAAAAGCCTAAAGAAGGAAAAGTATAAAAAAATAAATGATTATGAATGAACCAATTTTATCTTTAGTAAAAATAGCAAACATTACCATTTATAGTATGACTGAAGAAAGGAAAAAAGAAATATATATATTGAACTTAAAAAATGAATAAATAAAATATGACGCATAAAACTGAATAATTTTAATCTTTATTCAGTTAACTATTCACACGAACAATTACAATTACTTAAATTAACACGAAAATATATTCTTAGAAACAATTACAATATTAAAAAAAATTTGTTTTACAACAATATTTTTTCTTTAAGATTTTTTTCTTTCCTTTCCTTTATGTTTTTATGAAAATTCCTTTAATTCGACTTATCGGAGGATAGTGAAAAATAAGAATCTATAGATAAGAGCGAGATTAGATGTTTACATTCTTAGTGATTTTTAAAATATGCATTAACAGCAGTAATTTTTCGACTATTTGCTAAAACTTGAAAACTGTACCATATTTGAATAAATATATTGTTTAGTTAAATTATAATCGTATTTGAAAATGCATTGTTTTTTAATTTTATTAAATTAATAATGAAATTAAAATTGATTTGTAATTTTAAACATTTACTTTCCTTTATTTGAACAAATATATAAATTTTATATGTGAAAAGTAATATAAAAAAATAATAATACGCTTTGATTCCTGTCTCTAACATTTTACTACGAGAAAGAATTTTGTACGACTTGCGATTAAAAGTAACAATTGTATAAGTAGCTAAACTTCAATAATTAAAGTATCTAATACAAAAATCTAAATTCACCTCAAAGCATTTTCAGAATTGTAATCTAGACTTTATTTCACAAAGTCTATTCTTATAGTTGTGAATTAAAATATAAACTTCGACGCGGCTTTAGATTTTTATATCAGACACATTTTAATCAAGAAATTCATTTAAATAAAACTGTTTATTACGTGATTAACCTTAAAGATGAATTTTTATTCAAATTTGAAAGAACTCTTACATTTTTTTTTTGTCATGGATAAGAATTATGATATTCTTTTAACTCTCTCGTGGTTATAATAAAAACTTATAATTTCCTCTTTTATATTTAACTAAAAATTTTCAGCTGTCAACATATTTCTAAAACACAACTCCTTTGACATACATAAAAACTGATCAAAAAAGTTTCATAAAATAATAGAAATAATAGGCATTAATATCACTAACACAATGGCCGCGAACAATATAAAGATCAATAGTTTCAAAATTCTTCTCACTTAATGAATTTAATTAGTATAATTTAAACATTTCTTTAAGACTATATCAATTTATGATATTATCAGATAAATTTAAAACAATACTATTCATAACTACACAATTTTCAGCTCCATTATTAAAAAACTGTTCTTAATTCATTCAGATTTCTGAAGTGATTTATTTATTTATAAGGCACTTTTATTTGGTAAAAATTATGAATATTTATCATTCGAATGCTAAGTTTGATAAATTCTGAGGAATGTGTGTTTGATTTTATGTCGCATTTTGCTTGTGTATACTATTTTATTAAATACACATTTTAAGAAAATAATCAAGAGTAATCTATGACATTAGAAAGACATATTATCAGCAAAGATCAATACGAAAAATTTTAAGATAAAATAAAAAATAAAGGTAAAATAACGAAAGAGGGAAGATATATAAGAAATTAGAAACACACACACTTGAGTTATCAAATACATTTTGTAAAAAAACCTAGAAAATTTTTTAAAATCAATTTCGTCTTAATTTATCGATTGGTTTGTTAACTTATGTAGTCATCAAAATTTTAAGCATTGCCAACTCAAAAGTTGCGTTGATTGGTTTTGTTTTGTTGACAGCATTTATGTCGCTTTTTAACACAAAAAGGCTAATTTGATCGGCGCAAAGGATTAAATTGAATTGCAGATCACTTCGAACAACCACGTTTCGCAGAAACACAGCATAAAATTAATGCCCGAGAAATATAAACTAGTTACAACTCTTTTGCGATGAAGTCTAATTTGATATTTCTGTAACACAATTCCCATAAAATATTTTTAAAACATTACCTTGTCAAAATATTTATTACACACTTAGCATTTCATATTTTTAATAAATTATTACTGCGTTAATTTCTTCACCAAAATGTGTCTAATGTGATTCTTACTTTTCATTCCATTATATGGTGTTGTTTACCTTTTGTTAAATATTTTTTTGTACTGGTTGTATGGTGAAGGTAATATTGTAGCATTAAACAAATTACAATAGTCTTCTAAAAATTATAATGAAATAACTTTTATAGCATAAACCAGGAAAAGAAATTTCTAATAACTTTATGCTTCAAAGTGAATGCACAAGGTTTTCTTAATTGAAAATAGTTCAGTGTGTGATTCATTCTTTTTACCAGAGGTAACACCATAAAAAAATGTAAATTTTTTTCTACGCACGCACGGACACATCAGGAAACCTTTCACGTACCAAAATATTTTGTAGCAAACACGAATTACTCCCCATCCCTACCTCCGAAGCTCCACTTAATGCGCCGTAATTAACAACTCTTCTTAACCGTGACTGTAACGGCGGCGCACAAAAGACCCCGATAAGTTAATCGGCTAGCACCGGCCATGAAGCCGGAATAGTTACAACAATGTCCTGGTTCTGGAACCATTATTATCCTCAGTAAAACACTTGTGCGAGATCAACTGCCGCGAGCCGCCGGTTCAGCGAATCTACCTCAAACTGTGACCGTGAGAGATTTTCCCAGGGCCTTCCTCCCACCTTTATCCCCTCCCTGATTTAATTGAAAGCGATGTCTGGACCAGAGGAATACACCGCGTTTAGATGGAGGAATTTTGTAATAAGGGTATGGAACAACGGGACTGACCCATTTCCGTTGTACTCAGTTATTCAAGGGACTGACTAACTTAAACTTAACTTGACCTCTTTTTATATATTCCATTTTTAAAATATACCATCAAACTTGCGCACTTAAAAATTTAATGGAAATAAAACTGTTTCGTTGAACCTTACTCAGCATATTCTGTTCTAATTTTATTTCAGTAACATGCTTTTTAAAATTAAATTTGTGTTACATAACATGATTTCAAAAGGAAGCTTTCAAATCCTAATTTTGAATAAAATTAATTAAAAAATTAATAAATTGGAAGCTGGAAATTAATAAATAGCATTAAAGTAAAAAATGAGTTGATAAGGTAAAATGGTCAATTAATAAAATTTAAAAATTAAATTTTTGAAAAACACATAATATTTAAAGTAGTTATAAGTAAACTGCTTTATATATATATATATATATATATATATATATATATATATATATATATATATATATATATATATATATATATATATAGATAGATAGATAGATAGATAGATAGATAGATAGATAGATAGATAGATAGATAGATAGATAGATAGATAATATACTTAAGTACAATTATTATAAAATACAAGTGGAAACATTGAGAAAAATTCTAATACAAGATAAAAATTCTAATTTTTCATTTTTGACTGTATAAAATATTAGAATGTTGTCAGCTTTAAAATCTGGAAAATAATGATAAGAAAAACGAAAATTTTCCTGTGTAATTTTTCTCTTAATTTGAAGTGAAAAATAAGAAATAACTTAAGAATTATAATAAATGGGATGTGAATGATTGTTTTTTCGAATATCCTAGTTATAAAATATAACGAAAAGTAAAAAAATGAATTGTGACTACCAAATCTTAGTTAAATATATTTTCTTTGGAACAAATATAATCGAAACTTAAATTGAACGAAGAAACATAACAGAGTTTCGAATTGAGATAAAGAAATGAAGTTTAAAGGAATTTTTCTGAAATTACACATCAAATAACTGAACTTGCTTTAAATTATATGAATTTTGAAACTGAATTTTAATCCAAAAGGTTATATAAATACTAATTCAAATTTAGGTTTTTTAAACTTGACATCTTTTAGTAATTACTAAATTAAACAATGGTGAACAGTTTTAATGAAATTTTTTGATATTTGAGGATATATTGAAATTTTTGATAACGCCAGTTTTTTTATGTATTTCTATTTAGGCAAAGAATCGTTAGAAGCAAGATTTGAACGAGTTAATTTGTTGTTATGGCTTTATTGGAATAATCAATCCAAATGTACAAAACAGCTCAAGTAACACAGATGAACAAATGTAATTAAAATAGCTAACAAGAAAAAAAATTTAAACAAGGTAAAGAACACAAGAGGTGCATTCTTTAAGAGAAGCCATTACAATTTCTTTATCTCATTCCGTTTTTTGAGAATCTCTGTCTAATTTTGATCATTCACACAAGATGGTTAGCATCCATAGTGCCCGAATTACAAAGTTGGCATAAATCAAATGAAAGGATACCCATTTTATTTAGATGGTGTGCCAAGCAATCATCCCCTGTTTGCAGTCTGAAAACTGCCTCTTTACAGAATTTTTGATAGAATTTTTCCCTGTTCTCTTAAATGGATAAATTTAGAAGTTACAAAACTGAATAAAAGTAACCTTCATTGTCGAAAATCAATTAAAGAATCTAGTTTTAAGGTTTCCTTTTTTTAGCAATGATTGTTAGATTGGTAATGAAAATAAATAGGAATTTTTCTCAATCAACATGTATTAATTACGAATTCTTAATTCATATAGTCTTACTCCTGATACTTATAGAAGATTATCGCCTTAATGATTCTAATGAGTTTGTTAGTCCAAATTCTCTCCCTATTTTAAATTTTTTTAAAGTTAGTTAAATACTATAATTTACTTAATTAAATAATTATTTTTTTCATATTTCCATTAGGCTATTATGCTGGTAAGAAATTTTGTTGTTGAAATAAAGGACACTTTTAATAAGTAGTATTTACTATATTTCATCGCATTTCTGGTTGCTGATTTCTGCATAGCGAAGGTGTTCCTTATAGCCAGCTGCCTCATAACTGTGAACCACGTGAAGAAGTCAGCATTCGAATCGCATGAAATGGTTCGTACAAATATACTTTTTTAATAATATTTCAGAAAATGACACTGTCTATCTGTTATTTTTTATAAGCACATCGCGGGAAAAAATAAGATACAAGAAATTTATTGCCACTCTATGGTTATATTTTGTAAGAGAGAACCAATTCGCGGCAGAAACTTATGGTTTAAAGGAGATTCTCTCAGGAACATGCTGTAAAAACCAACCTAAATCGAAAAGTCAATCAACAGTTTAAACGAAAGCTAGAGTACTGCCAGTTCAGAATCAGTGTATTCAAACAAAATATACGAAAAGCGAGAGTTAAACAAAGTATACCAATTCTTTATTAATCACATTATAACGTCTCGAATATTTAAAAAAAAATTAATAAAATTTTTGGATTTATTTTGAAATTATTAAAAGTATGAAATTTCTTAACATACTTTAAATGTAAAATAACGTATTTTTTAAAAAAAAAAAGATTTATTTTATATTTTAGTTTAAATTCGATTTCTATTGTATTTTTCAATGAAATTAGCAGTTCAAATTTTAATATATTGTCATTTTCGCATAGCTATTTAATATAAATTCTTTTGTATTAACATAATTTAATTTAAGCTATTAACTTATCGATTTAAAAAAAAAGAATATCAACAAAAACTAATGATACAGTTTTGAAGAGTATTCAGTATTTTCAAGCACTCACAATAATTATAAAAATTAATCTATTTGAAAAAACTATGGTTATTTCTACATACACAACTCAAAAGTATATCACTTTATTGACTTATATGCTTCAATATTTTATCATACAATAAATATCCGATGAAAAAATGCTTAACTTGAGCCATTAAATTTAATTCATAATCCCCAGTCAAATTATCATTTCAATGGCTTTTTTCACCTTTTCATAACATTCAATCGATACGTAGACATTGTATGCAAGGGGTATATAGAGGATAAGTAATTGCAAGTCGATTTAAAATATCGATTCACGATAATAAGTTTTCAAAAATCGTTTCAGGTGTCTCGAAGTCGCTGCACTCCAGAAATGCTCTCTCCGCAGCACAAATTGCACTCGCAATAAATTATTCATTTTTTTGTGTAATTTTGCGCAATGGAAAGCGAAAACTACAATTCATATTTTAGCAGTACTGAAATGGGACTTTGAAAATGTTTTTCATCAAGCAGGGTTTTCTCTCTACTTTTAATATATATAATTCAAGTTGAAATTAAATACTCTGAAAATGTGCTTATGGTGATTGTTATAATGTTTGGAATAAAAACTGACAAATGAGTAATAAATGGAATTTTTCTACAGTCACTTATATTATGAATTTGTTCCATAGAGTTCTCTCTTAATGTAAGATATAAATAATCATATTTTTATGTGAATAACTAAATAAATTTTACTTGGGTTAAGTACTAAAGCTGGAAGTAAGAAAATGATATAACGTTAAAATTTTATACATGTTTAAAATAGCTACCATCTTTAAAGGAAAAAAATACTTTATTTTCGAGCAAAAAATGATTGAAATTATATGAAATTTTTTATAACATTTATTTACAATTTATATTTTAACAATTTATAATTTATATTTACAATTTGAATTGCCGCCCAACTTGTCTAGTGGTCAGTGTGCCTGACTGCGGATAAGGAGGTCCTCGGTTCGAATCCCGGTTCGGACATGGATGTACTTTCTCTATCTATCTTGTCTTTGTCCCTTTCTAGTATGAATGAGGTGTGAATGGTTGCCTACCCTATAAACGGGTCCCTATAGCATGTGTGTACTGAAGAAGTCGGACTCCACTCCAAAATATGGTTCAGTTGGAAAAGTGGAGCAGCGCACCACATATTGCCAGCCTGGCAACACGACAACAATTTGTATTTCCAAATTTTTTTTTTTAAATATTATATATATTCTTATATTAATCTTAAATTGAAAACAGATTTATTTTCAGATTAATCCAATGAATTTTCGAATGTTTTTGTGTACAATTAATTATAGAAATAAGAAAAAGTATTTTGTGAAATTTTAAATAAATATGAAGTATGCACAATTAACGAAAAAAAATTTCTTTTGATAAACAATATGTTTGCTATACTTTTTTTTCATTAATTTCATAATTTTTGTTTCATTCATTTGATTATTTATTATTTTCATCATTTAAAACAGCATAATAATTAAACTTATACAAACGGTATTTATTAACCGTGTCAATAATTTTGCACCAATTCCAGAAAGCTTCAACAGGTATTTATGATAAAGATAATTCAAATAGTAAATTTTTTCAATTTATTTTCATTAAAAACTATTGTTACAGACTCATAATATAACACTGAATTAAGTTAATTCTCATAAATTAAAATAGTTAGAGAATTATATTATTTTTTAAAACTAAATTCATTTTCTACATTTTTGTAGCAAATTTTAAATTTTTTAAGGAATCGTTCATAATTTCTTATTTTTGCATTTCAATAAAATTGATTACCATTATCAAAACTTTACAAATTCGTAAGTACGGATATGAAATTGCACTTGATTATGTATTTGAATACTAGTAAAAAAACATAATTTTCATTATTAAATATGAAGTTATAAGTATACAAGATTAAAACGAGATTATTCGGTCAGGCTTGGTTTCCAGGAAACTGAAATTACGGTCTTTGCCGAAAATCACTAACTGCAAAGCACATTAACAATGAAGATCTGCAAATCACGGCATACTTTAGGTCTAATGCTTATTCAATTCCGAGGAGTCACATAACCCATTAGAAATCGGCTGATTTCAGCTATTGCGTTCCGAATTTTAAAGTAATGAATTAACTCATTTCTCTCAAATTTCTAACGAATCACTGCATCTACACAAGTGATACGTTCATACATGCTGATAAAAGTTTGAAATAAAAAATAAATTTTGGCAAATTTTTTTTGTAAATATTATTATTACAAAGAGGACTTGTGGAAGATTAAAGCCAAAAATGGTATTGTTTCACTAAGATTTTAAATTAGTACTTTTTTACACTTTTTATTATTTAATTACTTTTTACACTTTTTATTATTTAATTACTTTTTACACTTTTTATTATTTAATTACTTTTTACACTTTTTATTATTTAATTAATTTTTACACTTTTTACTATTTAATTACTTTTTACACTTTTTATTATTTAATTAATTTTTACACTTTTTATTATTTAATTACTTTTTACACTTTTTACTATTATTTTTTTACACTGTTCATTATTTTATTCTATTTTTACACTTTTGTATTCCTTTATTATTTTTTTGCAATATAACAGCGCAAGAAATTTTAAAATGTGAGCGAGAGCCATATAATTTCAAAATGATATTTAGCTAAAAGTATTGAAACTACCTAAAAATTAAGGGTGTTGCTCTTCATCTACAAAAACTCCTACATATGCAGCTTCTTTTGAATGATAATGAATGCTTTGAGAATGATAAATGAAAATCAAATCACAAATAGAGAAGATGTAATATTACAATTCTTAATATATTTTACATGAAAATAAAACATTTTTTGTATTTTAAATTTGTTTAACCTTTTTCAAAACATTATTTTTAATTTTACCTTTTAGAAATGTTAGATTATGTTGTTAAAAACTCTCCCAAATCATTATTTTTTTAATTTCACGCAATTCATATAATTGTTAAATCTGAAGAATAAACGCACTTCGTGTGGTTTTTATCGATATTATTAGAATACTTAAAACTTTAAGAGATTCTGCATTTCCTAAAATTTACTTAAGAAATAATTCGAATTAAATAAAATATAGTATTCGTTCTCTCTATATTATAATTTATACCGACATTAAAAAATTCATTTTTTTTCTAGAGTATCTTAAGAGTTTTTTCTAGAGAGTTAATAGCCTAACATATCAATATAGCAAAAAAAACTATAATTTTTTTTGCTCATAAATAAACAAAATATCACATTATCCAATCCTAATTATATAGTTTCAAAATATTTTTATATCTTTATCACTTTTCTTTGTACTCGTAAGCTCTTCGGGGCTTTATACAAATTAAGAAAAATATTAAATTTAAATTATTATTAAAACTATTCTTTAAAAATCTTAGATTACTGCTTAAATATAAAGAAAACAGAATCACAATTATTTAATTTTCAAGCCTTTACGAGAGAAACTAAATTTACAATAGAAATTAATTTCATAATCAGTTCGATTCTGATAGAAGAATAATGATTGGTTACAAATGATCATTGATTGGTTACAAATCAGCTTACATTATGATTACAAATAAAAAAAGTTACACTGGGACATAATATTTAAATTATACCACAAATCTGCTGATTTAATATCGTGATTAAGCAGCAATTTTCAAAGATATTTTTCAAATTTGTTGATTAAATTATTCTTTAAAGTAAAAATCACAGAGTGAACATGGCCTAAAGACAACATCACATATTGAAGATGCCAATCTTAACTGTTAAAAAGTATCTTTGGAGGATAAAAACAATTATTTTGGCTCAAATAAAAAAAAAATTAGAATTACATAGTTTGCAAGAAAATTATAAATGAAAATCATGCGCGCGCGAATGAATTTAAAAAATTAAACTATAAATTTTTAAATTTAAACCAACTTTTTCTTTCTTTTTCAATTCATTCCTTGTTTTTAATAAGAAATATATTAAGATACTAAACAGTTTTCTCTTCTCACTATCAGAATTAAAAGTTTCTTAGAAATATTCTTTGATCAAAGAAATGATTTGTTGCGAATGAAATTGTGTGAAAGATTTCTTTCTGTTAGATATATTTATTTAGTTACAATAAGAAATATGATAATCGCTTAAGATAATTCTTATTTTGTAAATTGAAAGTACAATGAAATCGGTGCATATTTAATGATAAGAAAATTAAATTTATCTAATAGAGAACTTGTGAATAAACAATTGCGCTTTAGAGGTCTAAAACCTTAAAATTTCCTTTCTGAAAATAAGTCAAAATACTTGTTTAGCTATTGTCGGGAAAATAATTTTCTTTCATTCGATTGATGATAAAATCAAAATTCGATTGAAATGGAATCTAACAAACGATTAAAAATGATAGGCTTGTATTGAAATTTCTGAGATTTTTTAGAAGCAGGTGCAGGTTATAGAATAAGCCAGAAAATTTGATGATTATAAATAAGGTTTGACTTGAATATTATTTCTGGGAAATTAAAATAATCATAACTGAGTAAATAGATGTAAAATAATTCAGTACTATCTCTTCCAATTCATCTACAGTTAAAAATAGGATTTATTGATTTTAGATTTCAAGAAGGCATTATAGAAAGTGAATCAATATGTAATAAATCTCTTTTATTTTTATCGAATTATTAAATTTTCAATATTTATTAGTATATATAATTAAAAAATATATAATCCACCAGAACTTGATCTTAAAATATTTTCAA
The DNA here is from genome assembly GCA_037975125.1 of Latrodectus hesperus. Taxonomy (NCBI): domain Eukaryota; kingdom Metazoa; phylum Arthropoda; class Arachnida; order Araneae; family Theridiidae; genus Latrodectus; species Latrodectus hesperus. Next base: position 40,813,377 of record CM075855.1, read on the forward strand.
ATTCTCTGAACCTTGAAGTGAATTTGAAATCCTTAATATAAGAATAATAAAAAAGCTATCATATATTTATAGTTTAAGAATCTTTTAATTTCAATGAAATTCATAAGCTTTTGTAAATTCTTACCAAGTGAAAACATAAAGTAGCGATTTTGAAACGCTTGGAATTTATCAAAACATTAATAACTCAGGTTCATTTTAAATCTAAAATCTAATTAAACTTAATTTCAATTCATTTATAGACTTCAGGAACAAGTATTGGAATATCCTAATAATACACACTTCAAAGGGTGATAATACTTCAGAGGTTTCTATAAAGTGTAGACAAAATGTTAATAAGTAAAAAGTTATACTAAAATTCAATGAAAAGTTTTGTCACGTGGAGATGTTGAGAACATCTTTGAAGACTATGAGATCTGTATTAACTATTGCACTGGGAATATAATACATTAAATAAGCGAATTTTCAATAGTATTGACAATATTTAAAATGAAAAATATTTTATCAGATATCAGAAAAACTACTGTTAAAATTCTGGAATTTTTTTCCTACAGTTTTTGTGTGAAATATTCCAGCTCAGGAAAATGACATATAAATTTTGACGTTTCAAAAATTGTTTCTCATTTAAGAGACACGAGTTTCCGTTTTTTTATTCAAAGCTTTTATAAAATTCTTCAGCTGGAGTTCTTTGATAATATTGAAGCTGTTATCAAATATAACACAATAACTATATTATTACTTTGCATTATGTTTTGTAATGTTATTACATACTTGGGATTTGCTTATAATTAGATTTTTTATTAGGTAAAAATGGTTTTATATAGATACGAAAAAAATATATTTTCTCAGTAAACTAATTTTAAAAAATTAAGCTTTATTTAAGCAAAGTGACTCATTTAAAAGTATTATTATATATGTTATGATTTTTAATAAAAAAAATTTTAAAACTAGAACTTATTAGTAATGGTCTTTTAAACAACATGAAAGGATTTCGTAAAAATATGACGATATGTATTTTGCGCCAATGGCATGTTTATAAGGTTGCAAGGATTTGCGCTAAGTTCAAACGCCTTTGAATTTGATTTGTTTACGTGATACGATATATTTCAATTGCAAAATGAAGTTTTTTGTATCCGCAGACGTTTCAACATATAAATTTATTAATAAAAATTTGCTTAATTGAAATGCAATAATTTCCAGGTTATGAAATATTGTATGATCAACAAAATCATAAGAATAAATTTTTCCTGAAGAATGTAAAAATTCCTTGATCCTAAAAATGCATGCATTAGTAGTTCAAAAATGCGATATAGTTATATAAACAAATCTTTTGGACATTTAAATGTTTAGACTAATGTCTGCTTAATCAAAACTGTTACCATAACGAATTAGTTACTCAATATATAATTTTGTAAATTTACTGAACAATAAATCTGCATAATTTATTGTAATTTGCATATTAAAAAAATGCTTCCCAGAAATTTCTGAAGGTTTTTCCTTAAATATTTACTGTTTCAATAATCAATATACAATAATAATGATGATGTGTAATAAATCAATAATAATTAATGATTGGAAAATACTTTCAGATTAACTAATTTAGGAATTAAATAAATAAAATTAAAACATTTCTTCCACAAAATGAATTAGTGATAATCAATGTAACACAGACATTCTTGATTTTAAAACTTTAAATGATTGCATTTAATTTAATAATTCATACTTTCTATATAGCTTTAGATATTTCTTGCTTAAGCAGTATATTTTTGTCATTGTGTACAAGTTTTTTTTAAAAAATTCATAAGCATAGAGCACTGAATTATTTGCTCTATATTTCATTAAAATATAATCATACATATTCTATTAAAATCAGTTTAACATATATTTTTGTATATCATAAGGCTGTTTTCACATTCAAATGTACATATTTTTTAAACATAATTCATTATTAATATCCCAATTATAAATTTAATTTTGTGAAAAATTGCTAAATAAAAGATTACTACCAATAAAAACCATTTTATGAAAAATTGTATTCATATTCACAAAATCTTTTTACTGTTAAACCAATACAAATATAAAGAGCAATTTAAAGTATCAGTAATATAACTCATTTCCTAGCCACAATTTTATACATCAAATTTCATTTCAATCAAAAATTTTGTTGAAGATGTGTTTTACAATGTGAGAATTTTTTAGATTGATTTACAAAACTTTAATGGAGCATTATTTAAAATTTTGAGAAATTATTTATAAAACATATTTTACTCAAGCTTATATAATCCTTCTCATTTCATTAAATTTGAATATATTTTATTATAAACATTTATAATATATTTATGACAAATTGAATTATAAATATACTGCATACATAAGAAATGTATAAATTTTTTAAATATAACATAAATAACATAACTTTTAAAAAATTTAGCGTTAAATGATAAAATTACTTTAATTAACATCATAAATTAGAGATAAGCGCTTAAGAAATATTCCAAAATCTATTCTATTTAATAAACAATCTCCAATTTTAATAAACCAAATATCTAAAATTAATACATTTTTTCGTATTTAAAAAAAACGTATAGTTAAAAATGGCTAAAGGCAAAAATAATTACAGCAGCATTTTTCATTTTATGCAATATAGGCCAAATTGAACTATTACAATAAAGTTGATTTGAAAAGAAACTAATTAAAAGAGAAAGTTTATTTTTCATGAGACAAATTTTAATTTATTTAACATTTTAACCCAGTGCATTAATCAACTCTTATGTACTCATTGTAATAATTTTACAATGGTAAGTTAAAATTAATGAAACAAAGTATTTCATATTTTGAATGTAAGGCAGTTAAAACAGTTTATAAATTATAATAAGTTACAGAAGAAAAAAGATTAGCATATTTACTTACATCTGTCAGCATTTACTACCGAAGGAAATGTTTGGGTATCATTTTAAACACAATATGCAACTGGGGGTGGACTTGGGATAGTATGGAAGAAAAAGAAAATCTGACCTGTACACCTACCCTCCCTTCTCATCCCCATCTTGAGACATTTCTTGAGCCGGCAGAACTGGCACTGGTTCCGGTGGTGTTGGTCAATGGGACAGTTCCGGTTGCCCCGGCACGTGTAGCTCAAGTTCCGCCGGACACTCCGTTTGAAGAAGGACTTGCAGCCCTCGCACGTGAACTGGCCGTAATGCTTGCCACTTGATTTGTCTCCGCAAACGACGCACTCGATTTGTTGCTGCTGCTGTCCACCTGACTGACCCTTGTCCGAACTGGAGGGGGTGCCGGGCGGTTGGGGAGCAATGTCCGGCGGTTCCACTACGGTGGTAGTTGGGTCCCGCCAAGGAGTCACCGCCAGGGCCATCGGTGGGGTGGTGGTGGTGGACGTAGAGGTGGTGGCCCGGCGCTCGAAGGAGCCCGCGGGCTGAGGCTGGCTAGGCCAAGGGCCGGCCAGCAATGGGTGAAAGGCCCCCAACTGAAGAGCACCCGGAACCGTTGGGGACGGTCCAGGGGTGGTTGTCCACTCCGGGATCAACAGCTTTTGGCCTTGATGGAGGCTGGCCACAGGGGTCGCCTTGTCCACAAATAAGAGGAAAAGTCGTCACTTAGGTTGTCAGTTTTCGAAATCGGCAGGTTACAATGCCAATTATAGTGACAATTGTATTTGTCAACAATGGCAATCGTTTGTTCACTTCTGCCAAGGTAACGGATGAGAAAAATTATTTCATGTCAAGTTAAACCCGTCCATCACATACAATCTGATTTATAAAAGCAAGGATACATAAGTATTCATTTGAGCGGAGCAATCATTTTACTCCGGAGTGAATAACAAAAGACTGATCGTCGCGAGCGAACACGCAACCATCGCCAGAGACTATTCGAGTCGCTCACCAAAACGCAACGTGAAGTCGAAGGTTTCTTTCCACTGAACCGTATTCTGGACTACAGAACCGACGCGCCGTACGGCGAGATCTCGTCTGCTCCGGGTGTCTGAACTATGACACCCCAACAGAAAGCCGTTGCCAAGGCGACGGGGAAGAGGGGGGGTCATTAAAGTTCAAGCAGGCTATTAGCGGTGCGATAATCCGCCGGTTCGTGGCCCCGGGTCCCGCCCTCGGTGCTCTGCCATTGGTCGAGGTGGGCGGGAGGCTTGCGCGTCCAATCGACGGAGGTCGTGCCGAGAGCACGTGCACTCTTGCACCCGCCACGCGCTTGCTTTTGGCTTCTTTTCCTGGCGAGAGCTTGGCGAAAAGGGTGCTCGAGAAATAAGAGGCGAAAAATCGCCAAACTTTTATCACTGCCAATTTTCGTTTCCCACAACAGAAAAAGGATGCTTGTAGGTGTGTTGCAGGGAAAACTCATTATGTAACAAGTTTTTAACTTCTTCATTCTTTTTTTGTTTATTAGTTTGCCCTAAACGTGAATATCATTTTACAGTCATTTAACGGGTCTTGTTCATTATTTTCCACGAAGCATTAAAATATAAAATTTGTAATATTTATGTAATTAAAGTATTATTAATTAATTATGCCATGCCTAAATTGTGTCATTTTAAGCTCTTTTGATTTATTAATGGTTCTTAAAATCATAGAAAACATATAATTTATTTTCTTTTTACTTTTACTTATTTAATGTTATACTTAACTTTTTCTTAATATAAAATATATCTTAATAAAAGTTATATTCTCTTTGTGAAACCAATCTATGTATTTAAAAATTTATATTCTTTTTATGGGCAAATAAAAAATATAATTAAAGGATATATATATATATATATATATATTTATATATATATATATATATGAGTTTTTTTTATCAAGTTAACAAAATAGAAGATGATATGTCATTTAAAATCATAACACGCATTTTAATTATGTAATAAGCAACAAGAAAATTTTTCACTGAAACAAATATTTCAATTTCATCTAAATAAAAGCAACAAATTGAACTTTATTGGGATCTTTTCTCAAATGAGTAAAAGTTTTATTGTTCTAGAAATAATATACCTAAACACTATGAAAGGTTTATTTCAATTTTTTTAAAGTTTCTTAGAAAAAATAATTTGGTTTTTAAAATGAGAGTTAATATGAAATAATTATTCTCTATAAATATACGATTATCAATAAAAGTAAATAAATAATAAAGGAAACCACAAATGTGTAATCTATATACTGCAAAAAATTGTTTTATCAATATGTGTGTGTAAATTTTTTTTTAAATTTTTCCAATCGTTTTTTATTTTTTAATTTTAGATGAAAGAAACAAATTTAAAAAAAAATTCAAAGCAAATTTTTCAAGCAATATTTGAATAACATTTAGTAGTTGCAAAGTTGTTTTCACGGACTATAATATGTATCAATGAAATTATTACATAATAAACAATATTTGATCGGAGTATATAATACCTTTTAGAGAAAAAATATAATTTTATGTTTAAAGGAAACACATGATTACTATGCTGAATTTCACATTGTGCTTATCTAACCCAGCTCCCTGTGTTTTTAATGGAATATTTAGCCTAGAAATCCCAATTATTTCACTTAAAAATATTGTATAATTGATTACCACAATTTGTACATAGAAATTTGAATTAAAATTTTACAAAATATCTAAATTTATGAAAAATATAAGGAATATTTTCTTTTATTTATTTAATGGATTATTAAATAGAATATTAAGTATAAGTTATGTATATCTATCTATACATATATATATACTTAAAAGGTATGATAATTCTATAAATCTTCATAAAACACGGTACCTGAATTATTGTTCCTTTTTCATGCAAATGCTATAGTAGATCAGCAAATTGAAGTGTCATAATTGTACACATTATCTCATTTTTTAATAGATTGATGGAAAAGAATAAATCTCTTTGTTTTGAGTGCTGTTAGAAATTTCTTCTTCTAACGATGTACTAATATTAAAAAATTCAATTTAAAAGTTTTTTTTCATTAAATTGAGGAGAAAGTTTAAAATATATAATGATTTTATTATAAAAATGAATAGTATTTCTAGAATCGCTCAACCAAATCCATGGTTACCTTCAGCTAGCGTGGATACTTCTTCTCATTTTTTAAAATAAGTTTTAACAAAAAAAGGTGATATAACGACGTGTGTGTGTGAGAGAGAGAGAGAGAAAGTGAAAGTTGCTTGAAATCAGAATATATAAACATCCTAATATCAGTCGAAATATTTACGCCAGCCATTATGGTTATTACAGTTCTTTCGATGTGCACGAACGATTTCCATTGTATGCGAGATCGCTGGCAAACTACCTAAATTGTTGGCAGTCGAACAATTCCAAGCTGTCGACGGAATTATAAAAAAGAATGACATTAAAGTATACTCAGAGATAACTGTCCGGTGTCATCTTTATTTTTTAAAGATGGACCGGATGTCCAGCTAAACACGCATTTCCGGAAGCATTATGACAAAAGAAAGCCTCAGCACATTATATTCTTTCTTTGTTCCGCTTAATTTATTCTATTTCCTCTCTTATGAAGGCGGCTGCCATGTAATTCTTATTAGAGAAGCGCCAGAAGTAAATCGATTGATTTTGACAACTTTAACCTTGCACATATAAATATATTTATTTATTTTTGTCATTCAGTTTTTTCCTAGATAGGCTCATATGTCTGAAAATTTTCAAGTTTTATCGCACATTATTTAAAAATATATAAATAAGCAGACAATGAATTTGTTTTTTTATATTTTAAATAAATTCTGAGTCTTAATATCAAACTATATTTTAGCTAATTGGTATTTAAATTAATATTTATTAAATGCAAGCATCATGTAAAGAATATTACAAAATATATTAAAATTTGAGTTTTAATCATGATAAAAACACTGAATATTTTTTTAGTTTATGTTCCATTATTTTTGCTTTATCTTGCACGCATTTCGAATTCTTTCTCTGAGAAAAGGTAAGAATATTAATATGCCTTTTAATCATTTTTTGTAAGTAAATAAATATCTAAGTTTATTCTTAAAGCTGAATAGGTTATCACAGCCATTGATACAAATATCTATGTGCAATATTTGTGAGAATAGTGAATCAATACACGATCTGTCGACAAAATATTCATCTTGAAATATCTCTTAGTCCAACTTTTCAGAGCTCTAGTTAATATATTTTTTACCATTCTATATTGTGTGGTTTAGCGACAGACTGGCTTGATTGACAGCTTTGTCTATAGGTATTATGATATATCAGTCCGCAACTAATGAAATGTTGTTTTATATTGGCCGGCTACTAACATTTTACCCTTTCAGCACTTCAAGGGAAGGTGATGCAGTGAATGTGTCCAGTAGATGTGCAATCGTAACGCCGATAGTAGGTTCTCGTAATTTATAAGCAGGAACCAAGCAGAAGACCCTTACACAGTTTATAGTAAATTTAGAGACAGTTTAACTAAACATTTTGGGAGGCAGCTTTTTTTTGTTCATAGATATTACAATATCATATCAGTCAGATAGTGATATTTATGAAATCTTTTATTTGAATTTTTTTGAATTTTAATAAAATTTTTTTGGAAATCACCAAAAAACTCTCAAAGTATCGAATAACTTTGTTTAACTGTTGATGTCTTTTCAGCTTGTTTCTGTTCTCTCCCAAGTCGAAGTTAATTATTTTTAGAAATAATATTAAAATATTTAAAGGATATGTTATGCATGAATCAGATTTAATGCGATGAATGAAACACTTTTCTTATGTGCGGACTGCAAATAAAAAGCGTGTAGAAAAAAAACTCTGTACCGTGAAATAAAAAAAAATAGAAAAAAGAGAAATCAACATATTTATGTTTTTAAATAACCCTGCAGAAAAAAAAATTCACGAATCTGAAGAAAATAAACATTTCTTTTAAAAAATTAGATAAAGCTTCATCATTTAATTGATATCTATGTATTTTCATAACCACGAAGATTGCTGAACACTTCCTCCAAGAACACGGAGAAGTGATCAGCAAACCCTGAGCAACTTCTCTGCCACCGAATAAGGCATTCCCCTCTCCTTTACAACCACAGAGCGGAAACCACCCCATCACCACTACTTGTTTCATAGTGGGGAAGCATGTACAGCGAAGGGATGGGGGAGGGGTTGAAGGGACCACTTTTTTATGCTCAGACTAAACGAAGTCCTCAGGGAACTGCCGGTGCGCGTTGCTGCGCGAAGAATCCGATTTCAAAATGGACTCGAGTGGGAGTTGGGTTATTTTTTTTTCTTTTTTCCACGTTCCTCTTTTGTTTCTATCCTGATCCTTGTTGCATAAAACGATAACTGCAACCGCACTTTATGGCCCTTACCACGAGAGGAGGGAAAAAGGTGAATGATGTTGTGTCATAACAAGCCCATCTGTCGTTGACAGTACATGCGATTGTAGAAAAAGTATTTTTCCCCGCAGGTCCTGCCTTGTGTACAAATGCAATAATGAGTGCAATATATTGACCAATGCTATTAACGCTTCAATGAATTCAGCGTACAATAAATGTCATGAACAGTGTTTGCCACTGAATGCAATATTAGTAGGATATCAAATTAAATCATTTCCTTGAAAAACACCCCAAAAATTTCATGCTAAAAATAGAGTTAATGATAATAAGCAGGTTAATCAGAGTTTTCTTAGGCGAAAACTTAATGTATTTAGATAATTACGATGCATGTGAGCTTCATGATTTCATAGATTAAAACAGTTAATATTTAATTGAGCAACGACTTTCAATACCTAACAAATATATAATAAAAATTTTTAAGGCTCCTAAGCGACAATTTTCAAATTTTAAGTGTCTTGGGTTGTTTATTAATAAAAATTATTATCTAACTAGAAAAATTATACTTTATACATTATATATATATATACACATACATATATATTTACCCATAGACTATACACTAACATGTAATTTTTAAAAAAGTTTAATCTAATATACAAAAGATTCAAACAGAAAAAAGTTCTGAAAACTTCAGTATAGTGATGTATAATATCTTATATGACAATCCTAATTCAAAATTTATTTTTGAAATCACAAAAGAGCAGGCTTTGTCTATAAATCGTTACCTTTTATGAAATTATATAGTTTATTTATTTTGAAGAATACAGTATCACTGATCAGTATAACACTTTGCAAATTTTTTTCAATTTTTTGGAATTAATGGAAGGAACGCACCGATTAAATGATAACAGAAATATTTTTGGAGCCTCATCTTCCAAAGTTTTTTAGTATATCAACAACTAAATGATTATGTGTGAATTACCAAAACTCTTAATCGAGTAACGCGGGAGTTCGACATTTGAGCTTAACTCCACAATTTTCCATCTCATTATCAGAAGATATCATCTTGTGATAAATAAAATTGCATGGATCCCATCAACAAATAAATATTTGTCTCGGCTAAATATGGACTCATATCATCAGCAATTTTTTTAGTAAGAAGCAAATTTTGAAAAGTTTTGTCTCAGAAAAAAATGTTAGAAATTTAGAAAAAAGCATTGTTGTTGTTACTTAAACATTTGGATAAGCCGAGGTCGCAAGTCTCTATGCGAAATTAAATCAGAAGGGTTTTTCATTCGTTTTAATGAGAGTAAAACGAAGGTGAAAGCACATCTTTGCTCTAAGACTCTTCTGATAGATGGCACCACCAGAGGATCCACTCCCTCAATTTTGACTTTCATCCAAGATGGAGGAAATTTTCTCCATACCATTACACCCATGATAAATGCTAATGTCTGAGCACAGGACTTTCGATTCCACAGATTTAACGAGTTCGTATATACACGATGGGTATACGATGGGTCTTTGGTGGCATTGAGAATCGAACCCAGCTATTCCGGACGGAAGGCCGATGTCCTAACCATTAGGCTACCACGGTCCCAAAATAAGCGTAAATAATTCAAATAGTGCTTACTTAAAAAATATTTTGAATATATATTTAAAACACATAGCCATTTTTCGCATATATAATTATTTAATAACTGACTGTACGTTACAATATTTGATACAATATTCCTTTTTTGTAGAATATAAAAAGAATGGTATACAAAGATAAAAATAAGTAAACTATGCAACTCAATTATTTTTGTATGTATAAGTAAGAAATTTATACTAACAAAGTCCAAGAAAGAATTATGTAACCATTGCTTGTCAGTTTTGTTTGTTTCGTTGCTATTCAATAATAAATGCTTAGCAAAAAAAATTTTTTTTTCCTTGCGCAGTCGGTTACAAATAGGTAAAGCAATATAATTTCAAAAATATTTGTATTTGTAATTTAAATTACATTAACATCGATTACTTTATTATAAAAAAAATTTTCCAATGAATATTCTCTTTACTTTTGGGAAATTCTTTAGGAAATTGCATTGTTCATTAAATACTTTAGAAGTCAGACGTCCAACGTTTATACATTTCCGTTCACACACTTTCAGATCCCCATTTACTGAGCGAAACGCGACAATCGTAATCGTTCTAGAAAAGACCCATGATGGCACGCTCCTACGGGTCAAAGGGGTGCTGGAGGAGGACACTGTCCAAAGGTGGGGTCACCCCAGCGATGCACAAAGGGAGCGCCTGAATCAGTGGGCGCATGTCGTTGAAGATGTGGTTATGCAGAAAGTGATCACATGGAGTTTAATAGCTCAAGCCATACAAATTTGTTGGAAAGATCCCTATATTTTGTTATTTATGATGTCTTTATTTTATTGTTTCTGATGTTATAAAATCCATTTAAGGATTTAAGATTATTTTGAAATGTAATTCAAGTGAATCTGCTTAGTAATTATATTCTAGAATATTTTTGAATCCTTAAATTAAGACCCATATAGCACCACAGATATTATTTAAAAATTAAAAAAAAAATTTTCATGGATATGGCAATATTCTGCTTACATCTCTGTCTTATATTAGAGGATGATTTGATTATCATAAAACATCAGTTAATAGTCATTAAAAATTGAATTTCATCAATATTGATTGATAATTAAACTTCTATTAAAAACTGCATAAACTTAGGTTACCATTTTTCATATGCAGACTTAATTCTCTTATTTATTAGAATTCATATCATAAAATTTGACTTCAAATGCATTAAATATGAATATCATTATTAAATTGCGAAATAAATAATTTAGGATTCCTTCTCATTTAGGAATTCACTTATTTTTTTTATGAAACATAATAATGTCTGCAGATAATTTAATTCACAATTATTTGACATCAAAATATTTATTAATTAAAATACCACATTCTCGATAAATATTTTATTAGTTAAAAATATTATTAAATTTTTTTATAGCATTTATTCATCAATAATAAGACTAGTGAAAGAATTAGTAAATACTTTCGTTTTCTAAGTTACATTTTGTTAAGATACATTATGTAGCATTTCAATGCAAAATAATTACTAAATTGTAATTTATTTAATATATATATCTATAGAACAATATTAAAATAATTCAAGTTATATGAATTTCTATCCATGAAAGTAATTTTATTGTAATCTTTATTTTTGGTTTATTTATAAGTAAGAATTTGAAAACATATCTAAATACTTTAACATATTATTATGCAAATTATTGAGCTTATTTTGTGTATATTAATAATCGCGTTTATAGTGTACTTAAAAGTAGGCTTTTTTATTGTCCTTTTCTATGACTCGTGTAACGTATAAGGCCTCTTTCAAATATTTATTTTCTTAACTTAACATACTTTATTATTCAATGTAATTTGACCCATTTACAAGTAACTGATTATAATCCTCGCAGGAGCGCTAACTTTAAGGATGAAATTTGCGTGACAGTTAATTTTCAAAAGTATAGTCGTTGAATTTTTTTTTAATCAAAAATAAAATTCTGCTGAAAGAGGAGTACCATATCATCGAATCTTACATTGGCTCTTTTTGATATATCCAACAAGACAAACATGGCTTTACTGTGACTAACTGACCCTTAGGTGCATTTCGAAAGGGGTGCTGACCACAAGCCTCTTTTGAGAACTTCCGGAACAAAGGGTGGTCAGATATAGGCACCCTGTGCGCTTTTCAGCGGTTGCTGAACAAAAGACTGACTTCTGCTTCGTTGTTGACATTGCCTCCCATCCAGATGTTGTCAACAATCCAAGGTCTGGATTGGAGGTGGAGGTCCTGCAGAACCAACTGCGTGTGTAACTGGGTGACAACAGCTGGTTCATCACAATGCAAAAGTAGAAATGAGACAAGATTTGGCGACAATACTCGATGGCCAACATGGATACTCATTATCTGAACTATTCAATTGCGCGCGACTTCATGCAGTAAATTTTTGTTGATGCATTTTCGTTCTTTACAATGCCAAATATTTCGAGCCACAGAGACGTTTTCTTTTAAGTTATCCAATTTATAATTTCTCCGCGTTCATTTATGACAACTCTGTACTAATGATTTGAAGTGTATTATCTAAGTCGAAATTACTTATTTAATAATAATGATAATAATAAAAATAATTAGCAAAAAATATAATTGAGAAATTAAACAGTTAATTTTAGTAGGTTTTACCTACTGATGAAAAAAAAACTAATTTTAATCCCCTTTAAGGGATAGAGTATCGTGACAATTTAAAATAAAAATATTTTTAGTTTATAATAACTTATACAGATTAGTAAAATAAAATAATTTAATTTCTATGAAATTTTTAATAAATAGCTGTGAAATAAGACATTCCTATTAGCCATGTACTATATTTTAACAACAGAATTTTCATATCATTTACAATCTATTAAATAAAATTCTTTAATTGAACTATGATTTAAAAATTTCCTTACAATTGAAGAAAAATGTTGAATTGAATTTTTAAAATATTATAATAAATTTCTAGATAAAAAAGCTCAGTTGGAATTTATAATAAATGGAGAATTTATAATTAACCGTGAATTTAGTGCTTGAATCATTATCAATTATTAATATTGCTGCAATTTGGATGTTTCAACAGTTGGTTTTATGAATTTTTATGAAAACCTAACTTTTATTGCTAATTTAAGTTATCAGATTCATGTACAACCGCTATAGTGTTCTCCAAATCATCACATCATGATACTGAACATAGTAAAGGAAATTAATAAATTCATTAAAATTGCGATTGATCAATATTATTTCAATTAAAATCTAAAATTTTCACAAAAAATTTCTTTATCGGAGAAAAGCATTTTTGTAAAGATTTTGAAATAAATATTTACAATTTTATGTGACCATTTAAAAGTTGAACGGAGAAAAAATTCAAAATACCATTGGTTGAATTTTACTCTTAAGGCAAAATAAATTTCTGTTTGACATGCAATATATGAAACATTTATCACAATCTTTATATTTTTATCAATATACTCTAAATGTTAGGGCTGACATCTCGTAAAAATTTGAAAATATGAATCTTCATGCTTTTTTCTAAATTTGAATTACTTCAATTCTTAAATTAAAATTCTTTAGTATTTAAACTAAAGCCTGCTAATGGTAACAATTTTATTGACATGTAATTAAAGATTCCTTTAATGTAATGTGATTCATAAAGTTAAAAGTATGCTCCACATTGTTTAAATGATTTAAGATATTTTTATGTAATTAACATTAGATCATTTTATTTAAATGTGTACAGATTCTTAGATGTTCTTGTTGCCAAATAATCAGTTTAAGTATGTTGAAATAAACATTAAGGCTAACTAGATTTTGTTGAAATATTTTCTTGTATATTAATGATATTTCATTCAATATCAATTCAGTGGAATTTCACAGCCTCTATAAATATTTTATTATGTTTACAAATGAATTTGCCTGATTATTCCTGATGACCAAATCTATAAACTTCCTGAACAATTCTCAAAAGTAGCCGTTAAACTATCTTGATTCTTAAGATTCTAAATTTTATTTATTCCACTTTTTTTAAACGAATCTAACTTTATTTTGTTTGAATTTATTTGTTTTAAGACTTTCTGCTATTTTAATTAATAATAAAATGTTTGATATTTTTTATTTAAATGTGTGCAAAATTTTATTACAAATGCTCTAAGTATGTATATAAATTTTTTGCCTCCCATTTATTTAGCTCAATTTTAACTAACATTCACATGAATTTTTTTGAAATTTGGAAACCTTACTTTTCCTAGCAAGAAAAATTTATAATTATTGTGCGTGTAAAATATTTGTTACGCGTGCTAACTCTTTCTAACACTTTGATTGTTTCCTATATTATGAATCATGTAATACGAATGTGATAAAAATATGAATTATGTGTTATCATGTTTTATCACATGATATGAATCATGTGATAAAAGTATTTATATTTCGAAAAATTGTATTGACTGTATATTTTAGAAATAATCTGAATATGAATAGGAAATGGTGATTAAAATTATAAAAAAATTATTCCTGCGAAAAAAAATTTATTTTGAAATTCTTAGCTTTAATTAAGAAATTTATTATAATTTTATTGTAATTTTATTTTATTACAGTTACACTTGCAGTTTGTCAGTAAGTGGAAAATGTAACTTTATTGTAACAAATGATACGTTCATTATAGAGTTTGGCAACTATCTTAAAAAATATTTTTTTACCATTTTGTAAGCTTAACTAAAGTCACTTATTTGAATTACTATTATAAGCAAATGCAAATATTTAACGACTAAGCATCATATGAGATGATAAAAGATGAGAAAGTAGTTTTATAAGTCTAACGAAGACTTATGAGACTGAATATCTTAAATAAAATGATAGTGAAAATCGATAAATAAGTACTGATATTTTTCTTTTCCCTATATTTACATATGATCCCAAACATTTAGTGTGCAGAATAATTGTATTAACTTTATAATTTTTTAAAATAATTAGGAGAAATTGTTCATAGGATTCAAAATTTTGACTAACTGTAAGTGATAAGACATAAATTTATCATTAAAAAAGGATAATTTTACTATTTTTCGCAAACACATAAAGCTTATATTTTTACAAATGTTGCCAATTATACTTAAAGGAAAATAGTGTTTTCTTTATTTTCAAAGTGTGTAAAAATAATTAAAGATAATTAAAAAAATCATAATAAATATTTATATAATTAAAAGTGTATAATAATTTTTTAATACATATTACATAATATGAAATCTAACATTCATAAATACATTTATTTAAAGACAATTTCAGATATTATTTTATAATTAAACTTACTGGATATTAAACAAATGTTCAGAAATTTTTGGAGATTTGTAAATATTGCATAGATGTATTTTATATCGAAAAAGCATTAATATCAAATATATTCAATACAAAATATTAATTAGTTAATCTCTTTTATGAAATTTCAGTTATCATTTTCAAAGAAGCTGAAAATTAATTTATATTCTTCTTTAATTTTGTCAATATCATACTCAAAGTTGTATAAAATAAAACTAATACAAAATAAAACCTCTTTTACTTTATTAGGGTTAGTGAATTTAATAAAAAAATGAGGAAAATATAGAAATACATACCAGAATACAAACTCATTAAAAAAAAATTCTTATTGAAATTGAAATGCGAATATTGTTGTTAAATATTTATCTAACAGCTTAAAAGGATGATGCAAAGGATTTAGCCTTTATCATCACATATTATACGCTTTTATTTTTATATTGCTACTAAAGATTTAAAAACCTAATTAATAATGAGAAAATGATGTTTATTTACTAAATGTAGTGGTAAAGGAAAGGAGATACGAGTTTTAGAATAGTTATTTATTTAACTATGTCTCATCAAATGTAAAAATTACAAATAAGTACATTTTGTTTTAAATTAAAAATTTGGGCTTAATTAAGAGAAATTGTTTGTTTCAGTTAAAATACTTTATTAACTTTTTCACTTATTTCATAACTCTTACTTCTTTTTATAAACGTAAGAACACGATTTATAAAATGGTAAGTGCCTAAATTAATTTATGCTATAAAATAATAAAATTGCAGTTTAAAATCGTTAACCAATTTAACATTATCTATTTCATAAATAGTGATTCATTCCTGACGATTTCTATGCTCTTTTTCATATATAGTTAGATCCATAAAAATATATACTAACTTACCATACTTTATGCAAAAAATAACATTTTCAGCTAGGTCCAGATATTAAAGATCCTACAATTTTCCTAAAAATATTTCCTCGGGTATAATATTCATTTCACATATCTAAAATATTTAAGTTAACTAACTTACCTTCGAGAATTGCAGAAATTAAATACCCAAGAGTAAATAAATGAGAATTAATTTTTACACATTATTGTGTGGAACTACTTTACAATTATTAACGTCTAATGGAATCTAAAATCTAAATAAATTACTTTTAATTGCAAAACAAAATCGTTATGCGAAGAGTATTTGATATTTTTTAACTTCTGAGGTTTTTGATATTCAGTGACATTTAAATAAAGGTAAAATTTGTAGCACAAAACTATAAGTTTCAACTGTTTGTGTGAATTAGTTAGAAAAATTCCTGAATGATCACTTATATAATTGTGTCCAGAATTTAAAAAGAAGTTTTTATCAGGATGCTTAAATAGACTCCAAGAAAATGCTTTTCAGCTAACTATTAATGGATTTAAAACGGATTTCTCAATGGATAAACTTCATAAAATTTACTCACTTACCGCATATAACATTGTGTTCTTAATCTTTCAGAATACAGACTCGGTTGATTGGTCAGTTAGGACATTCGTTTTTGTCATCAAAAGATAATGAATTTGAATCACGACCCAGAAACAAATCGTGTTCGCTGATAGTTAGTGGGCATATATAGAATATGTTGTGGTCGTAATGTCCTCCATATAAAATAATAATAAATTTGGCAGTGGCAGGCCAAGTCTAGTAGTCTTCTTCTTGATCTCTACTTCAAAATTACGAAGACCAAACCATTCTCGGCGTCCTGCATAACCACTGGGGATTTCATTTAGTTCATATGTCACCAGTTCCGTTCCACCCCTTGTTGCTCTGAAAAAGTGGAAAAGAATGCTAACAGCCGGGTATTATTATAATTATAGTAATCATTCGGTTTATTTGTTTGGCTTATCGCTCAACGGTTATTTTTTGCACACGAGGGCTAATTAAACCGGGACCTACGGCTTAAAGTGGATTCCGAACCACTACAAACATCCATACCCAAGGTGGGATTCGAACCCACGAACTGTTAAACCGAAGGCAACCATTCAGCTGCCAGCTTGGCAATAATCATTCGGAATACATTCTTCAGTTAATGTATGTATACCTAATAATGTTGATTTCAAGAATTTTACGTAAGAAACCCATAATTAAACTGCAAAAGAATTAATAATATATTGCTGGAATAACATTGGTAGTTGGTATTGGTAAAGGCATTTTAATGGAAATCTGAAAGTTGATTTAGAAAACAAAATATATTAATTTTAATAAATTATAAGAAATGATATTTATTTCTTATAATATCTCACTAAGCATTATATAAATATATATAAAACCCAGTCATTATAAGAAATGCATAACACTGAGAGAAAGGTGAAGTGATTTATATGCACAATAACCTTCATTATATAACGCGCTTTCTCTCTGTTTAAAATAAATCTAAAAATCTAAATTAAAAATTAAAAAACAATCATTGAACTGTTATTAAATCGTATAAGATATTATTGAGAGATATATGAATATATATAAAAATAAGCTATAATCGTATATTTAAAGATGTAATATGTTGCCATAGTCATTGAAGCGAATATTTTGCATTTGCGAAAGTGTTGTGTTTCAAGAACCACCTTAAAATTTGTAGTAGTTCCCCCCCCCGTTCATGCTTAAAAAAGAATTCATTTGTTATAAAATGGCCAAAGCAAACATTTTTTTTAGTTTAAAAATTTTTTTATATCTAAATAACTAAGAATATGTGTAACTACTTTTTATATATATTTAGGAATATTATTTATAATATACTGTAGAAATCTAAAATTTTATCAAGAGTTTAAAATAAAATAGATATATTTCTATTTTTAAACAAATTCAAGTTATTAAATGACTTTATCAGTGATCAAATAGGAAAAACATATAAATACCGAGCTTACAAATGAAAAGAAACAACTGAAAAAAATTACTGCATCCACATTTTTACACGTTTTTAATTAAAATATTTAATTAATTAAATACTTTAAATAAAATTATATTACCTACGTACTATAAAACTCTATTAAACTCTGATTCCCTTTATCAGTAAATGTATAATAATATACTTTTAATTACATTTAATATAATTTTCTTTTATAATTTATAAATAATACTCTAATATAAGAAGTTCGTAGATTCCAGATCATATTGACTATGGTATAGTTCTAGATATCTTCAGGTCTTACTTGCTTTTATTATGATGTTTATCTCCAACACATGATGCAAATGAGGTTTTACCTGGAAACGCGTAATGCATTTTTCTCAATGAAATCTCCTTCATTGTAGCAATAAAATGCAGCAGAGCACAGTTTACGAGTTAAAGAAAGAGGCGCGACTCCTCTTGTCACAAATCTCTTCAAGTGGGCCTCGCGGCGCATCGAAGACTGACGGAACGCGTATCAACATTTAATTACGCTCTAATGAAGATAAATCTCCTTTAAAAAGAATCAGAGTAATTGATAAAAAAAAAAAGAAGAAAAAGACTAAAGACGTGTAATGAAGGAAAATAAGAAAAAAAAAAGTATCATTAAAATAATGAAAGAACAGACCCCTGATTTTGTAAGACGATCACGTAGCCAAAGGGGGAGCAGATGCCAGCTACACTGTGACCGTTCTTAATGTCATTTACACCCCCCCTTTGGTGTAGCCTATGACATATGCAAAGTACGCGACGCTTCAGGGGTGTGGAGGGGCTTGTTACTGCTGGGAGAATATTAATCTTCTGAGGATTCCCCCTTTTTTAAGTTATCGATCGCATTTAGAGTATCTTAATCTGTGATCATGCCGATAAGGAGGTGCTTTAATTATGGGCCTGGATACGTGCTCTGCTTCGTTTGCTCTTTTTTTTTTCTTTTTCTTCTTAATCAGTAGGTGCTATTCTTGAACTTGTCACCCAGGTCAGTTTGTTTGATTTTCGAGCTATTTGTTTCTTGTGTTTGGAGCTTCTTTAGAGGACCCAAAGTTTGTCATCGAGTGTTGATTCCTAAGAAATCAATAAGGTGCTTTTTAATTTGAGATTTATTGCAATGACAGTTGATTTCTGGGAATATATTTAGAAGGAAAGTGGAACACTTGAGAAACAAGTACTCCACTCGTCAGTCCTCTCACGTTTATGTAGAGATGTATATGATTTATACGATTAATATTCATTCTTATATTTATCACTTAACAAATATGAAATCTATCTTAGATGTACTTAAAGAAAGGGTAAGATTTTCTCCTACATCATTTTTTTTATGTATGTATTTACAGTGTATATAATTCAGATAAATTACTTGGACATAATCCAATCATTTTGCATATAAACTCATTTTGTTTGTATCCTTTCAAGATAAAAAAGTCAATGTCATTCAGCATTCAAGCTATAGAATATTATGTTCATTTTACGTATAAATCAACACATATCCATTTATGTACTTGAAATATTGTCATTCTCTTTCAAAAGTATTTTTTCATCCGCAACCATTTAAAATTAGAAAGTTAATTTGTTTTCGCTGGCGCAATGAAAGGTTTATGTACCCAGAATATTTGCCAAGAGAATATTTGCCATTGATGAAAAATGCGACCGTGAAGTCGACCTTATTGTTAAATCCAGTTCAATTCTCGTGCATGAAGTTCAAAGCATCATGATTAGAAGAAGTCTTAAGGAATTATCTTGTACATTATATGCATTTTACGCAAAATTTAAAAAGTTCACAACTTCTGTTTATTAATTTTAGCTTCATGACGAATAAAAAAAAATATTTAAAATTTTACGTCCGCTACTGAAAGATTTAAACTAGTATTTATCAATTGTTGATTTTATCTAAATATGAAGTTACATTTTTCTAATTGAGTGTTTATTGAAATAAAGAATAGAACGTTTGACAATAAGTGTAAGTATACAAAGGTAATAAATAATGAAAATGTCAGAAAATAAATATAAAAAAAAATATTTTTAAAAGTTTTTGAAAAATGGGAAGTTTTAGATTCTCTCTCTCTCGATTTTAACCGCTGTTATATAATGGTAGATAGACGCACCGCTTTCCATTTGGGAGAACTTTTCAGATAAAGAGACATAGTGAAGGAAAATTCCCAAGTACTCACAATGACAGGCATACATGTTGAAGATCTATTGTTCAACATTGGCTAGTATCGAACCTGGGACCTTTGATTCTGAAGAGCATTCTGTCACCAGGCCATAATGAATTCCCGTTGACCGATGCTATGCCTCTTTCTATTCGTATATGCAGCGAGGGATAATACTTGGAAATTCTCTGGCAATATATGAATACGGTCTAGTATCCATAAAAATATCCACTCATAAAGCACAGAGAATGTTCACAACAATTTTATAATGGCTTTTAACACAGCTTAGGATATTCCCATAACATATAACAGCTTAGGATATGGGATATGAGATGTTAAATTTAATTATGTATAGTTTTTCAGTGAATAAACAACAATTATTATGAGCATAATCATAAGAATTTTAAAATAAATAAATGCAAGATATTTTTAACTTTATGGTTTTTGAGAATTTAAAAGAAGTATTTGTAAATTTATATATCTATTGACACATGAAGGAAATCACAGTCATATAGGAACATAAGCAACAAATAGAAAATTATATTTAAAATTCATTGCAAAAAATAATAATTAAAAACCAAATAATAATAAATTCATTTTTCAGTATTCAGTTGAAAATAATACATAGAAAAGGGTCTCTAAATTTGAGATATTTTTCCAGTTTATTAGAATGATTCACAACATTTCCGATCCCTCAACGATCTGTTTTCACACACGGGGGCTAATTGGACAGGGCTTATGGTTTAAAGTGGATTCCAATCCCCTAACTAACATCCATGAGGGGTTCGAACTCACGTACTGTTGAGCCGAAGGAATGAATGCTAGCCATTCGGCTACCATCTCCGAACGCATCATTTCCGGAAAGCTCTGGTAATAAATGTTTTTTTTTTTTGTTGCAGGAATGGAGCTATTTAAATCAGTTTATTCTTCATCTTTTATTCAACAGTCATTTTTGAATGTATTCTAGACAGTTATAATAAAAAATTTCAAAATTTTTTTATTATTGATCAACTCCTGCAAGGTTTTTGGGTGTGTAGTTGTGTTATAAAATATACAATGAAATAGCTTGTGACCATCGTGATGTCTAAGTTAAATGTATATTAAATGGTTAACCATTCGGTTAAAGTTACATCAAGGCTCTCCTTTGTCTTAATTGAATTTATATAGTTTATTTGTAAAATACTTATAACTTCCTACAATGATACTTTATTTATTTCATTATTATTGTGTTGTTGTTGTTACTTATGACATTTGGATAAGCCAGACTTGCTATGCCGTTGGTAATGCAAATTTAAGTCAGTAGGGTGCGTCTTTCGTTTGGCCAGAGTACCACGAAGGTTAAACGACTTTGCGCCTCCGATAGATGGCGCCACCAGAAGAGACACTCCCTCAGTTTTGAAATTGATCTACTGAAGGAGGAAATTTTCTTCATACATTACACCCATGATAACTGCTCGACGACCTACCATAGGACATTATTATTGTAATTTACTGATATATATAATGAATTTTTTAATATTTTGTTAATATTATTGAGATTAATATATACTCACATACCTGAAAATTGCTTTTCAAAAATTTTTCATTCAGCAGTTCAAAATATTCTCTGAAAACAATGCGTACATCTCAATTAGGATTTGAATTTTAAGTTGATTCGAATCTTGGAAAAGATTCGCACTGCATGAATTCGAGTGTTTAGTCTCAAGTTTATGTTATTCTAATAACCTAAATTTTATGTTAATTGAACTCAATATATTTAAAGCTATCAAATCGAAAGAATCAGGCCGCGGTGGCTTGGTTGGTTAGGGCATCGTTCTCATTATCGGAAGGTAATGAGTTCGAATCCCGGCTTAACCGAAGATTCGTCGTGTTCGCTGATGGCGGCTGGGGCGCGTTAAAACTGGACATGGTCGTAAAGTCCTCCAAGTGAAATAATACCTAGGGGGTTGCCAGCCCAAGTATTGTGGGTATTCTGCTTGGATCTGCTTCAAAATCACAAAGACACCATCCGGCTGCTTCTATCTTACTGGTTCTCGGCTCAAGACAAGGTACAAGGAAGCATGCTGGGGCAACAACAACATCGAAAGAAGCTATATGATGCCGATAGGAGCGATTCCTCAAGAATACTAACTTTGCTAATTTTAATCAAAATCCTTCCTGTAATGACATCAACAAAACTAATACTTTTAATTTTATAGAAACACAAGCTGACCCAGCCACGCGTTGCAGTGGCTGAGTTTTTATAATACATTGAATCAATTTTTTACTAATTCTTGGGTATAATCAAATTAATATTTTCTAAAAATATTTATAGGTTCATTCATATGAGATTAAAAATAAAACATTTCGCAAAAATTATTTTTACTATTTATAATATTAAAAATATTCAAATTGAACACTACACAATAATAACACAATACAAAGTATAATTATAAAAATGATTCACGAAAAATTGTTACAGTATGATTATACATCATGAAAATATATGTAAATTCTATATTCAACCACGCGCTTGCGCTCGCACGCTAATTTACTCTGGGAGATACTATAATCTAGAAAAATAAACACGTCGCCATCTGCCGAATACCTGTGCAACTTCGATGCTAAATCACCAACTATTTGGAATTGACAGAACTAACTGATAAATAAACACTAATATCGTATAATAAATATTGAGATCAATAATTAAGAGATAAAAACTATTCTATCTTTTAAGTTGGACCATATTATAAATGGTTACAAAATTTTATCAAAACCGGTTCAGTAGTTTCGTAGTTTATCGCGAACATACATCATGACACACGAAATTTTTATGTATATAGAATTGCTGACCCAGCCACGCTTTGCTGTGGCTGAGTAAATTATAATACAGTGAATGAATTTTTTACTAACTCTTTGGTACAATCAAATTAATATTAACTAAAAAATTTAAAATAGGTTCATTCTTATGAGATTAAAAATAAAACGTTTCACCAAAATTTAAAAGTAATAGGTAAAGTATCGAAATTTTGAAATTAAGCACAAATCAACATATACTTTCTGAATTTACATTTTATTCATCTTATATTAAATTATAGTTTGTAATCAGAGACTTACTCTTATAAAATATACTATATAAATTAAAAACATCTGAAAATAAATTGTTATAAATGAGGTAGATAACATTGACATCGAACTATTATTTTTTCAATTTTAAATTATTAAAACTGAAAATTTTTTCCGCGGCATTATACTGAAATGAAAAAAAATTAAAAGAATTTATCATTTGAATAAATAAATTAGATCAAAATGTACTGCTGAATAAATTAATAATTATCAAATTATAAAATAAAAATAAATAAAAGGCTATCGAGAAATACTTATATGTTTTCGAGGTGGTATGAAAATTAGTAGCGAAAAACAAACAGTAATAAATAAAATTTAATTTTACTATTTATAATATTAAAAATATTTAAGCTGAACACTGCACAATAATAACACAATACAAAGTATAATTATGAAAATGATTCACGAAAAATTGTTATAGTATGATTATACATCATGAAAATATATGTAAATTCTATATTTAACCACGCGCTTACGCGCGCACGTTAATTTTCTCGAAGATGGTATAATCTAGAAAAATAAACACGTCGCCATCTGCCAAATACCTGTGCAACTTAGATGCTAAACCGCCATCTATTAGGAACTTACAGAACTAACCAATAAATAAACACTAATGTCGTATAATAAATATTGAGATCAATAATTAAGAGATAAAAACTATTCTATCTTTTAAGTTGGACCATATTATAAATGATTACAAAATTTTATCAAAATCCGTTCAGTAGTTTCGGAGTTTATCGGGAACATACATCGTGACACGAAATTTTTATATATATAGATTTAAAACAAAGTTTGTTTATTTTTTTATCACGGATTTGGTAGGGAATTGAAAAAGATACAGCTAGAAACAGTAATTAAAAATAATGCAACCAATAAAGGAGTACCTGTGGCATGAGAAAATTAAGTGCCAGCTGTACTTCAAACGGATTCTTCCTATTTACTGATTCAATGATTCATTTCTATACAATCACAGCAAACAGGAAGGACCAGGAATGTTTAATTAAATGGTTCTTATTTTCTATTTGAAATTGGTAGTTGATTCATTTCGAGAAATTCTAAGGAAACTTAAATATCTCTTTCCATTTACAGGTGTTTTTTTTTAATTTTTAAATTATTGCTTAGTTTGCTTATGATTTTGTCTGTCAGTGAAATTGCAGAGTTTCAAGTAAATCAAAATGTATAATGTGCATGATTAATTTAGCTATTGTTTTGTGTTTCTCTTTCTTAACTACTGAGAATTGAGTTGGTTTTTGACTGACATATTTATTGCAGGAGTAATTCGAGTCAAAAAGACCTACAGACTCATGCACCCCAAAAACATTGGAGTAATTTAGGTCCTTCTCTTATTCCTGATTTACCAAGACGAAATGAAGTTGCCACCTTCTGTCTAACAACAGGGCATGACTGCCTAGTCTCTCATTTGAAGCTCTTTTACTGTCCCTACTTGTCCACTCTGTGACTCTGCAGAAGTAATGGACAGGGATCATCTACTGCTCAACGAAGGAAGATTTTGGGAATCAAGATGACTTTGGTCTTTTTTCTGTAATTCTTTTGTAACCTTTAATTCTTTGTATTTTGCCTGGCAATTGGAAATAAAAAGTATTTGTTGCAATTGTATCAAAAATTGTCTTCAGCGGTTTCCTATGGATTTCATCTCCAGATTATTCGAATAGTCCATCACCATTACCCTTTGATCCCATATTATTTCGCAAAATTACATTTTGTATTTAAGGCAGATTTAAGAATATCAAAATATTAAAAAAAAATTAAGATGTACAAAAATTTTCTGAAAATATTTCCTTAGGAGAAATACATATTATGAATAAATATTATCCTTGAAATTTTTTTCATGTTAGTGTGTATTATCACAATAGGTAACACCAAGTATATAATTATTAATCACTGTATTGTGTGTCAGTACACAGTAGTTTGCCAAAGATGGCACATTATCGCATTTTACACAGGTTCTCACATAAAGAATGATGTATTTTATAATTTAGTAAAAATAAAAAAGTAGTTCCAGCAATATGTGAAACATGACATTACTGAAGATGCAAAAGTGTAAATGAAAATTTTTGGGAAAAAGTTTGCATATTATTGTTTAACAATATTTATAAATTCACTTCATACCTAATTGTTAAGTTTTTATACCAAAATATCTGTGTATCTCATTTCATATACAAGAATATATTTTTATACATTTTTTTAAAAAATATAATGGCATAAAATAAAAAAGATCACCCTATCACATGACCATGTATGAATCACTTGATTTGGCAAGTCGCTGAGCAAAGTAGCGTTACCAATGGTTAGATACAATGCAAAATATAACTGGTTAAAAATGTCACGTGGCATTTTTCCTCGTTTAGTAGAAATGTTTGGAACCAGTTTCTCATGAATGATATCAACTCGTAGATTTATATGTGCATATATTTCTTCCACCCGCTGATTTTTTCTGGAGTAATCAATAGATTGGTCTAGGCATTTAGAAAAGTCTCATTTCAACAGTGTAACTCATTACAAAAAACTGGAATAGCTTAAAAATGCATCTGTCAACAAATGCAAAGCTGTAAAGTATCAGAGTGAAGATTTTATTTCATTATTGAACGTTAGATCAGAACTTATATTTCTTGAATTCAGATAATTTCTAATAAAATCAAATCCTGTCTCACAACGATTCTACTTATTCGAATATTAGAATTGATTGAAGTATTAGATTATTAGAATTGAAATCATCTTGAAATGCATCCAAGTGTCGTATGTTTTCTTCATACTTCGAGTTTTCACAGCGTTGCATAGTATTAGAGTAAATTTTATTTTGTGCTTGAACGCTCGCGAAGAATTTGTGCTTATTGAATCTTATTTTTTAATAAAATTCGTATGACACAAAATATGCCAATTGTTACAAAAGATATGCAGCTTTGATGAAAAGCAAATCCACCACTTTTTGTGTTTTATGTTCTTTAACGAAGCCTTTTCACAATAAACCTAAATTTCAATAACAGCATTATCAAAAATGTTACAAAACGCAGTAATATTTTAATCTCAAACAGCTTAGTAGATATCTTTTTATTAAACAGGATCGCTCGCCACAAGACTGATACAAAATAAAAACTACGAAATTATGAAATCGTTCGAGTTTAGTCAAAGCCTTGAGCTAAATTATAAGCATCCTGTCAAAAAATGCAAACTATTACCTCAAAAAGGGTTAGGGGAAAGGTATACTCACATCTGAATTAAAAGAGGTCTCATTAAACATTCCAAGCGATAGACCATTTTAGTATTCACCACGCATGCTCCGTACCTTGTCGTAAGGCTTGACCTCTTAATAGCCAGTTGACCCGTCCGCGAGGTTTCCGATACTTCACCGTAACGTCGTAACTAATACTTTTTGAGGGAAGACAGATTATTAATTCTCCGCAGGTGTTCCGGAATCGAAGATATTTTATGCCCGATCTTTGATCCGCCTGCACTGGAACGTCTTTTAGCCTGCTACGAAAAAAATGTTTTCAAAAGCAGGATGTTTGATGTCGGTTTAATGGTATGTTAGTGCGCTTTTATGCTTGAAGTGTGAGGGAATCATTTTCTTCTTTTTCCCAGCATAAAATGAGGTATAGCATTGGTTATAAACGATTGAGAAGGAAACAAAATGCAAAGACACTTAGTAATAAAACAATATACGTGTGCTCTGTAGTTTACAAATTATAAAATAATTGATGAACTGAAAGATGTTTTGGTACAAAAAGGAATTGATGAAAAATAATTTCCTAAGGTAATTTCTTTGGTAATAAATTTAATTATGAAATAAAAGGAGCGTATTTTATATAAAAGTTAAGAATATCGTGTAAATGATTGTCAAAAAAAATTATAATTGTGGAACACAATTTATTTTATTACATTACATATATTCAGACTTGTATGCTTGATTCTTAAGATCCGCTTGTAAGTCTTCGTCGATAATAGGACAAATAGCACAATGACAGATGTACA
Organism: Latrodectus hesperus; assembly: GCA_037975125.1. Classification (NCBI taxonomy): domain Eukaryota; kingdom Metazoa; phylum Arthropoda; class Arachnida; order Araneae; family Theridiidae; genus Latrodectus; species Latrodectus hesperus. Next base: position 40,840,707 of record CM075855.1, read on the forward strand.
ACCACAGAAGAATAACGAAGAAAACACCCAGGGCCATGGTGGGAATCGAACCCACACTCCTACGCTCTCAAGCGATTAGCGGTGATGCTTTAGACCACTCAGCCACGGAGAGCCCATTGTGGAACACAAAAACTTGTGAAAAATGAAAAAGTGAATGATGTCTGTGTTGCCATAATAGGAAACATTAAACTCCAAATTATTTAAAATGCATATTCTTATAATTTATAAAAGGTTCTTAAAAAATATATAGTAATACCATATTTTGTAATATAAAATATTTGATAAATAAGAACAATAAAAATATTTTAAATATTTTAATTTCAAAGAAAAATTAAGTTTTAATCTTTTTGCACATGCAGTTGAAATTTTCTTTTTCTTGATTAAACAATGCTAAATATTTTGGTTGTACAGTCATAAAAGCACTTATGGTTGTTACGCATGTTGCTTATAATGCTATGAAAAATCAAGTAGAAAAATCGAGATTGAATGAAAAAATTGAAGAAATTTCTAACTAAGCAATCTTTGAATTTTATGGCACCTCAAGTTGTTATAGATATGTCTTCCAAAAATAATTTCTGAAGTATTTGAAATAAGATGACTTCCTTCTTTATTTCAAAAATTCAAACGCTTCAGATGACATGTTTTCCAGTGAGATTTTAATATTCTTTTGCGGATTTGTTTTCAGGACAATCTTCGCTAACAATGGTCAACATTGTTCAAAGAAACTTTAGGTTCAGAAGAAATATTCGATACATTAATAATTATTAGAAAAATATTTGATGACAAGTTAAAGGCCTCATCTCAGATATGATACAATTCAATCCAAAACCATTCTTTTTACGTATTTATTCCAATTTATTAGCGATCATTCAAATCAATTTATTTAAAGGCATCATTTTATTAGAAACCATTCAACCAAATAAATACAGAAATAAATCCAGGCTGTTTATTTTTTTAGCTCCTTCACTCCATTTTCCTCAACCGAGATCAAATTTTCAATACTGTGCAATGTTCAAAGATCAAAATCATGTTAATATAGTATTCGGTTTTTATTACTTATACAAGAAATTTAGGAAGATTTGAAAATGATATAACACAGTTTGAATTCAATTTTTTTCATTTTCTTACAGTTTATTGTAATAACGTTATAATAACCCGTCAGAAAC